>OY282605.1:78031100-78320525 GCA_958298945.1 Atherix ibis | reverse complement strand
CTTAATTTATTTATTTTCTTTAATTATTTTATTTTCTTTATTTCATTTATTTTCTTTATTTTCTTTATGTTCTTTATTTTATTTATTTTCTTTATTTTCTTTATTTTCTTTATTCTATTTGTTTTCTTTACTTTCTTTATTTTCTTTATTTTCTTTATTTTCTTTATTTTCTTTATTTTCTTTATTTTCTTTATTTTCTTTATTCTATTTGTTTTCTTTACTTTCTTTATTTTCTTTATTTTCTTTATTTTCTTTATTTTCTTTATTTTCTTTATTTTCTTTACTTTCCTTATATTCTATATTTTTTTTATTTTCATTATTTTCTTTATTTTCTTTATTTTCTTTATTTTCTTTATTTTCTTTATTTTCTTTATTTTCTTTATTTTCTTTATTTTCTTTATTTTCTTTATTTTCTTTATTTTTTTTACTTTCTTTATTTTCTTAATTTATTTGTTTTCTTTAATTATTTTATTTTCTTTATTTCATTTATTTTCTTTATTTTCTTTATGTTCTTTATTTTATTTATTTTCTTTATTTTCTTTATTTTCTTTATTTTCTTCATTTCCTTTATTTTCTTTATTTTCTTTATTTTCTTTATTTTCTTTATTTTCTTCATTTCCTTTATTTTCTTTATTTTCTTTTCTTTTTTTTATTCTTTATTTTCTTTATTTTCTTTATTTTCTTTATTTTCTTTATTTTCTTTATTTTCTTTATTTTCTTTATTTTCTTTATTTTCTCTATTTTCTTTATTTTCTTTATTTTCTTTATTTTTTTATTTTCTTTATTTTCTTTATTTTCTTTATTTTCTTTTTTTTCTTTACTTTCTTTATTATCTTAATTTATTTATTTTCTTTAATTATTTTATTTTCTTTATTTCATTTATTTTCTTTATTTTCTTAATGTTCTTTATTTTATTTATTTTCTTTATTTTCTTTATTTTCTTTATTTTCTTTATTTTCTTTATTCTTTTTGTTTTCTTTACTTTCTTTATTTTCTTTATTTTCTTTATTTTCTTTATTTTCTTTATTTTCTTTATTTTCTTTATTTTCTTTACTTTCCTTATATTCTATATTTTCTTTATTTTCTTTATTTTCTTTATTTTCTTTATTTTCTTAATTTTCTTTATTTTCTTTATTTTCTTTATGTTCTTTATTTTCGTTATTTTCGTTATTTTCATTATTTTCATTATTTTCTTTATTTTCTTTATTTTTTTTATTTGCTTTATTTTCTTTATTTTCTTTATTTTCTTTGTTTTCTTTATTTCCTTTATTTTCTTTATTTTCTTTATTTTCTTTATTTTCTTTATTTTCTTTATTTTCTTTTTTTTGGTTATTTTCTTTTTTTTGTTTATTTTCTCTATTTTCTTTATTTTCTTTATTTCCTTTTTTTTGTTTTATTTTCTTTATTTTCTTTATGTTCTTTATTTTCTTTATTTTCTTTATTTTCTTTATTTTCTTTATTTTCTTTATTTTATTTATTTTCTTTATTTTCTTTATTTTCTTTATTTTCTTTATTTTCTTTATTTTCTTTATTTTCTTTATTTTCTTTATTTTCTTTATTTTCTTTATTTTCTTTATTTTCTTTATCTTCTTTATTTTCTTTATTTTCTTTATTTTCTTTATTTTCTTTATTTTCTTTATTTTCCCTATTTTCTTTATTTTCTTTATTTTCTTTATTTTCTTTATTTTCTTTATTTTCTTTATTTACTTTATTTTCTTTATTTTCTTTATTTTCTTTATTTTCTTTATTTTCTTTATTTTCTCTATTTTCTTTATTTTCTTTATTTTCTTTATTTTCTTTATTTTCTTTATTTTCTTTATGTTCTTTATTTTCTTTATTTTCTTTATTTTCTTTATTTTCTTTATTTTCTTTATTTTCTTTATTTTCTTTATTTTCTTTATTTTCTTTATTTTCTTTATTTTCTTTATTTTCTTTATTTTCTTTATTTTCTTTATTCTATTTGTTTTCTTTACTTTCTTTATTTTCTTTATTTTCTTTATTTTCTTTATTTTCTTTATTTTCTTTATTTTTTTTACTTTCCTTATATTCTATATTTTCTTTATTTTCTTTATTTTCTTTATTTTCTTTATTTTCTTTTCTTTTTTTTATTCTTTATTTTCTTTATTTTCGTTATTTTCATTATTTTCATTATTTTCTTTATTTTCTTTATTTTCTTTATTTTCTTTATTTTCTTTATTTTCTTTACTTTCTTTATTTTCTTAATTTATTTATTTTCTTTAATTATGTTATTATCTTTATTTCATTTATTTTCTTTATTTTCTTTATTTTCTTTATTTTCTTTATTTTCTTTATTTTCTTTATTTTCTTTATTTTCTTTATTTTCTTTATTTTCTTTATTTTCTTTATTTTCTTTATTTTCTTTATTTTCTTTATTTTCTTTATTTTCTTTATTTTCTTTATTTTCTTTATTTTCTTTATTTTCTTTATTTTCTTTATTTTCTTTATTTTCTTTATTTTCTTTATTTTCTTTATTTTCTTCATTTTCTCTATTTTCTTTATTTTCTTTATTTTCTTTATTTTCTTTATTTTCTTTATTTTCTTTATTTTCTTTATTTTCTTTATGTTCATTATTTTCTTTATTTTTTTTTATTTTCTTTATTTTCTTTATTTTCTTTATTTTCTTTATTTTCTTTATTTTCTTTATTTTCTTTATTTTCTTTATTTTCTTTATTTTCTTTATTTTCTTTATTTTCTTTATTTTCTTTATTTTCTTTATTTTCTTTATTTTCTTTATTTTCTTTATTTTTTTAATTTTTATTTTCTTTATTTTCTTTATTTTTTTTACTTTCTTTATTTTCTTAATTTATTTATTTTCTTTAATTATTTTATTTTCTTTATTTCATTTATTTCATTTATTTTATTTATTTTCTTTATGTTCTTTATTTTATTTATTTTCTTTATTTTCTTTATTTTCTTTATTTTCTTTATTTTCTTTATTTTCTTTATTTTCTTTACTTTCCTTATATTCTATATTTTCTTTATTTTCTTTATTTTCTTTTCTTTTTTTTATTCTTTATTTTCTTTATTTTCGTTATTTTCATTATTTTCATTATTTTCTTTATTTTCTTTATTTTCTTTATTTTCTTTATTTTCTTTATTTTCTTTATTTTCTTTATTTTCTTTATTTTCTTTATTTTCTTTATTTTCTTTATTTTCTTTATTTTCTTTATTTTCTTTACTTTCTTTATTTTCTTAATTTATTTATTTTCTTTAATTATGTTATTTTCTTTATTTCATTTATTTTCTTTATTTTCTTTATTTTCTTTATTTTTTTTATTTTCTTTATTTTCTTTATTTTCTTTATTTTCTTTATTTTCTTTATTTTCTTTATTTTCTTTATTTTCTTTATTTTCTTTATTTTCTTTATTTTCTTTATTTTCTTTATTTTCTTTATTTTCTTTATTTTCTTTATTTTCTTTATGTTCTTTATTTTCGTTATTTTCGTTATTTTCATTATTTTCATTATTTTCTTTATTTTCTTTATTTTCTTTATTTGCTTTATTTTCTTTATTTTCTTTATTTTCTTTGTTCTCTATATTTTCTTTATTTTCTTTACTTTCTTTATTTTCTTTATTTTCTTTATTTTCTTTATTTTCTTTATTTTCTTTATTTTCTTTATTTTCTTTATTTTCTTTATTTTCTTTATTTTCTTTATTTTCTTTATTTTCTTTATTTTCTTTATTTTCTTTATTTTCTTTATTTTCTTTATTTTCTTTATTTTCTTTATTTTCTTTGTTTTCTTTATTTTCTTTATTTTCTTTATTTTCTTAATTTTCTTAATTTTCTTTATTTTCTTTATTTTCTTAATTTTCTTTATTTTCTTAATTTTCTTTATTTGCTTCATTTTCTTTATTTTCTTTATTTTCTTTATTTTCTTTATTTTCTCTATTTTCTTTATTTTCTTTATTTTCTTTATTTTCTTTATTTTCTTTATTTTCTTTAAACTTTATTTTCTTTATTTTCTTTATTTTCTTTATTTTCTTTATTTTCTTTATTTTCTTTATTTTTTTTATTTTCTTTATTTTCTTTAAACTTTATTTTCTTTATTTTCTTTATTTTCTTTATTTTCTTTATTTTCTTTATTTTCTTTATTTTCTTTATTTTCTTTATTTTCTGTATTTTCTTTATTTTCTTTATTTTCTTTATTTTCTTTATTTTCTTTATTTTCTTTATTTTCTCTATTTTCTTTATTTTCTTTATTTTCTTTATTTTCTTTATTTTCTTTGTTTTCTTTATTTTCTTTATTTTCTTTATTTTCTTTATTTTCTTCATTTTCTTTATTTCATTTATTTTCTTTATTTTCTTTATGTTCTTTATTTTATTTATTTTCTTTATTTTCTTTATTTTCTTTATTTTCTTTATTTTCTTTATTTTCTTTATTTTCTTTATTTTCTTTATTTTCTTTATTTTCTTTATTTTCTTTATTCTATTTGTTTTCTTTACTTTCTTTATTTTCTTTATTTTCTTTAATTATTTTATTTTCCTTATTTCATTTATTTTCTTTATTTTCTTTATGTTCTTTATTTTATTTATTTTCTTTATTTTCTTTATTTTCTTTATTCTATTTGTTTTCTTTACTTTCTTTATTTTCTTTATTTTTTTTACTTTCCTTATATTCTATATTTTCTTTATATTCTTTATTTTCTTTATTTTCTTTATTTTTTTTATTTTCTTAATTTTCTTTATTTTCTTTATTTTCTTTATTTTCTTTATGTTCTTTATTTTCGTTATTTTCGTTATTTTCATTATTTTCATTATTTTCTTTATTTTCTTTATTTTTTTATTTGCTTTATTTTCTTTATTTTCTTTATTTTCTTTATTTTCTTTATTTTCTTTGTTCTCTTTATTTTCTTTATTTTCTTTACTTTCTTTATTTTCTTTATTTTCTTTATATTCTTTATTTTCTTTATTTTCTTTATTTTCTTTATTTTCTTTATTTTCTTTATTTTTTTAATTTTCTTTATTTTCTTTATTTTCTTTATTTTCTTTATTTTCTTTACTTTCTTTATTTTCTTAATTTATTTATTTTCTTTAATTATTTTATTTTCTTTATTTTCATTATTTTCTTTATTTTCTTTATTTTCTTTATTTTCTTTATTTTCTTTATTTTCTTTACTTTCTTTATTTTCTTAATTTATTTATTTTCTTTAATTATGTTATTTTCTTTATTTCATTTATTTTCTTTATTTTCTTTATTTTCTTTATTTTCTTTATTTTCTTTATTTTCTTTATTTTCTTTATTTTCTTTATTTTCTTTATTTTCTTTATTTTCTTTATTTTCTTTATTTTCTTTATTTTCTTTATTTTCTTTATTTTCTTTATTTTCTTTATTTTCTTTATGTTCTTTATTTTCGTTATTTTCGTTATTTTCATTATTTTCATTATTTTCTTTATTTTCTTTATTTTCTTTATTTGCTTTATTTTCTTTATTTTCTTTATTTTCTTTGTTCTCTTTATTTTCTTTATTTTTTTAATTTTTTTTATTTTCTTTTCTTTTTTTTATTCTTTATTTTCTTTATTTTCATTATTTTCATTATTTTCATTATTTTCATTATTTTCATTATTTTCATTATTTTCTTTATTTTTTTTATTTTCTTTATTTTCTTTATTTTCTTTATTTTCTTTATTTTCTTTATTTTCTTTATTTTCTTTATTTTCTTTATTTTCTTTATTTTCTTTATTTTCTTTATTTTCTTTATTTTCTTTATTTTCTTTATTTTCTTTATTTTCTTTATTTTCTTTATTTTCTTTATTTTCTTTATTTTCTTTATTTTCTTTATTTTCTTTATTTTCTTAATTTATTTATTTTCTTTAATTATGTTATTTTCTTTATTTCATTTATTTTCTTTATTTTCTTTATTTTCTTTATTTTCTTTATTTTCTTTATTTTCTTTATTTTCTTTATTTTCTTTATTTTCTTTATTTTCTTTATTTTCTTTATTTTCTTTGTTCTCTATATTTTCTTTATTTTCTTTACTTTCTTTATTTTCTTTATTTTCTTTATTTTCTTTATTTTCTTTATTTTCTTTATTTTCTTTATTTTCTTTATTTTCTTTATTTTCTTTATTTTCTTTGTTCTCTTTATTTTCTTTATTTTTTTAATTTTTTTTATTTTCTTTTCTTTTTTTTATTCTTTATTTTCTTTATTTTCATTATTTTCATTATTTTCATTATTTTCATTATTTTCATTATTTTCATTATTTTCATTATTTTCATTATTTTCTTTATTTTTTTTATTTTCTTTATTTTCTTTATTTTCTTTATTTTCTTTATTTTCTTTATTTTCTTTATTTTCTTTATTTTCTTTATTTTCTTTATTTTCTTTATTTTCTTTATTTTCTTTATTTTCTTTATTTTCTTTATTTTCATTATTTTCATTATTTTCATTATTTTCATTATTTTCTTTATTTTTTTTATTTTCTTTATTTTCTTTATTTTCTTTATTTTCTTTATTTTCTTTATTTTCTTTATTTTCTTTATTTTCTTTATTTTCTTTATTTTCTTTATTTTCTTTATTTTCTTTATTTTCTTTATTTTCTTTATTTTCTTTATTTTCTTTATTTTCTTTATTTTCTTTATTTTCTTTATTTTCTTTATTTTCTTTATTTTCTTTATTTTCTTTATTTTCTTTATTTTCTTTATTTTCTTTATTTTCTTTATTTTCTTTATTTTCTTTATTTTCTTTATTTCCTTTATTTTATTTATTTTTTTTCTTTCTTAATTTTTTTATTTTCTTCATTTCCTTTATTTTCTTTATTTTCTTTATTTTCTATTCTTTCTTTTTATTCTTTATTTTCCTTATTTTCTTTATTTTCTTTATTTTCTTTATTTTCTTTATTTTCTTTATTTTCTTTATTTTCTTTATTTTCTTTATTTTCTTTATTTTCTTTATTTTCTTTATTTTCTTTATTTTCTTTATTTTCTTTATTTTCTTTATTTTCTTTATTTTCTTTATTTTCTTTATTTTCTTTATTTTCTTTATTTTCTTTATTTTCTTTATTTTCTTTATTTTCTTTATTTTCTTTATTTTCTTTATTTTCTTTATTTTCTTTATTTACTTTATTTTCTTTATTTTCTTTATTTTCTTTATTTTCTTTATTTTCTTTATTTTCTTTATTTTCTTTATTTTCTTTATTTTCTTTATTTTCTTTATTTTCTTTATGTTCTTTATTTTCGTTATTTTCGTTATTTTCATTATTTTCATTATTTTCTTTATTTTCTTTATTTTCTTTATTTGCTTTATTTTCTTTATTTTCTTTATTTTCTTTGTTCTCTATATTTTCTTTATTTTCTTTACTTTCTTTATTTTCTTTATTTTCTTTATTATCTTTATTTTCTTTATTTTCTTTATTTTCTTTATTTTCTTTACTTTCTTTATTTTCTTTATTTTCTTTATTATCTTTATTTTCTTTATTTTATTTATTTTCTTTATTTTATTTATTTTCTTTATTCTATTTGTTTTCTTTACTTTCTTTATTTTCTTTATTTTCTTTACTTTCCTTATATTCTGTATTTCATTTATTTTCTTTATTTTCTTTATGTTCTTTATTTTATTTATTTTCTTTATTTTCTTTATTTTCTTTATTTTCTTTATTTTCTTTATTTTCTTTATTTTCTTTATTTTCTTTATTTTCTTTATTCTATTTGTTTTCTTTACTTTCTTTATTTTCTTTATTTTCTTTAATTATTTTATTTTCCTTATTTCATTTATTTTCTTTATTTTCTTTATGTTCTTTATTTTATTTATTTTCTTTATTTTCTTTATTTTCTTTATTCTATTTGTTTTCTTTACTTTCTTTATTTTCTTTATTTTCTTTATTTTTTTTACTTTCCTTATATTCTATATTTTCTTTATATTCTTTATTTTCTTTATTTTCTTTATTTTTTTTATTTTCTTAATTTTCTTTATTTTCTTTATTTTCTTTATTTTCTTTATGTTCTTTATTTTCGTTATTTTCGTTATTTTCATTATTTTCATTATTTTCTTTATTTTCTTTATTTTTTTATTTGCTTTATTTTCTTTATTTTCTTTATTTTCTTTATTTTCTTTGTTCTCTTTATTTTCTTTATTTTCTTTACTTTCTTTATTTTCTTTATTTTCTTTATATTCTTTATTTTCTTTATTTTCTTTATTTTCTTTATTTTCTTTATTTTCTTTATTTTTTTAATTTTCTTTATTTTCTTTATTTTCTTTATTTTCTTTATTTTCTTTACTTTCTTTATTTTCTTAATTTATTTATTTTCTTTAATTATTTTATTTTCTTTATTTTCATTATTTTCTTTATTTTCTTTATTTTCTTTATTTTCTTTATTTTCTTTATTTTCTTTACTTTCTTTATTTTCTTAATTTATTTATTTTCTTTAATTATTTTATTTTCTTTATTTCATTTATTTTCTTTATTTTCTTTATTTTCTTTATTTTCTTTATTTTCTTTATTTTCTTTATTTTCTTTATTTTCTTTATTTTCTTTATTTTCTTTATTTTCTTTATTTTCTTTATTTTCTTTATTTTCTTTATTTTCTTTATTTTCTTTATTTTCTTTATTTTCTTTATTTTCTTTATTTTCTTTATTTTCTTTATTTTCTTTATTTTCTTTATTTTCTTTATTTTCTTTATTTTCTTTATTTTCTTTATTTTCTTTATTTTCTTAATTTATTTATTTTCTTTAATTATGTTATTTTCTTTATTTCATTTATTTTCTTTATTTTCTTTATTTTCTTTATTTTCTTTATTTTCTTTATTTTCTTTATTTTCTTTATTTTCTTTATTTTCTTTATTTTCTTTATTTTCTTTATTTTCTTTGTTCTCTATATTTTCTTTATTTTCTTTACTTTCTTTATTATCTTTATTTTCTTTATTTTCTTTATTTTCTTTATTTTCTTTATTTTCTTTATTTTCTTTATTTTCTTTATTTTCTTTATTTTCTTTGTTCTCTTTATTTTCTTTATTTTTTTAATTTTTTTTATTTTCTTTTCTTTTTTTTATTCTTTATTTTCTTTATTTTCATTATTTTCATTATTTTCATTATTTTCATTATTTTCATTATTTTCATTATTTTCATTATTTTCATTATTTTCTTTATTTTTTTTATTTTCTTTATTTTCTTTATTTTCTTTATTTTCTTTATTTTCTTTATTTTCTTTATTTTCTTTATTTTCTTTATTTTCTTTATTTTCTTTATTTTCTTTATTTTCTTTATTTTCATTATTTTCATTATTTTCATTATTTTCATTATTTTCTTTATTTTTTTTATTTTCTTTATTTTCTTTATTTTCTTTATTTTCTTTATTTTCTTTATTTTCTTTATTTTCTTTATTTTCTTTATTTTCTTTATTTTCTTTATTTTCTTTATTTTCTTTATTTTCTTTATTTTCTTTATTTTCTTTATTTTCTTTATTTTCTTTATTTTCTTTATTTTCTTTATTTTCTTTATTTTCTTTATTTTCTTTATTTTCTTTATTTTCTTTATTTTCTTTATTTTCTTTATTTTCTTTATTTTCTTTATTTTCTTTATTTCCTTTATTTTATTTATTTTTTTTCTTTCTTAATTTTTTTATTTTCTTCATTTCCTTTATTTTCTTTATTTTCTTTATTTTCTATTCTTTCTTTTTATTCTTTATTTTCCTTATTTTCTTTATTTTCTTTATTTTCTTTATTTTCTTTATTTTCTTTATTCTCTTTATTTTCTTTATTTTCTTTATTTTCTTTATTTTCTTTATTTTCTTTATTTTCTTTATTTTCTTTATTTTCTTTATTTTCTTTATTTTCTTTATTTTCTTTATTTTCTTTATTTTCTTTATTTTCTTTATTTTCTTTATTTTCTTTATTTTCTTTATTTTCTTTATTTACTTTATTTTCTTTATTTTCTTTATTTTCTTTATTTTCTTTATTTTCTTTATTTTCTTTATTTTCTTTATTTTCTTTATTTTCTTTATTTTCTTTATTTTCTTTATTTTCTTTATTTTCTTTATGTTCTTTATTTTCGTTATTTTCGTTATTTTCATTATTTTCATTATTTTCTTTATTTTCTTTATTTTCTTTATTTGCTTTATTTTCTTTATTTTCTTTATTTTCTTTGTTCTCTATATTTTCTTTATTTTCTTTACTTTCTTTATTTTCTTTATTTTCTTTATTATCTTTATTTTCTTTATTTTCTTTATTTTCTTTATTTTCTTTACTTTCTTTATTTTCTTTATTTTCTTTATTATCTTTATTTTCTTTATTTTATTTATTTTCTTTATTTTATTTATTTTCTTTATTCTATTTGTTTTCTTTACTTTCTTTATTTTCTTTATTTTCTTTACTTTCCTTATATTCTGTATTTTCTTTATTTTCTTTATTTTCTTTATTTTCTTTATTTTCTTTATTTTCTTTATTTTCTTTATTTTCTTTATTTTCTTTATTTTCTTTATTTTCTGTATTTTCTTTATTTTCTTTATTTTCTTTATTTTCTTTATTTTCTTTATTTTCTCTATTTTCTTTATTTTCTTTATTTTCTTTATTTTCTTTATTTTCTTTATTTTCTTTATTTTCTTTATTTTCTTTATTTTCTTTATTTTCTTTATTTTCTTTATTTTAATTATTTTCTTTATTTTCTTTATTTTCTTTATTTTCTTTATTTTCTTTATTTTCTTTATTTTCTTTATTTTCTTTATTTTCTTTATTTTCTTTATTTTCTTTATTTTCTTTATTTTCTATATTTTCTTTATTTTCTTTATTTTCTTTATTTTCTTTATTTTCTTTATTTTCTTTATTTTCTTTATTTTCTTTATTTTCTTTATTTTCTTTATTTTCTTTATTTTCTTTATTTTCCTTATTTTCTTTAGTTTCTTTATTTTTTTATTTTCTTTATTTTCTTTATATTCTTTATTTTCTTTATTTTCTTTACTTTCTTTATTTCTTAATTTATTTATTTTCTTTAATTATTTTATTTTCTTTATTTCATTTATTTTCTTTATTTTCTTTATGTTCTTTATTTTATTTATTTTCTTTATTTTCTTTATTTTCTTTATTTTCTTTATTTTCTTTATTCTATTTGTTTTCTTTACTTTCTTTATTTTCTTTATTTTCTTTATTTTCTTTATTTTCTTTATTTTCTTTATTTTCTTTATTTTCTTTATTTTCTTTATTTTCTTTATTTTCTTTATTTTCTTTATTTTCTTTATTTTCTTTATTTTCTTTATTTTCTTTATTTTCTTTATTTTCTTTATTTTCTTTATTTTCTTTATTTTCTTTATTTCCTTTATTTTATTTATTTTTTTTCTTTCTTAATTTTTTTATTTTCTTCATTTCCTTTATTTTCTTTATTTTCTTTATTTTCTATTCTTTCTTTTTATTCTTTATTTTCCTTATTTTCTTTATTTTCTTTATTTTCTTTATTTTCTTTATTTTCTTTATTCTCTTTATTTTCTTTATTTTCTTTATTTTCTTTATTTTCTTTATTTTCTTTATTTTCTTTATTTTCTTTATTTTCTTTATTTTCTTTATTTTCTTTATTTTCTTTATTTTCTTTATTTTCTTTATTTTCTTTATTTTCTTTATTTTCTTTATTTTCTTTATTTTCTTTATTTACTTTATTTTCTTTATTTTCTTTATTTTCTTTATTTTCTTTATTTTCTTTATTTTCTTTATTTTCTTTATTTTCTTTATTTTCTTTATTTTCTTTATTTTCTTTATTTTCTTTATGTTCTTTATTTTCGTTATTTTCGTTATTTTCATTATTTTCATTATTTTCTTTATTTTCTTTATTTTCTTTATTTGCTTTATTTTCTTTATTTTCTTTATTTTCTTTGTTCTCTATATTTTCTTTATTTTCTTTACTTTCTTTATTTTCTTTATTTTCTTTATTATCTTTATTTTCTTTATTTTCTTTATTTTCTTTATTTTCTTTACTTTCTTTATTTTCTTTATTTTCTTTATTATCTTTATTTTCTTTATTTTATTTATTTTCTTTATTTTATTTATTTTCTTTATTCTATTTGTTTTCTTTACTTTCTTTATTTTCTTTATTTTCTTTACTTTCCTTATATTCTGTATTTTCTTTATTTTCTTTATTTTCTTTATTTTCTTTATTTTCTTTATTTTCTTTATTTTCTTTATTTTCTTTATTTTCTTTATTTTCTTTATTTTCTGTATTTTCTTTATTTTCTTTATTTTCTTTATTTTCTTTATTTTCTTTATTTTCTTTATTTTCTTTATTTTCTTTATTTTCTTTATTTTCTTTATTTTCTTTATTTTCTTTATTTTCTATATTTTCTTTATTTTCTTTATTTTCTTTATTTTCTTTATTTTCTTTATTTTCTTTATTTTCTTTATTTTCTTTATTTTCTTTATTTTCTTTATTTTCTTTATTTTCTTTATTTTCCTTATTTTCTTTAGTTTCTTTATTTTTTTATTTTCTTTATTTTCTTTATATTCTTTATTTTCTTTATTTTCTTTACTTTCTTTATTTCTTAATTTATTTATTTTCTTTAATTATTTTATTTTCTTTATTTCATTTATTTTCTTTATTTTCTTTATGTTCTTTATTTTATTTATTTTCTTTATTTTCTTTATTTTCTTTATTTTCTTTATTTTCTTTATTTTCTTTATTCTATTTGTTTTCTTTACTTTCTTTATTTTCTTTATTTTCTTTATTTTCTTTATTTTCTTTATTTTCTTTACTTTCTTTATTTTCTTAATTTATTTATTTTCTTTAATTATTTTATTTTCCTTATTTCATTTATTTTCTTTATTTTCTTTATGTTCTTTATTTTATTTATTTTCTTTATTTTCCTTATTTCATTTATTTTCTTTATTTTCTTTATGTTCTTTATTTTATTTATTTTCTTTATTTTCTTTATTTTCTTTATTTTCTTTATTTTCTTTATTTTCTTTATTTTCTTTAGTTTCTTTATTTTCTTTATTTTCTTTATTTTCTTTATTTTCTTTATTTTCTTTATTTTCTATATTTTCTTTATTTTCTTTATTTTCTTTATTTTCTTTATTTTCTTTATTTTCTTTATTTTCCTTATTTTCTTTAGTTTCTTTATTTTTTTATTTTCTTTATTTTCTTTATATTCTTTATTTTCTTTATTTTCTTTACTTTCTTTATTTCTTAATTTATTTATTTTCTTTAATTATTTTATTTTCTTTATTTCATTTATTTTCTTTATTTTCTTTATGTTCTTTATTTTATTTATTTTCTTTATTTTCTTTATTTTCTTTATTTTCTTTATTTTCTTTATTCTATTTGTTTTCTTTACTTTCTTTATTTTCTTTATTTTCTTTATTTTCTTTATTTTCTTTATTTTCTTTATTTTCTTTATTTTCTTTACTTTCCTTATATTCTATATTTTCTTTATTTTCTTTATTTTCTTTATTTTCTTTATTTTCTTTATTTTCTTAATTTTCTTTATTTTCTTTATTTTCTTTATGTTCTTTATTTTCGTTATTTTCGTTATTTTCGTTATTTTCATTATTTTCATTATTTTCTTTATTTTCTTTATTTTCTTTATTTTCTTTATTTTCTTTATTTTCTTTATTTTCTTTATTTTCTTTATTTTCTTTATTTTTTTTATTTTCTTTATTTTCTTTATTTTCTTTATTTTCTTTATTTTCTTTATTTTCTTTATTTTCTTTACTTTCTTTATTTTCTTAATTTATTTATTTTCTTTAATTATTTTATTTTCCTTATTTCATTTATTTTCTTTATTTTCTTTATGTTCTTTATTTTATTTATTTTCTTTATTTTCTTTATTTTCTTTATTTTCTTTATTCTATTTGTTTTCTTTACTTTCTTTATTTTCTTTATTTTCTTTATTTTCTTTATTTTCTTTATTTTCTTTATTTTCTTTATTTTCTTTATTTTCTTTATTTTTTTTATTTGCTTTATTTTCTTTATTTTCTTTATTTTCTTTGTTCTCTTTATTTTCTTTATTTTCTTTACTTTCTTTATATTCTTTATTTTCTTTATTTTCTTTATTTTCTATATTTTCTTTATTTTTTTTATTTTCTTTATTTTCTTTATTTTCTTTATTTTCTTTATTTTCTTTATTTTCTTTATTTTCTTTATTTTCTTTATTTTCTTTATTTTCTTTATTTTCTTTATTTTCTTTATTTTCTTTATTTTCTTTATTTTCTTTATTTTCTTTATTTTCTTTATTTTCTTTATTTTCTTTATTTTCTTTATTTTCTTTGTTCTCTTTATTTTCTTTATTTTCTTTACTTTCTTTATTTTCTTTATTTTCTTTATATTCTTTATTTTCTTTATTTTCTTTATTTTCTATATTTTCTTTATTTTCTTTATTTTCTTTATTTTCTTTATTTTCTTTATTTTCTTTATTTTCTTTATTTTCTTTATTTTCTTTATTTTCTTTATTTTCTTTATTTTCTTTATTTTCTTTATTTTCTATATTTTCTTTATTTTCTTTATTTTCTTTATTTTCTTTATTTTCTTTATTTTCTTTATTTTCTTTATTTTCTTTATTTTCTTTATTTTCTTTATTTTCTTTATTTTCTTTATTTTCTTTATTTTCTTTATTTTCTTTATTTTCTTTATTTTCTTTATTTTCTTTATTTTCTTTATTTTCTTTATTTTCTTTATTTTCTTTATTTTCTTTATTTTCTTTATTTTCTTTATTTTCTTTATTTTCTTTATTTTCTTTATTTTCTTTATTTTCTTTATTTTCTTTATTTTCTTTATTTTCTTTATTTTCTTTATTTTCTTTATTTTCTTTATTTTCTTTATTTTCTTTATTTTCTTTATTTTCTTTATTTTCTTTATTTTCTTTATTTTCTTTATTTTCTTTATTTTCTTTAATTTCTTTATATTCTTTATTTTCTTTATTTTCTTCATTTTCTTTATTTTCTTTATTTTCTTTATTTTCTTTATTTTCTTTATTTTCTTTATTTTCTTTATTTTCTTTATTTTCTTTATTTTCTTTATTTTCTTTATTTTCTTTATTTTCTTTATTTTCTTTATTTTCTTTATTTTCTTTATTTTCTTTATTTTCTTTATTTTCTTTATTTTCTTTATTTTCTTTATTTTCTTTATTTTCTTTATTTTCTTTATTTTCTTTATTTTCTTTATTTTCTTTATTTTCTTTATTTCCTTTATTTTCTTAATTTTTTTATTTTCTTTATTTTTTTATTTTCTTTATTTTATTTGTTTTTTTTTATTTTCTTTATGTTCTTTATTTGCTATACTTTCTTTATTTTCTTAATTTATTTATTTTCTTTAATTATTTTATTTTCTTTATTTCATTTATTTTCTTTATTTTCTTTATTTTCTTTATTTTCTTTATTTTCTTTATTTTCTTTATTCTATTTGTTTTCTTTACTTTCTTTATTTTCTTTATTTTCTTTATTTTCTTTATTTTCTTTATTTTCATTATTTTCATTATTTTCTTTACTTTCTTTATTTTCTTAATTTATTTATTTTCTTTAATTATTTTATTTTCTTTATTTCATTTATTTTCTTTATTTTCTTTATTTTCTTTATTTTCTTTATTTTCTTTATTTCCTTTATTTTCTTTATTCTATTTGTTTTCTTTACTTTCTTTATTTTCTTTATTTTCTTTATTTTCTTTACTTTCCTTATATTCTATATTTTCTTTATTTCCTTTATTTTCTTTATTTTCTTAATTTTCTTTATTTTCTTTATTTTCTTTATGTTCTTTATTTTCGTTATTTTCGTTATTTTCATTATTTTCATTATTTTCTTAATTTTCTTTATTTTCTTTATTTGCTTTATTTGCTTTATTTTCTTTATTTTCTTTGTTCTCTTTATTTTCTTTATTTTCTTTACTTTCTTTATTTTCTTTATTTTCTTTATATTCTTTATTTTCTTTATTTTCTTTATTTTCTTTATTTTCTTCATTTTCTTTATTTTCTTTATTTTCTTAATTTTCTATTCTTTCTTTTTATTCTTTATTTTCTTTATTTTCTTTATTTTCTTTATTTTCTTTATTTTCTTTATTTTCTTTATTTTCTTTATTTTCTTTATTTTCTTTATTTTCTTTATTTTCTTTATTTTCGTTATTTTCTTTATTTTCTTTATTTGCTTTTTTTTCTTAATATTCTTTATTTTCTTAATTTTCTTTATTTTCTTTATTTTCCCTATTTTCTCTATTTTCTTTATTTTTTTTATTTTCTGCATTTCATTTTCTTTATTTTTTTTATTTTCTTTATTTTCTTTATTTTCTTTATTTTCTTTATTTTCTTTATTTTCTTTATTTTCTTTATTTTCTTTATTTTCTTTATTTTCTTTATTTTCTTTATTTTCTTTATTTTCTTTATTTTCGTTATTTTCTTTATTTTCTTTATTTGCTTTTTTTTCTTAATATTCTTTATTTTCTTAATTTTCTTTATTTTCTTTATTTTCCCTATTTTCTCTATTTTCTTTATTTTTTTTATTTTCTGCATTTCATTTTCTTTATTTTTTTTATTTTCTTTATTTTCTTTAAACTTTATTTTCTTTATTTTCTTTATTTTCTTTATTTTCTTTATTTTCTTTATTTTCTTTATTTTCTTTATTTTCTTTATTTTCTTTATTTTCTTTATTTTCTTTATTTTCTTTATTTTCTTTATTTTCTTTATTTTCTTTATTTTCTTTATTTTCTTTATTTTCTTTATTTTCTTTATTTTCTCTATTTTCTTTATTTTCTTTATTTTCTTTATTTTCTTTATTTTCTTTATTTTCTTTATTTTCTTTATTTTCTTTATTTTCTTTATTTTCTTTATTTTCTTTATTTTCTTTATTTTCTTTATTTTCTTTATTTTCTTTATTTTCTTTATTTTCTTTATTTTCTTTATTTTCTTTATTTTCTTTATTTTCTTTATTTTCTTTATTTTCTTTATTTTCTTTATTTTCTTTATTTTCTTTATTTTTTTGTATTTTCTTTATTTTTTTTATTTTCTTTATTTTCTTTATTTTCTTTACTTTCTTAATTTCTTAATTTATTTATTTTCTTTAATTATTTTATTTTCTTTATTTCATTTATTTTCTTTATTTTCTTTATTTTCTTTATTTTCTTTATTTTCTTTATTTTCTTTATTTTCTTTATTTTCTATATTTTCTTTATTTTCTTTATTTTCTTTATTTTCTTTATTTTCTTTATTTTCTTTATTTTCTTTATTTTCTTTATTTTCTTTATTTTCTTTATTTTCCTTATTTTCTTTAGTTTCTTTATTTTTTTATTTTCTTTATTTTCTTTATATTCTTTATTTTCTTTATTTTCTTTACTTTCTTTATTTCTTAATTTATTTATTTTCTTTAATTATTTTATTTTCTTTATTTCATTTATTTTCTTTATTTTCTTTATGTTCTTTATTTTATTTATTTTCTTTATTTTCTTTATTTTCTTTATTTTCTTTATTTTCTTTATTCTATTTGTTTTCTTTACTTTCTTTATTTTCTTTATTTTCTTTATTTTCTTTATTTTCTTTATTTTCTTTATTTTCTTTATTTTCTTTACTTTCCTTATATTCTATATTTTCTTTATTTTCTTTATTTTCTTTATTTTCTTTATTTTCTTTATTTTCTTAATTTTCTTTATTTTCTTTATTTTCTTTATGTTCTTTATTTTCGTTATTTTCGTTATTTTCGTTATTTTCATTATTTTCATTATTTTCTTTATTTTCTTTATTTTCTTTATTTTCTTTATTTTCTTTATTTTCTTTATTTTCTTTATTTTCTTTATTTTCTTTATTTTTTTTATTTTCTTTATTTTCTTTATTTTCTTTATTTTCTTTATTTTCTTTATTTTCTTTATTTTCTTTATTTTCTTAATTTATTTATTTTCTTTAATTATTTTATTTTCCTTATTTCATTTATTTTCTTTATTTTCTTTATGTTCTTTATTTTATTTATTTTCTTTATTTTCTTTATTTTCTTTATTTTCTTTATTCTATTTGTTTTCTTTACTTTCTTTATTTTCTTTATTTTCTTTATTTTCTTTATTTTCTTTATTTTCTTTATTTTCTTTATTTTCTTTATTTTCTTTATTTTTTTTATTTGCTTTATTTTCTTTATTTTCTTTATTTTCTTTATTTTCTTTATTTTCTTTATTTTCTTTATTTTCTTTATTTTCTTTATTTTCTTTGTTCTCTTTATTTTCTTTATTTTCTTTACTTTCTTTATTTTCTTTATTTTCTTTATATTCTTTATTTTCTTTATTTTCTTTATTTTCTATATTTTCTTTATTTTCTTTATTTTCTTTATTTTCTTTATTTTCTTTATTTTCTTTATTTTCTTTATTTTCTTTATTTTCTTTATTTTCTTTATTTTCTTTATTTTCTTTATTTTCTTTATTTTCTTTATTTTCTTTATTTTCTTTATTTTCTTTATTTTCTTTATTTTCTTTATTTTCTTTATTTTCTTTATTTTCTTTATTTTCTTTATTTTCTTTATTTTCTTTATTTTCTTTATTTTCTTTATTTTCTTTATTTTCTTTATTTTCTTTATTTTCTTTATTTTCTTTATTTTCTTTATTTTCTTTATTTTCTTTATTTTCTTTATTTTCTTTATTTTCTTTATTTTCTTTATTTTCTTTATTTTCTTTATTTTCTTTATTTTCTTTATTTTCTTTATTTTCTTTATTTTCTTTATTTTCTTTATTTTCTTTATTTTCTTTATTTTCTTTATTTTCTTTATTTTCTTTATTTTCTTTATTTTCTTTATTTTCTTTATTTTCTTTATTTTCTTTATTTTCTTTATTTTCTTTATTTTCTTTATTTTCTTTATTTTCTTTATTTTCTTTATTTTCTTTATTTTCTTTATTTTCTTTAATTTCTTTATTTTCTTTATTTTCTTTATTTTCTTCATTTTCTTTATTTTCTTTATTTTCTTTATTTTCTTTATTTTCTTTATTTTCTTTATTTCCTTTATTTTCTTTATTTTCTTTATTTTCTTTATTTTCTTTATTTTCTTTATTTTCTTTATTTTCTTTATTTTCTTTATTTTCTTTATTTTCTTTATTTTCTTTATTTTCTTTATTTTCTTTATTTTCTTTATTTTCTTTATTTCCTTTATTTTCTTAATTTTTTTATTTTCTTTATTTTTTTATTTTCTTTATTTTATTTGTTTTTTTTTATTTTCTTTATGTTCTTTATTTGCTATACTTTCTTTATTTTCTTAATTTATTTATTTTCTTTAATTATTTTATTTTCTTTATTTCATTTATTTTCTTTATTTTCTTTATTTTCTTTATTTTCTTTATTTTCTTTATTTTCTTTATTCTATTTGTTTTCTTTACTTTCTTTATTTTCTTTATTTTCTTTATTTTCTTTATTTTCTTTATTTTCATTATTTTCATTATTTTCTTTACTTTCTTTATTTTCTTAATTTATTTATTTTCTTTAATTATTTTATTTTCTTTATTTCATTTATTTTCTTTATTTTCTTTATTTTCTTTATTTTCTTTATTTTCTTTATTTCCTTTATTTTCTTTATTCTATTTGTTTTCTTTACTTTCTTTATTTTCTTTATTTTCTTTATTTTCTTTACTTTCCTTATATTCTATATTTTCTTTATTTCCTTTATTTTCTTTATTTTCTTAATTTTCTTTATTTTCTTTATTTTCTTTATGTTCTTTATTTTCGTTATTTTCGTTATTTTCATTATTTTCATTATTTTCTTAATTTTCTTTATTTTCTTTATTTGCTTTATTTGCTTTATTTTCTTTATTTTCTTTGTTCTCTTTATTTTCTTTATTTTCTTTACTTTCTTTATTTTCTTTATTTTCTTTATATTCTTTATTTTCTTTATTTTCTTTATTTTCTTTATTTTCTTCATTTTCTTTATTTTCTTTATTTTCTTAATTTTCTATTCTTTCTTTTTATTCTTTATTTTCTTTATTTTCTTTATTTTCTTTATTTTCTTTATTTTCTTTATTTTCTTTATTTTCTTTATTTTCTTTATTTTCTTTATTTTCTTTATTTTCTTTATTTTCTTTATTTTCGTTATTTTCTTTATTTTCTTTATTTGCTTTTTTTTCTTAATATTCTTTATTTTCTTAATTTTCTTTATTTTCTTTATTTTCCCTATTTTCTCTATTTTCTTTATTTTTTTTATTTTCTGCATTTCATTTTCTTTATTTTTTTTATTTTCTTTATTTTCTTTAAACTTTATTTTCTTTATTTTCTTTATTTTCTTTATTTTCTTTATTTTCTTTATTTTCTTTATTTTCTTTATTTTCTTTATTTTCTTTATTTTCTTTATTTTCTTTATTTTCTTTATTTTCTTTATTTTCTTTATTTTCTTTATTTTCTTTATTTTCTTTATTTTCTTTATTTTCTTTATTTTCTCTATTTTCTTTATTTTCTTTATTTTCTTTATTTTCTTTATTTTCTTTATTTTCTTTATTTTCTTTATTTTCTTTATTTTCTTTATTTTCTTTATTTTCTTTATTTTCTTTATTTTCTTTATTTTCTTTATTTTCTTTATTTTCTTTATTTTCTTTATTTTCTTTATTTTCTTTATTTTCTTTATTTTCTTTATTTTCTTTATTTTCTTTATTTTCTTTATTTTTTTGTATTTTCTTTATTTTTTTTATTTTCTTTATTTTCTTTATTTTCTTTACTTTCTTAATTTCTTAATTTATTTATTTTCTTTAATTATTTTATTTTCTTTATTTCATTTATTTTCTTTATTTTCTTTATGTTCTTTATTTTATTTATTTTCTTTATTTTCTTTATTTTCTTTATTTTCTTTATTTTCTTTATTCTATTTGTTTTCTTTACTTTCTTTATTTTCTTTATTTTCTTTATTTTCTTTACTTTCCTTATATTCTATATTTTCTTTATTTTCTTTATTTTCTTTATTTTCTTTATTTTCTTTATTTTCTTTATTTTCTTTATTTTCTTTATTTTCTTTATTTTCTTTATTTTCTTTATTTTCTTAATTTTCTTTATTTTCTTTATTTTCTTTATTTTCTTTGTTCTTTATTTTCGTTATTTTCGTTATTTTCATTATTTTCATTATTTTCTTTATTTTCTTCATTTTCTTTATTTTCTTTATTTTTTTTATTTTCTTTATTTTCTTTACTTTCTTTATTTTCTTAACTTATTTATTTTCTTTAATTATTTTATTTTCCTTATTTCATTTATTTTCTTTATTTTCTTTATGTTCTTTATTTTATTTATTTTCTTTATTTTCTCTATTTTCTTTATTTTCTTTATTTTCTTTATTTTCTTTATTTTCTTTATTCTATTTGTTTTCTTTACTTTCTTTATTTTCTTTATTTTCTTCATTTTCTTTACTTTCTTTATATTCTATATTTTCTTTATTTTCTTTATTTTCTTTATTTTCTTTATTTTCTTTATTTTCTTTATTTTCTTTATTTTCTTAATTTTCTTTATTTTCTTTATTTTCTTTATTTTCTTTATGTTCTTTATTTTCGTTATTTTCGTTATTTTCATTATTTTCATTATTTTCTTTATTTTCTTTATTTTTTTATTTGCTTTATTTTCTTTATTTTCTTTGTTCTCTTTATTTTCTTTATTTTCTTTACTTTCTTTATTTTCTTTATTTTCTTTATTTTCTTTATTTTCTTTATTTTCTTTATTTTCTTTATTTTCTTTATTTTCTTTATTTTCTTTATTTTCTTTATTTTCTTTATTTTCTTTATTTTCTTTATTTTCTTTATTTTCTTTATTTTCTTTAATTTCTTTATTTTCTTTATTTTCTTTATTTTCTTTATTTTCTTTATTTTTTTATTTTCTTTATTTTATTTGTTTTTTTTTATTTTCTTTATTTTCTTTATGTTCTTTATTTGCTATACTTTCTTTATTTTCTTTATTTTTTTATTTTTTTTATTTTCGTGAGTTTCTTTATTTTCTTTATTTTTTTTTATTTACTTTATTTTCTTTATTTTTTATTTTCTTTATTTGTTTTTATTTCTTTGTTTTCTTTATTTTCTTTATTTTCTTTATTTTCTTTATTTTCTTTATTTTCTTTATTTTCTTTATTCTATTTGTTTTCTTTATTTTCTTTATTTTCTTAATTTTCTTTATTTTCTTTATTTTCTTTATGTTCTTTATTTTCTTTATTTTCTTTATTTTCTTTATTTTCTTTATTTTCTTTATTTTCTTTATTTTCTTTATTTTCTTTATTTTCTTTATTTTCTTTATTTTCTTTATTTTCATTATTTTCTTTATTTTCTTTATTTTCTTTATTTGCTTTATTTGCTTTATTTTCTTTATTTTCTTTACTTTCTTTATTTTCTTTATTTTCTTTATTTTCTTTATATCCTTTATTTTCTTTATTTTCTTTATTTTCTTTATTTTCTTTATTTTCTTTATTTTCTTTATTTTCTTTATTTTCTTTATTTTCTTTATTTTCTTTATTTTCTTTATTTTCTTTATTTTCTTTATTTTCTTTATTTTCTTTATTTTCTTTATTTTCTTTATTTTCTTTATTTTCTTTATTTTCTTTATTTTATTTATTTTCTTTATTTTCTTTATTTTCTTTGTTTTCTTAATTTTCTCTATTTTCTTTATTTTCTTTATGTTCTTTATTTTCGTTATTTTCGTTATTTTCGTTATTTTCATTATTTTCATTATTTTCTTTATTTTCTTTATTTTCTTTATTTGCTCTATTTGCTTTATTTTATTAATTTTTTTTATTTTCTTTATTTTCTTTATTTTCTTTATTTTCTTTACTTTCTTTATTTTCTTAATTTATTTATTTTCTTTAATTATTTTATTTTCTATATTTTATTTATTTTCTTTATTTTCTTTATGTTCTTTATTTTATTTATTTTCTTTATTTTCTTTATTTTCTTTATTTTCTTTATTCTATTTGTTTTCTTTATTTTCTTTATTTTCTTTATTTTCTTTATTTTCTTTATTTTCTTTACTTTCCTTATATTCTATATTTTCTTTATTTTCTTTATTTTCTTTATTTTCTTAATTTTCTTAATTTTCTTTATTTTCTTTATTTTCTTTATGTTCTTTATTTCCGTTATTTTCGTTATTTTCATTATTTTCATTATTTTCTTTATTTTCTTTATTTTCTTTATTTGCTTTATGTGCTTTATTTTCTTTATTTTCTTTACTTTCTTTATTTTCTTTATTTTCTTTATTATCTTTATATTCTTTATTTTTTTTATTTTCTTTATTTTCTTTATTTTTTTTATTTTCTTTATTTTCTTTATTTTCTTTATTTTCTTTATTTTCTTTATTTTCTTTATTTTCTTTATTTTCTTTATTTTCTTTATTTTCTTTATTTTCTTTATTTTCTTTATTTTCTTTATTTTCTTTATTTTCTTTATTTTCTTTATTTTCTTTATTTTCTTTATTTTCTTTATTTTCTTTATTTTCTTTAATTTCTTTATTTTCTTAATTTTCTTTATTTTCTTTATTTTCTTTATTTTCTTTATTTTCTTTATTTTCTTTATTTTCTTTATTTTCTTTATTTTCTTTATTTTCTTTATTTACTTTATTTTCTTTATTTTCTTTATTTTCTTTATTTTCTTTATTTTCTTTATTTTCTTTATTTTCTTTATTTTCTTTATTTTCTTTATTTTCTTTATTTTCTTTATTTTCTTTATTTTCTTTATTTTCTTTATTTTCTTTATTTTCTTTATTTTCTTTATTTTCTTTATTTCCTTTATTTTCTTAATTTTTTTATTTTCTTTATTTTTTTATTTTCTTTATTTTATTTGTTTTTTTTTTATTTTCTTTATTTTCTTTATGTTCTTTATTTGCTATACTTTCTTTATTTTCTTTATTTTTTTATTTTTTTTATTTTCGTGAGTTTCTTTATTTTCTTTATTTTTTTTTATTTACTTTATTTTCTTTATTTTTTATTTTCTTTATTTGTTTTTATTTCTTTGTTTTCTTTATTTTTTTTTTTTTTATTTTCTTTATTTTCTTTATTTTCTTTATTTTCTTTACTTTCTTTATTTTCTTAATTTATTTATTTTCTTTAATTATTTTATTTTCTTTATTTCATTTATTTTCTTTATTTTCTTTATGTTCTTTATTTTATTTATTTTCTTTATTTTCTTTATTTTCTTTATTGTATTTGTTTTCTTTACTTTCTTTATTTTCTTTATTTTCTTTATTTTCTTTATTTTCTTTATTTTCTTTATTTTCTTAATTTTCTTTATTTTCTTTATTTTCTTTATGTTCTTTATTTTCGTTATTTTCGTTATTTTCATTATTTTCATTATTTTCTTTATTTTCTTTATTTTCTTTATTTGCTTTATTTTCTTTATTTTCTTTATTTTCTTTTTATTCTTTATTTTCTTTATTTTCTTTATTTTCTTTATTTTCTGTATTTTCTTTATTTTCTTTATTTTCTTTATTTTCTTTATTTTCTTTATTTTCTTTATTTTCTTTATTTTCTTTATTTTCTTTATTTTCTTTATTTTCTTTATTTTCTTTATTTTCTTTATTTTCTTTATTTTCTGTATTTTCTTTATTTTCTTTATTTTCTTTATTTTCTTTATTTTCTTTATTTTCGTTATTTTCGTTATTTTCGTTATTTTCGTTATTTTCATTATTTTCATTATTTTCTTTATTTTCTTTATTTTCTTTATTTGCTCTATTTGCTTTATTTTATTAATTTTTTTTATTTTCTTTATTTTCTTTATTTTCTTTATTTTCTTTACTTTCTTTATTTTCTTAATTTATTTATTTTCTTTAATTATTTTATTTTCTATATTTCATTTATTTTCTTTATTTTCTTTATGTTCTTTATTTTATTTATTTTCTTTATTTTCTTTATTTTCTTTATTTTCTTTATTCTATTTGTTTTCTTTATTTTCTTTATTTTCTTTATTTTCTTTATTTTCTTTATTTTCTTTACTTTCCTTATATTCTATATTTTCTTTATTTTCTTTATTTTCTTTATTTTCTTAATTTTCTTAATTTTCTTTATTTTCTTTATTTTCTTTATGTTCTTTATTTCCGTTATTTTCGTTATTTTCATTATTTTCATTATTTTCTTTATTTTCTTTATTTTCTTTATTTGCTTTATGTGCTTTATTTTCTTTATTTTCTTTATTTTCTTTATTTTCTTTATTATCTTTATATTCTTTATTTTTTTTATTTTCTTTATTTTCTTTATTTTTTTTATTTTCTTTATTTTCTTTATTTTCTTTATTTTCTTTATTTTCTTTATTTTCTTTATTTTCTTTATTTTCTTTATTTTCTTTATTTTCTTTATTTTCTTTATTTTCTTTATTTTCTTTATTTTCTTTATTTTCTTTATTTTCTTTATTTTCTTTATTTTCTTTATTTTCTTTATTTTCTTTATTTTCTTTATTTTCTTTATTTTCTTTATTTTCTTTAATTTCTTTATTTTCTTAATTTTCTTTATTTTCTTTATTTTCTTTATTTTCTTTATTTTCTTTATTTTCTTTATTTTCTTTATTTTCTTTATTTTCTTTATTTTCTTTATTTACTTTATTTTCTTTATTTTCTTTATTTTCTTTATTTTCTTTATTTTCTTTATTTTCTTTATTTTCTTTATTTTCTTTATTTTCTTTATTTTCTTTATTTTCTTTATTTTCTTTATTTTCTTTATTTTCTTTATTTTCTTTATTTTCTTTATTTTCTTTATTTTCTTTATTTTCTTTATTTCCTTTATTTTCTTAATTTTTTTATTTTCTTTATTTTTTTATTTTCTTTATTTTATTTGTTTTTTTTTTATTTTCTTTATTTTCTTTATGTTCTTTATTTGCTATACTTTCTTTATTTTCTTTATTTTTTTATTTTTTTTATTTTCGTGAGTTTCTTTATTTTCTTTATTTTTTTTTATTTACTTTATTTTCTTTATTTTTTATTTTCTTTATTTGTTTTTATTTCTTTGTTTTCTTTATTTTTTTTTTTTTTATTTTCTTTATTTTCTTTATTTTCTTTATTTTCTTTACTTTCTTTATTTTCTTAATTTATTTATTTTCTTTAATTATTTTATTTTCTTTATTTCATTTATTTTCTTTATTTTCTTTATGTTCTTTATTTTATTTATTTTCTTTATTTTCTTTATTTTCTTTATTGTATTTGTTTTCTTTACTTTCTTTATTTTCTTTATTTTCTTTATTTTCTTTATTTTCTTTATTTTCTTTATTTTCTTAATTTTCTTTATTTTCTTTATTTTCTTTATGTTCTTTATTTTCGTTATTTTCGTTATTTTCATTATTTTCATTATTTTCTTTATTTTCTTTATTTTCTTTATTTGCTTTATTTTCTTTATTTTCTTTATTTTCTTTTTATTCTTTATTTTCTTTATTTTCTTTATTTTCTTTATTTTCTGTATTTTCTTTATTTTCTTTATTTTCTTTATTTTCTTTATTTTCTTTATTTTCTTTATTTTCTTTATTTTCTTTATTTTCTTTATTTTCTTTATTTTCTTTATTTTCTTTATTTTCTTTATTTTCTTTATTTTCTTTATTTTCTTTATTTTCTTTATTTTCTTTATTTTCTTTATTTTCTTTATTTTCTTTATTTTCTTTATTTTCTTTATTTTCTTTATTTTCTTTATTTTCTTTATTTTCTTTATTTTCTTTATTTTCTTTATTTTCTTTATATTCTTTATGTTCTTTATTTGCTATACTTTCTTTATTTTCTTTATTTTTTTATTTTTTTTATTTGTTTTATTATCTTTATTTCATTTGTTTTCTTTATTTTCTTTATATTCTTTATGTTCTTTATTTTTTTTACTTTCTTTATTTTCTTTATTTACTTTATTTTCTTTATTTTCTTTATTTTCTTTGTTTCCCCAATTTTTTTTATTTTCTTTATTTTTTTATTTTTTTTATTTTTTTTATTTTCTTTATTCTATTTATTTTCTTTATTTTCTTTATTTTTTATTTTCTTTATTTTCTTTATTTTCTTTATTTTCTTTATTTTCTTCATTTCCTTTATTTTCTTTATTTTCTTTATTTTCTTTATTTTCTTTATTTTCTTTTCTTTCTTTTTATTCTTTATTTTCATTATTTTCTTTATTTTCTTTGTTTACTTTATTTTCTTTATTTTCTTTATTTTCTTTATTTTCGTTATTTTCTTTATTTTCTTTATTTTCTTTATTTTCTTTATTTTCTTTATTTTCTTTATTTTCTTTATTTTCTTTATTTTCTTTATTTTCTTTATTTTCTTTATTTTCTTAATTTTCTTTATTTTCTTTATTTTCTTTACTTTCTTTATTTTCTTTATTTTCTTTATTTTCTTTATTTTCTTTATTTTCCTTATTTTCTTTATTTTCTTTATTTTCTTTATTTTCTTTATTTTCTTTATTTTCTTTATTTTCTTTATTTTCTTTATTTTCTTTATTTTCTTTATTTTCTTTATTTTTTTTATTTTCTTTATTTTCTTTATTTTCTTTATTTTCTTTATTTTCTTTATTTTCTTTATTTTATTTATTTTTTTTTTTTTTTTATTTTCTTTATTTTCTTTATTCTTTTAGTTTCTTAATTTTCTTAATTTTCTTTATTTTCTTTATTTTCTTTATTTTCTTTATTTTCTTTATTTTCTTTACTTTCTTTACTTTCTTTATTTTCTTTATTTTCTTTATTTTCCTTATTTTCTTTATTTTCATTAATTTCTTTATTTTCTTTATTTTCTTTATTTTCTTTATTTGCTTTATTTTCTTTATTTTCTTTATTTTCTTTATTTTCTTTATTTTCTTTATTTTCTTAATTTTCTTTATTTTCTTAATTTTCTTTATTTTCTTAATTTTCTTTATTTGCATCATTTTCTTTATTTTCTTTATTTTCTCTATTTTCTTAATTTTTTTCATTTTCTTCATTTCTTTTTCTTTATTTTTTTTATTTTCTTTATTTTCTTTAAACTTTATTTTCTTTATTTTTTTTATTTTCTTTATTTTCTTTATTTTCTTTATTTCCTTTATTTTCTTCATTTTCTTTATTTTCTTTATTTTCTTTATTTTCTTTATTTTCTTTATTTTCTTTATTTTCTTTATTTTCTTTATTTTCTTTATTTTCTTTATTTTCTTTATTTTCTTTATTTTCTTTATTTTCTTTATTTTCTTTATTTTCTTTATTTTCTTTATTTTCTTTATTTTCTTTATTTTCTTTATTTTCTTTATTTTCTTTATTTTCTTTATTTTCTTTATTTTCTTTATCTTTTATTTTCTTTATTTTCTTTATTTTCTTTATTTTCTTTATTTTCTTTATTTTCTTTATTTTCTTTATTTTCTTTATTTTCTTTATTTTCTTTATTTTCTTTATTTTCTTTATTTTCTTTATTTTCTTTATTTTCTTTATTTTCTTTATTTTCTTTATTTTCTTTATTTTCTTTATTTTCTTTATTTTCTTTATTTTCTTTATTTTCTTTATTTTCTTTATTTTCTTTATTTTCTTTATTTTCTTTATTTTCTTTATTTTCTTTATTTTCTTTATTTTCTTTATTTTCTTTATTTTCTTTATTTTCTTTATTTTCTTTATTTTCTTTATTTTCTTTATTTTCTTTATTTTCTTTATTTTCTTTATTTTCTTTATTTTCTTTATTTTCTTTATTTTCTTTATTTTCTTTATTTTCTTTATTTTCTTTATTTTCTTTATTTTCTTTATTTTCTTTATTTTCTTTATTTTCTTTATTTTCTTTATTTTCTTTATTTTCTTTATTTTCTTTATTTTCTTTATTTTCTTTATTTTCTTTATTTTCTTTATTTTCTTTATTTTCTTTATTTTCTTTATTTTCTTTATTTTCTTTATTTTCTTTATTTTCTTTATTTTCTTTATTTTCTTTATTTTCTTTATTTTCTTTATTTTCTTTATTTTCTTTATTTTCTGTATTTTCTTTACTTTCTTTACTTTCTTTATTTTCTTTATTTTCTTTATTTTCTTTATTTTCCTTATTTTCTTTATTTTTTTTATTTTCTTTATTTTCTTTATTTTATTTATTTTCTTTATTTTCTTTATTTTCTTTATTTTCTTTATTTTTTTTTTATTTTTTTTTTATTTTCTTTATTTTCTTTGTTTTCTTTATTTTTTTAGTTTCTTAATTTTCTTAATTTTCTTAATTTTCTTAATTTTCTTAATTTTCTTTATTTTCTTTATTTTCTTTATTTTCTTTATTCTATTTGTTTTCTTTACTTTCTTTATTTTCTTTATTTTCTTTATTTTCTTTATTTTCTTTACTTTCCTTATATTCTATATTTTCTTTATTTTCTTTATTTTCTTTATTTCCTTTATTTTCTTTATTTTTTTATTTTCTTTATTTTTTTATTTTCTTTATTTTATTTGTTTTTTTTTTTTATTTTCTTTATATTCTTTATGTTCTTTATTTGCTATACTTTCTTTATTTTCTTTATTTTTTTATTTTTTTTATTTGTTTTATTATCTTTATTTCATTTGTTTTCTTTATTTTCTTTATATTCTTTATGTTCTTTATTTTTTTTACTTTCTTTATTTTCTTTATTTACTTTATTTTCTTTATTTTCTTTATTTTCTTTATTTTCTTTGGTTCCCCAATTTTTTTTATTTTCTTTATTTTTTTTTTTTTATTTTTTTTTTTATTTTCTTTATTCTATTTATTTTCTTTATTTTCTTTATTTTCTTTATTTTCTTTATTTTCTTTATTTTCTTTATTTTCTTCATTTCCTTTATTTTCTTTATTTTCTTTATTTTCTTTATTTTCTTTTCTTTCTTTTTATTCTTTATTTTCTTTATTTTCTTTATTTTCTTTATTTTCTTAATTTTCTTTATTTTCTTTATTTTCTTTATTTTCTTTATTTTCTTTATTTTCTTTATTTTCTTTATTTTCTTTATTTTCTTTATTTTCTTTATTTTCTTTATTTTCTTTATTTTCTTTATTTTCTTTATTTTCTTTATTTTCTTTATTTTCTTTATTTTCTTTATTTTCTTTATTTTCTTTATTTTTTTTTTTTATTTTTTTTTTTATTTTCTTTATTTTCTTTGTTTTCTTTATTTTTTTAGTTTCTTAATTTTCTTAATTTTCTTAATTTTCTTAATTTTCTTAATTTTCTTTATTTTCTTTATTTTCTTTATTTTCTTTATTCTATTTGTTTTCTTTACTTTCTTTATTTTCTTTATTTTCTTTATTTTCTTTACTTTCCTTATATTCTATATTTTCTTTATTTTCTTTATTTTCTTTATTTCCTTTATTTTCTTTATTTTTTTATTTTCTTTATTTTTTTATTTTCTTTATTTTATTTGTTTTTTTTTTTATTTTCTTTATATTCTTTATGTTCTTTATTTGCTATACTTTCTTTATTTTCTTTATTTTTTTATTTTTTTTATTTGTTTTATTATCTTTATTTCATTTGTTTTCTTTATTTTCTTTATATTCTTTATGTTCTTTATTTTTTTTACTTTCTTTATTTTCTTTATTTACTTTATTTTCTTTATTTTCTTTATTTTCTTTATTTTCTTTATTTTCTTTGGTTCCCCAATTTTTTTTATTTTCTTTATTTTTTTTTTTTTATTTTTTTTTTTATTTTCTTTATTCTATTTATTTTCTTTATTTTCTTTATTTTCTTTATTTTCTTTATTTTCTTTATTTTCTTTATTTTCTTCATTTCCTTTATTTTCTTTATTTTCTTTATTTTCTTTATTTTCTTTTCTTTCTTTTTATTCTTTATTTTCTTTATTTTCTTTATTTTCTTTATTTTCTTAATTTTCTTTATTTTCTTAATTTTCTTTATTTTCTTTATTTTCTTTATTTTCTTTATTTTTTATTTTCTTTATTTTCTTTATTTTCTTTATTTTCTTTATTTTCTTTATTTTCTTTATTTTCTTTATTTTCTTTATTTTCTTTATTTTCTTTATTTTCTTTATTTTCTTTATTTTCTTTATTTTCTTTATTTTCTTTATTTTCTTTATTTTCTTTATTTTCTTTATTTTCTTTATTTTCTTTATTTTCTTTATTTTCTTTATTTTCTTTATTTTCTTTATTTTCTTTATTTTCTTTATTTTCTTTATTTTCTTTATTTTCTTTATTTTCTTTATTTTCTTTATTTTCTTTATTTTCTTTATTTTCTTTATTTTCTTTATTTTCTTTATTTTCTTTATTTTCTTTATTTTCTTTATTTTCTTTATTTTCTTTATTTTCTTTATTTTCTTTATTTTCTTTATTTTCTTTATTTTCCTTATTTTCTTTATTTTCTTTATTTTCTTTATTTTCTTTATTTTCTTTATTTTCTTTATTTTCTTTATTTTCTTTATTTTCTTTATTTTCTTTATTTTCTTTATTTTCTTTATTTTCTTTATTTTCTTTATTTTCTTTATTTTCTTTATTTTTTTTATTTTCTTTATTTTCTTTATTTTCTTTATTTTCTTTATTTTCTTTATTTTCTTTATTTTCTTTATTTTCTTTATTTTTTTTTTTTATTTTTTTTTTTATTTTCTTTATTTTCCTTGTTTTCTTTATTTTTTTAGTTTCTTAATTTTCTTAATTTTCTTAATTTTCTTAATTTTCTTAATTTTCTTTATTTTCTTTATTTTCTTTATTTTCTTTATTCTATTTGTTTTCTTTACTTTCTTTATTTTCTTTATTTTCTTTATTTTCTTTACTTTCCTTATATTCTATATTTTCTTTATTTTCTTTATTTTCTTTATTTCCTTTATTTTCTTTATTTTTTTATTTTCTTTATTTTCTTTATTTTCGTTATTTTCTTTATTTTCTTTATTTGCTTTATTTTCTTTATTTTCTTTATTTTCTTTATTTTCTTTATTTTCTTAATTTTCTTTATTTTCTTAATTTTTTTATTTTCATAATTTTCTTTATTTGCTTCATTTTCTTTATTTTCTTTATTTTCTTTATTTTCTTTATTTTCTTTATTTTCTTTATTTTCTTTATTTTCTTTATTTTCTTTTTTTTATTTTTTTTTTTATTTTCTTTATTTTCTTTATTTTTTTAGTTTCTTAATTTTCTTAATTTTCTTAATTTTCTTTATTTTCTTTATTTTCTTTATTTTCTTTACTTTCTTTACTTTCTTTATTTTCTTTATTTTCTTTATTTTCCTTATTTTCTTTATTTTCATTATTTTCTTTATTTTCTTTATTTTCTTTATTTTCTTTATTTGCTTTATTTTCTTTATTTTCTTGATTTTCTTTATTTTCTTAATTTTCTTTATTTTCTTAATTTTCTTTATTTTCTTAATTTTCTTTATTTGCTTCATTTTCTTTATTTTCTTTATTTTCTTTATTTTCTTTATTTTTTATTTTCTTTATTTTCTTTATTTTTTTTATTTTCTTTATTTTCTTAATTTTCTTTATTTTCTTTATTTTCTTTATTTTCTTTATTTTCTTTATTTTCTTTATTTTCTTTATTTTCTTTATTTTCTTTATTTTCTTTATTTTCTTTATTTTCTTTATTTTCTTTATTTTCTTTATTTTCTTTATTTTCTTTATTTTCTTTATTTTCTTTATTTTCTTTATTTTCTTTATTTTCTTTATTTTCTTTATTTTCTTTATTTCCTTTATTTTCTTTATTTTTTTATTGTCTTTATTTTTTTATTTTCTTTATTTTATTTGTTTTTTTTTGTTTTCTTTATATTCTTTATGTTCTTTATTTGCTATACTTTCTTTATTTTCTTTATTTTTTTATTTTTTTTATTTGTTTTATTATCTTTATTTCATTTGTTTTCTTTATTTTCTTTATATTCTTTATGTTCTTTATTTTTTTTACTTTCTTTATTTTCTTTATTTACTTTATTTTCTTTATTTTCTTTATTTTCTTTGTTTCCCCAATTTTTTTTATTTTCTTTATTTTTTTATTTTTTTTATTTTTTTTATTTTCTTTATTCTATTTATTTTCTTTATTTTCTTTATTTTTTATTTTCTTTATTTTCTTTATTTTCTTTATTTTCTTCATTTCCTTTATTTTCTTTATTTTCTTTATTTTCTTTATTTTCTTTTCTTTCCTTTTATTCTTTATTTTCTTTATTTTCTTTATTTACTTTATATTCTTTATTTTCTTTATTTTCTTTATTTTCGTTATTTTCTTTATTTTCTTTATTTGCTTTATTTTCTTTATTTTCTTTATTTTCTTTATTTTCTTTATTTTCTTAATTTTCTTTATTTTCTTAATTTTCTTTATTTTCTTAATTTTCTTTATTTGCTTCATTTTCTTTATTTTCTTTATTTTCTTTATTTTCTCTATTTTCTTAATTTTTTTCATTTTCTTCATTTCATTTTCTTTATTTTTTTTATTTTCTTTATTTTCTTTAAACTTTATTTTCTTTATTTTTTTTATTTTCTTTATTTTCTTTATTTTCTTTACTTTCTTTACTTTCTTTATTTTCTTTATTTTCTTTATTTTCTTTATTTTCTTTATTTTCTTTATTTTCTTTATTTTCTTTATTTTCCTTATTTTCTTTATTTTCTTTATTTTCTTTATTTTCTTTATTTTCTTTATTTTCTTTATTTTCTTTATTTTCTTTATTTTCTTTATTTTTTTTATTTTCTTTATTTTCTTTATTTTCTTTATTTTCTTTATTTTCTTTATTTTCTTTATTTTATTTTTTTTATTTTTTTTTATTTTCTTTATTTTCATAATTTTTTTAGTTTCTTAATTTTCTTAATTTTCTTAATTTTCTTTATTTTCTTTATTTTCTTTATTTTCTTTATTTTCTTTACTTTCTTTACTTTCTTTATTTTCTTTATTTTCTTTATTTTCCTTATTTTCTTTATTTTCATTAATTTCTTTATTTTCTTTATTTTCTTTATTTGCTATTTTTTCTAGATTTTCTTTATTTTCTTTATTTTCTTAATTTTCTTTATTTTCTTAATTTTCTTTATTTGCATCATTTTCTTTATTTTCTTTATTTTCTCTATTTTCTCTATTTTCTTAATTTTTTTCATTTTCTTCATTTCTTTTTCTTTATTTTTTTTATTTTCTTTATTTTCTTTAAACTTTATTTTCTTTATTTTTTTTATTTTCTTTATTTTCTTTATTTTCTTTATTTTCTTTATTTTCTTTATTTTCTTCATTTCCTTTATTTTCTTTATTTTCTTTATTTTCTTTATTTTCTTTATTTTCTTTATTTTCTTTATTTTCTTTATTTTCTTTATTTTCTTTATTTTCTTTATTTTCTTTATTTTCTTTATTTTCTTTATTTTCTTTATTTTCTTTATTTTCTTTATTTTCTTTATTTTCTTTATTTTCTTTATTTTCTTTATTTTCTTTATTTTCTTTATTTTTTATTTTCTTTATTTTCTTTATTTTCTTTATTTTCTTTATTTTCTTTATTTTCTTTATTTTCTTTATTTTCTTTATTTTCTTTATTTTCTTTATTTTCTTTATTTTCTTTATTTTCTTTATTTTCTTTATTTTCTTTATTTTCTTTATTTTCTTTATTTTCTTAATTTTCTTTATTTTCTTTATTTTCTTTATTTTCTTTATTTTCTTTATTTTCTTTATTTTCTTTATTTTCTTTATTTTCTTTATTTTCTTTATTTTCTTTATTTTCTTTATTTTCTTTATTTTCTTTATTTTCTTTATTTTCTTTATTTTCTTTATTTTCTTTATTTTCTTTATTTTCTTTATTTTCTTTATTTTCTTTATTTTCTTTATTTTCTGTATTTTCTTTACTTTCTTTACTTTCTTTATTTTCTTTATTTTCTTTATTTTCTTTATTTTCCTTATTTTCTTTATTTTCTTTATTTTCTTTATTTTCTTTATTTTCTTTATTTTCTTTATTTTCTTTATTTTCTTTATTTTCTTTATTTTCTTTATTTTCTTTATTTTCTTTTTTTTCTTTATTTTTTTTATTTTCTTTATTTTCTTTATTTTCTTTATTTTCTTTATTTTCTTTATTTTCTTTATTTTCTTTATTTTTTTTTTTTATTTTTTTTTTTATTTTCTTTATTTTCTTTGTTTTCTTTATTTTTTTAGTTTCTTTATTTTTTATTTTCTTTATTTTCTTTATTTTCTTTATTTTCTTTATTTTCTTTATTTTCTTTATTTTCTTTATTTTCTTTATTTTCTTTATTTTCTTTATTTTCTTTATTTTCTTTATTTTCTTTATTTTCTTTATTTTCTTTATTTTCTTTATTTTCTTTATTTTCTTTATTTTCTTTATTTTCTTTATTTTCTTTATTTTCTTTATTTTCTTTATTTTCTTTATTTTCTTTATTTTCTTTATTTTCTTTATTTTCTTTATTTTCTTTATTTTCTTTATTTTCTTTATTTTCTGTATTTTCTTTACTTTCTTTACTTTCTTTATTTTCTTTATTTTCTTTATTTTCTTTATTTTCCTTATTTTCTTTATTTTCTTTATTTTCTTTATTTTCTTTATTTTCTTTATTTTCTTTATTTTCTTTATTTTCTTTATTTTCTTTATTTTCTTTATTTTCTTTATTTTCTTTATTTTCTTTATATTTTTTATTTTCTTTATTTTCTTTATTTTCTTTATTTTCTTTATTTTCTTTATTTTCTTTATTTTCTTTATTTTCTTTATTTTTTTTTTTATTTTTTTTTTTATTTTCTTTATTTTCTTTGTTTTCTTTATTTTTTTAGTTTCTTAATTTTCTTAATTTTCTTAATTTTCTTAATTTTCTTAATTTTCTTTATTTTCTTTATTTTCTTTATTTTCTTTATTCTATTTGTTTTCTTTACTTTCTTTATTTTCTTTATTTTCTTTATTTTCTTTATTTTCTTTACTTTCCTTATATTCTATATTTTCTTTATTTTCTTTATTTTCTTTATTTCCTTTATTTTCTTTATTTTTTTATTTTCTTTATTTTTTTATTTTCTTTATTTTATTTGTTTTTTTTTTATTTTCTTTATATTCTTTATGTTCTTTATTTGCTATACTTTCTTTATTTTCTTTATTTTTTTATTTTTTTTATTTGTTTTATTATCTTTATTTCATTTGTTTTCTTTATTTTCTTTATATTCTTTATGTTCTTTATTTTTCTTACTTTCTTTATTTTCTTTATTTACTTTATTTTCTTTATTTTCTTTATTTTCTTTGTTTCCCCAATTTTTTTTATTTTCTTTATTTTTTTATTTTTTTTATTTTTTTTATTTTCTTTATTCTATTTATTTTCTTTATTTTCTTTATTTTTTATTTTCTTTATTTTCTTTATTTTCTTTATTTTCTTTATTTTCTTTATTTTCTTCATTTCCTTTATTTTCTTTATTTTCTTTATTTTCTTTATTTTCTTTTCTTTCTTTTTATTCTTTATTTTCTTAATTTTCTTTATTTTCTTTATTTTCTTTATTTTCTTTATTTTCTTTATTTTCGTTATTTTCTTTATTTTCTTTATTTGCTTTATTTTCTTTATTTTCTTTATTTTCTTTATTTTCTTTATTTTCTTTATTTTCTTAATTTTCTTTATTTTCTTAATATTCTTTATTTTCTTAATTTTCTTTATTTGCTTCATTTTCTTTATTTTCTTTATTTTCTTTATTTTCTTTATTTTCTTTATTTTCTTTTATTTTTTTTTTTTTTTATTTTCTTTATTTTCTTTATTTTTTTAGTTTCTTAATTTTCTTAATTTTCTTAATTTTCTTTATTTTCTTTATTTTCTTTATTTTCTTTATTTTCTTTACTTTCTTTACTTTCTTTATTTTCTTTATTTTCTTTATTTTCCTTATTTTCTTTATTTTCATTATTTTCTTTATTTTCTTTATTTTCTTTATTTTCTTTATTTTCTTTATTTGCTTTATTTTCTTTATTTTCTTGATTTTCTTTATTTTATTAATTTTCTTTATTTTCTTAATTTTCTTTATTTTCTTAATTTTCTTTATTTGCTTCATTTTCTTTATTTTCTTTATTTTCTCTATTTTCTTAATTTTTTTCATTTTCTTCATTTCATTTTCTTTATTTTTTTTATTTTCTTTATTTTCTTTAAACTTTATTTTCTTTATTTTTTTTATTTTCTTTATTTTCTTTATTTTCTTTATTATCTTTATTTTCTTCATTTCCTTTATATTCTTTATTTTCTTTATTTTCTTTATTTTCTTTATTTTCTTTATTTTCTTTATTTTCTTTATTTTCTTTATTTTCTTTATTTTCTTTATTTTCTTTATTTTCTTTATTTTCTTTATTTTCTTTATTTTCTTTATTTTCTTTATTTTCTTTATTTTCTTTATTTTCTTTATTTTCTTTATTTTCTTTATTTTCTTTATTTTCTTTATTTTTTTATTTCTTTATTTTCTTTATTTTCTTTATTTTCTTTATTTTCTTTATTTTCTTTATTTTCTTTATTTTCTTTATTTTCTTTATTTTCTTTATTTTCTTTATTTTCTTTATTTTCTTTATTTTCTTTATTTTCTTTATTTTCTTTATTTTCTTTATTTTCTTTATTTTCTTTATTTTCTTTATTTTCTTTATTTTCTTTATTTTCTTTATTTTCTTTATTTTCTTTATTTTCTTTATTTTCTTTATTTTCTTTATTTTCTTTATTTTCTTTATTTTCTTTATTTTCTTTATTTTCTTTATTTTCTTTATTTTCTTTATTTTCTTTATTTTCTTTATTTTCTTTATTTTCTTTATTTTCTTTATTTTCTTTATTTTCTTTATTTTCTTTATTTTCTTTATTTTCTTTATTTTCTTTATTTTCTTTATTTTCTTTATTTTCTTTATTTTCTTTATTTTCTGTATTTTCTTTACTTTCTTTACTTTCTTTATTTTCTTTATTTTCTTTATTTTCTTTATTTTCTTTATTTTCCTTATTTTCTTTATTTTCTTTATTTTCTTTATTTTCTTTATTTTCTTTATTTTCTTTATTTTCTTTATTTTCTTTATTTTCTTTATTTTCTTTTTTTTTTTATTTTCTTTATTTTCTTTATTTTCTTTATTTTCTTTATTTTCTTTATTTTCTTTATTTATTTTTTTTATTTTTTTTTTATTTTCTTTGTTTTCTTTGTTTTCTTTATTTTTTTAGTTTCTTAATTTTCTTAATTTTCTTAATTTTCTTAATTTTCTTAATTTTCTTAATTTTCTTAATTTTCTTTATTTTCTTTATTTTCTTTATTTTCTTTATTCTATTTGTTTTCTTTACTTTCTTTATTTTCTTTATTTTCTTTATTTTCTTTATTTTCTTTATTTTCTTTACTTTCCTTATATTCTATATTTTCTTTATTTTCTTTATTTTCTTAATTTTCTTTATTTTCTTTATTTTCTTTATGTTTTTTATTTTCGTTATTTTCGTTATTTTCATTATTTTCATTATTTTCTTTATTTTCTTTATTTTCTTTATTTGCTTTATTTGCTTTATTTTCTTTACTTTCTTTATTTTCTTTATTTTCTTTATTTTCTTTATTGTCTTTATTTTCTTTATTTTCTTTATTTTCTTTATTTTCTTTATTTTCTTTATTTTCTTTATTTTCTTTATTTTCTTTATTTTCTTTATTTTCTTTATTTTCTTTATTTTCTTTATTTTCTTTATTTTCTTTATTTTCTTTATTTTCTTTATTTTCTTTATTTTCTTTATTTTCTTTATTTTCTTTATTTTCTTTATTTTCTTTATTTTCTTTATTTTCTTTATTTTCTTTATTTTCTTTATTTTTTATTTTCTTTATTTTCTTTATTTTCTTTATTTTCTTTATTTTCTTTATTTTCTTTATTTTCTTTATTTTCTTTATTTTCTTTATTTTCTTTATTTTCTTTATTTTCTTTATTTTCTTTATTTTCTTTATTTTCTTTATTTTCTTTATTTTCTTTATTTTCTTTATTTTCTTTATTTTCTTTATTTTCTTTATTTTCTTTATTTTCTTTATTTTCTTTATTTTCTTTATTTTCTTTATTTTCTTTATTTTCTTTATTTTCTTTATTTTCTTTATTTTCTTTATTTTCTTTATTTTCTTTACTTTCCTTATATTCTATATTTTCTTTATTTTCTTTATTTTCTTTATTTTCTTTATTTTCTTTATTTTCTTAATTTTCTTTATTTTCTTTATTTTCTTTATGTTCTTTATTTTCGTTATTTTCGTTATTTTCATTATTTTCATTATTTTCTTTATTTTCTTTATTTTCTTTATTTGCTTTATTTGCTTTATTTGCTTTATTTTCTTTACTTTCTTTACTTTCTTTATTTTCTTTATTTTCTTTATATTCTTTATTTTCTTTATTTTCTTTATTTTCTTTATTTTCTTTATTTTCTTTATTTTCTTTATTTTCTTTATTTTCTTTATTTTCTTTATTTTCTTTATTTTCTTTATTTTCTTTATTTTCTTTATTTTCTTTATTTTCTTTATTTTCTTTATTTTCTTTATTTTCTTTATTTTCTTTATTTTCTTTATTTTCTTTATTTTCTTTATTTTCTTTATTTTCTTTATTTTCTTTATTTTCTTTATTTTCTTTATTTTCTATATTTTCTTTATTTTCTTTATTTTCTTTATTTTCTTTATTTTCTTTATTTTCTTTATTTTCTTTAATTTCTTTATTTTCTTTATTTTCTTTATTTTCTTTATTTCCTTTATTTTCTTAATTTTTTTATTTTCTTTATTTTTTTATTTTCTTTATTTTATTTGTTTTTTTTTTATTTTCGTGTTTCTTTATTTTCTTTATTTTTTTTTATTTACTTTATTTTCTTATTTTTTATTTTCTTTATTTTCTTTGTTTTTTTTATTTTTTTTTTTTATTTTCTTTATTTTCTTTATTTTCTTTATTTTCTTTACTTTCTTTATTTTCTTAATTTATTTATTTTCTTTAATTATTTTATTTTCTTTATTTCATTTATTTTCTTTATTTTCTTTATGTTCTTTATTTTATTTATTTTCTTTATTTTCTTAATTTTCTTTATTGTATTTGTTTTCTTTACTTTCTTTATTTTCTTTATTTTCTTTATTTTCTTTATTTTCTTTATTTTCTTTATTTTCTTTATGTTCTTTATTTGCTATACTTTCTTTATTTTTTCATTTTTTTTATTTTCGTGTTTCTTTATTTTCTTTATTTTTTTTTATTTACTTTATTTTCTTATTTTTTATTTTCTTTATTTGTTTTTATTTCTTTGTTTTCTTTTTTTTTTTTTTTATATTCTTTATTTTCTTTATTTTCTTTATTTTCTTTACTTTCTTTATTTTCTTAATTTATTTATTTTCTTTAATTATTTTATTTTCTTTATTTCATTTATTTTCTTTATTTTCTTTATGTTCTTTATTTTATTTATTTTCTTTATTTTCTTAACTTTCTTTATTGTATTTGTTTTCTTTATTTTCTTTATTTTCTTTATTTTCTTTATTTTCTTTATTTTCTTTATTTTCTTTACTTTCCTTATATTCTATATTTTCTTTATTTTCTTTATTTTATTTATTTTCTTTATTTTCTTAACTTTCTTTATTGTATTTGTTTTCTTTATTTTCTTTATTTTCTTTATTTTCTTTATTTTCTTTATTTCCTTTATTTTCTTTATTTTCTTTATTTTCTTTATTTTCTTTATTTTCTTTATTTTCTTTATTTTCTGTATTTTCTTTACTTTCTTTACTTTCTTTATTTTCTTTATTTTCTTTATTTTCTTTATTTTCCTTATTTTCTTTATTTTCTTTATTTTCTTTATTTTCTTTATTTTCTTTATTTTCTTTATTTTCTTTATTTTCTTTATTTTCGTTATTTTTTTTATTTTCTTTAGTTTCTTTATTTTCTTTATTTTCTTTATTTTCTTTATTTTCTTTATTTTCTTTATTTTTATTTTTATTTTTTTTTTATTTTCTTTATTTTCTTTATTTTCTTTATTTTCTTTATTTTCTTTATTTTCTTTATTTTCTTTATTTTCTTTACTTTCCTTATATTCTATATTTTCTTTATTTTCTTTATTTTATTTATTTTCTTTATTTTCTTAACTTTCTTTATTGTATTTGTTTTCTTTATTTTCTTTATTTTCTTTATTTTCTTTATTTTCTTTATTTCCTTTATTTTCTTTATTTTCTTTATTTTCTTTATTTTCTTTATTTTCTGTATTTTCTTTACTTTCTTTACTTTCTTTATTTTCTTTATTTTCTTTATTTTCTTTATTTTCCTTATTTTCTTTATTTTCTTTATTTTCTTTATTTTATTTATTTTCTTTATTTTATTTATTTTCTTTATTTTCTTTATTTTCTTTATTTTCTTTATTTTCTTTATTTTTTTTATTTTCTTTATTTTCTTTATTTTCTTTATTTTCTTTATTTTCTTTATTTTCTTTATTTTCTTTATTTTCTTTATTTTTTTTTTTATTTTTTTTTATTTTCTTTGTTTTCTTTGTTTTCTTTATTTTTTTAGTTTCTTAATTTTCTTAATTTTCTTAATTTTCTTTATTTTTTTATTTTCTTTATTTTCTTTATTCAATTTGTTTTCTTTACTTTCTTTATTTTCTTTATTTTCTTTATTTTCTTTATTTTCTTTACTTTCCTTATATTCTATATTTTCTTTATTTTCTTTATTTTCTTTATTTTCTTAATTTTCTTTATTTTCTTTATTTTCTTTATGTTCTTTATTTTCGTTATTTTCATTATTTTCATTATTTTCTTTATTTTCTTTATTTTCTTTATTTGCTTTATTTGCTTTATTTGCTTAATTTTCTTTACTTTCTTTATTTTCTTTATTTTCTTTATTTTCTTAATATTCTTTATTTTCTTTATTTTCTTTATTTTCTTTATTTTCTTTATTTTCTTTATTTTCTTTATTTTCTTTATTTTCTTTATTTTCTTTATTTTCTTTATTTTCTTTATTTTCTTTATTTTCTTTATTTTCTTTATTTTCTTTATTTTCTTTATTTTCTTTATTTACTTTATTTTCTTTATTTTCTATATTTTCTTTATTTTCTTTATTTTCTTTATTTTCTTTATTTTCTTTATTTTCTTTAATTTCTTTATTTTCTTTATTTTCTTTATTTTCTTTATTTCCTTTATTTTCTTAATTTTTTTATTTTCTTTATTTTTTTATTTTCTTTATTTTATTTGTTTTTTTTTTATTTTCTTTATTTTCTTTATGTTCTTTATTTGCTATACTTTCTTTATTTTTTTATTTTTTTTATTTTCGTGTTTCTTTATTTTCTTTATTTTTTTTTATTTACTTTATTTTCTTATTTTTTATTTTCTTTATTTGTTTTTATTTCTTTGTTTTCTTTATTTTTTTTTTTTATTTTCTTTATTTTCTTTATTTTCTTTACTTTCTTTATTTTCTTAATTTATTTATTTTCTTTAATTATTTTATTTTCTTTATTTCATTTATTTTCTTTATTTTCTTTATGTTCTTTATTTTATTTATTTTCTTTATTTTCTTAATTTTCTTTATTGTATTTGTTTTCTTTACTTTCTTTATTTTCTTTATTTTCTTTATTTTCTTTATTTTCTTTATTTTCTTTATTTTCTTTATTTTCTTTATTTTCTTTATTTTCTTTATTTTCTTTATTTTCTTTATTTTCTTTATGTTCTTTATTTGCTATACTTTCTTTATTTTTTCATTTTTTTTATTTTCGTGTTTCTTTATTTTTTTTATTTTTTTTTATTTACTTTATTTTCTTATTTTTTATTTTCTTTATTTGTTTTTATTTCTTTGTTTTTTTTTTTTTTTATATTCTTTATTTTCTTTATTTTCTTTATTTTCTTTACTTTCTTTATTTTCTTAATTTATTTATTTTCTTTAATTATTTTATTTTCTTTATTTCATTTATTTCATTTATTTTCTTTATTTTCTTAACTTTCTTTATTGTATTTGTTTTCTTTACTTTCTTTATTTTCTTTATTTTCTTTATTTTCTTTATTTTCTTTATTTTCTTTACTTTCCTTATATTCTATATTTTCTTTATTTTCTTCATTTTCTTTATTTTCTTTATTTTCTTTATTTTCTTTATTTTCTTTATTTTCTTTATTTTCTTTATTTTCTTTATTTTCTTTATTTTCTTTATTTTCTTTATTTCCTTTATTTTCTTTATTTTCTTCATTTTCTTTATTTTCTTTATTTTCTTAATTTTCTTTATTTTCTTTATTTTCTTTATGTTCTTTATTTTCGTTACTTTCGTTATTTTCATTATTTTCATTATTGTCTTTATTTTCTTTATTTTCTTTATTTGCTTTATTTTCTTTATTTTCTTTATTTTCTTTATTTTCTTTATTTTCTTTTTATTTTTTATTTTCTTTATTTTCTTTATTTTCTTTATTTTCTTTATTTTCTTTATTTTCTTTATTTTCTTTATTTTTTTTTTTTTTTTATTTTCTTTATTTTCTTTATTTTCTTTATTTTCTTTATTTTCTTTATTTTCTTTATTTTCTTTATTTTCTTTATTTTCTTTATTTTCTTTATTTTCTTTATTTTCTTTATTTTCTTTATTTTCTTTATTTCCTTTATTTTCTTTATTTTTTTATTTTCTTTATTTGTTTTTTTTTTATTTTCTTTATTTTCTTTATTTTCTTTATTTTCTTTATTTTCTTTATTTTCTTTATTTTCTTTATTTTCTTTATTTTCTTTATTTTCTTTATTTTCTTTATTTTCTTTATTTTCTTTATTTTCTTTATTTTCTTTATTTTCTTTATTGTCTTTATTTTCTTTATTTTCTTTATTTTCTTTATTTTCTTTATTTTCTTTATTTTCTTTATTTTCTTTATTTTCTTTATTTTCTTTATTTTCTTTATTTTTTTTATTTTCTGTATTTTCTTTACTTTCTTTACTTTCTTTATTTTCTTTATTTTCTTTATTTTCTTTATTTTCCTTATTTTCTTTATTTTCTTTATTTTCTTTATTTTCTTTATTTTCTTTATTTTCTTTATTTTCTTTATTTTCTTTATTTTTTTTATTTTCTTTATTTTCTTTATTTTCTTTATTTTCTTTATTTTCTTTATTTTCTTTATTTTCTTTATTTTCTTTATTTTCTTTATTTTCTTTATTTTCTTTATTTTCTTTATTTTCTTTATTTTCTTTATTTTCTTTATTTTCTTTATTTTCTTTATTTTCTTTATTTTCTTTATTTTCTTTATTTTCTTTATTTTCTTTATTTTCTTTATTTTCTTTATTTTCTTTATTTTTTTTATTTTCTTTATTTTCTTTATTTTCTGTATTTTCTTTACTTTCTTTACTTTCTTTATTTTCTTTATTTTCTTTATTTTCTTTATTTTCTTTATTTTCCTTATTTTCTTTATTTTCTTTATTTTCTTTATTTTCTTTATTTTCTTTATTTTCTTTATTTTCTTTATTTTCTTTATTTTCTTTATTTTCTTTATTTTCTTTATTTTCTTTATTTTCTTTATTTTCTTTATTTTCTTTATTTTCTTTATTTTCTTTATTTTCTTTATTTTCTTTATTTTCCTTATTTTCTTTATTTTCTTTATTTTCTTTATTTATTTTTTTATTTTTTTTTTATTTTCTTTGTTTTCTTTGTTTTCTTTATTTTTTTAGTTTCTTAATTTTCTTAATTTTCTTAATTTTCTTAATTTTCTTAATTTTCTTTATTTTCTTTATTTTCTTTATTTTCTTTATTTTCTCTATTTTCTTAATTTTTTTCATTTTCTTCATTTCATTTTCTTTATTTTTTTTATTTTCTTTATTTTCTTTACTTTCTTTATTTTCTTTATTTTCTTTATTTTCTTTATTTTCTTAATTTTCTTTATTTTCTTTATTTTCTTTATGTTCTTTATTTTCGTTATTTTCGTTATTTTCATTATTTTCATTATTTTCTTTATTTTCTTTATTTTCTTTATTTGCTTTATTTGCTTTATTTGCTTTATTTTCTTTACTTTCTTTATTTTCTTTATTTTCTTTATTTTCTTTATATTCTTTATTTTCTTTATTTTCTTTATTTTCTTTATTTTCTTTATTTTCTTTATTTTCTTTATTTTCTTTATTTTCTTTATTTTCTTTATTTTCTTTATTTTCTTTATTTTCTTGATTTTCTTTATTTTCGTTATTTTCATTATTTTCTTTATTTTCTTTATTTTCTTTATTTTCTTTATTTTCTTTATTTTCTTTATTTTCTTTATTTTCTTTATTTTCTTTATTTTCTATATTTTCTTTATTTTCTTTATTTTCTTTATTTTCTTTATTTTCTTTATTTTCTTTATTTTCTTTATTTTCTTTATTTTCTTTATTTTCTTTATTTCCTTTATTTTCTAAATTTTTTTATTTTCTTAATTTATTTATTTTCTTTAATTATTTTATTTTCTTTATTTCATTTATTTTCTTTATTTTCTTTATGTTCTTTATTTTCTTTATTTTCTTTATGTTCTTTATTTTATTTATTTTCTTTATTTTCTTAATTTTCTTTATTGTATTTGTTTTCTTTACTTTCTTTATTTTCTTTATTTTCTTTATTTTCTTTATTTTCTTTATTTTCTTTATTTTCTTTATGTTCTTTATTTGCTATACTTTCTTTATTTTTTCATTTTTTTTATTTTCGTGTTTCTTTATTTTCTTTATTTTTTTTATTTACTTTATTTTCTTATTTTTTATTTTCTTTATTTGTTTTTATTTCTTTGTTTTCTTTTTTTTTTTTTTTATATTCTTTATTTTCTTTATTTTCTTTATTTTCTTTACTTTCTTTATTTTCTTAATTTATTTATTTTCTTTAATTATTTTATTTTCTTTATTTCATTTATTTTCTTTATTTTCTTTATGTTCTTTATTTTATTTATTTTCTTTATTTTCTTAATTTTCTTTATTGTATTTGTTTTCTTTACTTTCTTTATTTTCTTTATTTTCTTTATTTTCTTTATTTTCTTTATTTTCTATACTTTCCTTATATTCTATATTTTCTTTATTTTCTTCATTTTCTTTATTTTCTTTATTTTCTTAATTTTCTTTATTTTCTTTATTTTCTTTATGTTCTTTATTTTCGTTATTTTCGTTATTTTCATTATTTTCATTATTTTCTTTATTTTGTTTATTTTCTTTATTTGCTTTATTTTCTTTATTTTCTTTATTTTCTTTATTTTCTTTATTTTCTTTATTTTCTTTATTTTCTTTATTTTCTTTATTTTCTTTATTTTCTTTATTTCCTTTATTTTCTTTATTTTTTTATTTTCTTTATTTGTTTTTTTTTTATTTTCTTTATTTTCTTTATTTTCTTTATTTTCTTTATTTTCTTTATTTTCTTTATTTTCTTTATTTTCTTTATTTTCTTTATTTTCTTTATTTTCTTTATTTTCTTTATTTTCTTTATTTTCTTTATTTTCTTTTTTTTTTTTATTTTCTTTATTTTCTTTATTTTCTTTATTTTCTTTATTTTCTTTATTTCCTTTATTTTCTTTATTTTCTTTATTTTCTTTATTTTTTTATTTTCTTTATTTTATTTGTTTTTTTTTTATTTTCTTTATTTTCTTTATGTTCTTTATTTGCTATACTTTCTTTATTTTCTTTATTTTTTTATTTTTTTTATTTTCGTGTTTCTTCATTTTCTTTATTTTTTTTTATTTACTTCATTTTCTTATTTTTTATTTTCTTTATTTGTTTTTATTTCTTTGGTTTCTTTATTTTTTTTTTTTTTTTATTTTCTTTATTTTCTTAATTTATTTATTTTCTTTAATTATTTTATTTTCTTTATTTCATTTATTTTCTTTATTTTCTTTATTTTCTTTATTTTCTTTATTTTCTTTATTTTCTTTATTTTCTTTATTTTCTTTATTTTCTTTATTTTCTTTATTTTCTTTATTTTCTTTATTTCCTTTATTTTCTTAATTTATTTATTTTCTTTAATTATTTTATTTTCTTTATTTCATTTATTTTCTTTATTTTCTTTATTTTCTTTATTTTCTTTATTTCATTTATTTTCTTTATTTTCTTTATTTTCTTTATTTTCTTTATTTTCTTTATTTTCTTTATTTTCTTTATTTTCTTTATTTTCTTTATTTTCTTTATTTTCTTTATTTTCTTTATTTTCTTTATTTCCTTTATTTTCTTAATTTTTTTATTTTCTTTATTTTTTTATTTTCTTTATTTTATTTGTTTTTTTTTTATTTTCTTTATTTTCTTTATGTTCTTTATTTGCTATAATTTCTTTATTTTCTTTATTTTTTTATTTTTTTTATTTTCGTGTTTCTTTATTTTCTTTATTTTTTTTTATTTACTTTATTTTCTTATTTTTTATTTTCTTTATTTGTTTTTATTTCTTTGTTTTCTTTATTTTTTTTTTTATTTTTTTTTCTTTATTTTCTTTATTTTCTTTATTTTCTTTACTTTCTTTATTTTCTTAATTTATTTATTTTCTTTAATTATTTTATTTTCTTTATTTCATTTATTTTCTTTATTTTCTTTATGTTCTTTATTTTATTTATTTTCTTTATTTTCTTTATTTTCTTTATTGTATTTGTTTTCTTTACTTTCTTTATTTTCTTTATTTTCTTTATTTTCTTTATTTTCTTTATTTTCTTTACTTTCCTTATATTCTATATTTTCTTTATTTTCTTCATTTTCTTTATTTTCTTTATTTTCTTAATTTTCTTTATTTTCTTTATTTTCTTTATGTTCTTTATTTTCATTATTTTCGTTATTTTCATTATTTTCATTATATTCTTTATTTTCTTTATTTTCTTTATTTGCTTTATTTTCTTTATTTTCTTTATTTTCTTTTTATTCTTTATTTTCTTTATTTTCTTTATTTTCTTTATTTTCTTTTTTATTTTTATTTTCTTTATTTTCTTTATTTTCTTTATTTTCTTTATTTTCTTTATTTTCTTTATTTTCTTTATTTTCTTTATTTTCTTTATTTTCTTTATTTTCTTTATTTTCTTTATTTTCTTTATTTTCTTTATTTTCTTTATTTTCTTTATTTTCTTTATTTTCTTTATTTTCTTTATTTTCTTTATTTTCTTTATTTTCTTTATTTTCTTTATTTTCTTTATTTTCTTTATTTTCTTTATTTTCTTTATTTTCTTTATTTTCTTTATTTTCTTTATTTTCTTTATTTTCTTTATTTTCTTTATTTCCTTTATTTTCTTTATTTTTTTATTTTCTTTATTTTTTTATTTTCTTTATTTTATTTGTTTTTTTTTTATTTTCTTTATATTCTTTATGTTCTTTATTTGCTATACTTTCTTTATTTTCTTTATTTTTTTATTTTTTTTATTTGTTTTATTATCTTTATTTCATTGGTTTTCTTTATTTTCTTTATTTTCTTTATTTTCTTTATTTTCTTTATTTTCTTTATTTTCTTTATTTTCTTTATTTTCTTTATTTTTTTTACTTTCTTTATTTTCTTTTTTTTCTTTATTTTCTTTATTTTCTTTGTTTCCCCAATTTTTTTTATTTTCTTTATTTTTTTATTTTTTTTATTTTTTTTATTTTCTTTATTCTATTTATTTTCTTTATTTTCTTTATTTTTTATTTTCTTTATTTTCTTTATTTTATTTATTTTCTTTATTTTCTTCATTTCCTTTATTTTCTTTATTTTCTTTATTTTCTTTATTTTCTTTTCTTTCTTTTTATTCTTTATTTTCTTTATTTTCTTTATTTTCTTTATTTTCTTTATTTTCTTTATTTTCTTTATTTTCGTTATTTTCTTTATTTTCTTTATTTGCTTTGTTTTCTTTATTTTCTTTATTTTCTTTATTTTCTTAATTTTCTTTATTTTCTTAATTTTCTTTTTTTTCTTAATTTTCTTTATTTTCTTAATTTTCTTTATTTGCTTCATTTTCTTTATTTTCTTTATTTTCTCTATTTTCTTAATTTTTTTCATTTTCTTCATTTCATTTTCTTTATTTTTTTTATTTTCTTTATTTTCTTTACTTTCTTTATTTTCTTAATTTATTTATTTTCTTTAATTATTTTATTTTCTTTATTTCATTTATTTTCTTTATTTTCTTTATGTTCTTTATTTTATTTATTTTCTTTATTTTCTTTATTTTCTTTATTTTCTTTATTGTATTTGTTTTCTTTACTTTCTTTATTTTCTTTATTTTCTTTATTTTCTTTATTTTCTTTACTTTCCTTATATTCTATATTTTCTTTATTTTCTTCATTTTCTTTATTTTCTTTATTTTCTTAATTTTCTTTATTTTCTTTATTTTCTTTATGTTCTTTATTTTCATTATTTTCGTTATTTTCATTATTTTCATTATATTCTTTATTTTCTTTATTTTCTTTATTTGCTTTATTTTCTTTATTTTCTTTATTTTCTTTTTATTCTTTATTTTCTTTATTTTCTTTATTTTCTTTATTTTCTTTATTTTCTTTATTTTCTTTATTTTTTTTATTTTCTTTATTTTCTTTATTTTCTTTATTTTCTTTATTTTCTTTATTTTCTTTATTTTCTTTATTTTCTTTATTTTCTTTATTTTCTTTATTTTCTTTATTTTCTTTATTTTCTTTATTTTCTTTATTTTCTTTATTTTCTTTATTTTCTTTATTTTCTTTATTTTCTTTATTTTCTTTATTTTCTTTATTTTCTTTATTTCCTTTATTTTCTTTATTTTTTTATTTTCTTTATTTTTTTATTTTCTTTATTTTATTTGTTTTTTTTTTATTTTCTTTATATTCTTTATGTTCTTTATTTGCTATACTTTCTTTATTTTCTTTATTTTTTTATTTTTTTTATTTGTTTTATTATCTTTATTTCATTGGTTTTCTTTATTTTCTTTATTTTCTTTATTTTCTTTATTTTCTTTATTTTCTTTATTTTCTTTATTTTCTTTATTTTCTTTATTTTCTTTATTTTTTTTACTTTCTTTATTTTCTTTTTTTTCTTTATTTTCTTTATTTTCTTTGTTTCCCCAATTTTTTTTATTTTCTTTATTTTTTTATTTTTTTTATTTTTTTTATTTTCTTTATTCTATTTATTTTCTTTATTTTCTTTATTTTTTATTTTCTTTATTTTCTTTATTTTATTTATTTTCTTTATTTTCTTCATTTCCTTTATTTTCTTTATTTTCTTTATTTTCTTTATTTTCTTTTCTTTCTTTTTATTCTTTATTTTCTTTATTTTCTTTATTTTCTTTATTTTCTTTATTTTCGTTATTTTCTTTATTTTCTTTATTTGCTTTGTTTTCTTTATTTTCTTTATTTTCTTTATTTTCTTAATTTTCTTTATTTTCTTAATTTTCTTTATTTTCTTAATTTTCTTTATTTTCTTAATTTTCTTTATTTGCTTCATTTTCTTTATTTTCTTTATTTTCTCTATTTTCTTAATTTTTTTCATTTTCTTCATTTCATTTTCTTTATTTTTTTTATTTTCTTTATTTTCTTTAAACTTTATTTTCTTTATTTTTTTTATTTTCTTTATTTTCTTTATTTTCTTCATTTCCTTTATTTTCTTTATTTTATTTATTTTCTTTATTTTCTTTATTTTCTTTATTTTCTTTATTTTCTTTATTTTCTTTATTTTCTTTATTTTCTTTATTTTCTTTATTTTCTTTATTTTCTTTATTTTCTTTATTTTCTTTATTTTCTTTATTTTCTTTATTTTCTTTATTTTCTTTATTTTCTTTATTTTTTTTATTTTTTATTTTCTTTTTTTTTTTTATTTTGTTTATTTTCTTTATTTTCTTTGTTTTCTTTATTTTCTTTATTTTCTTTATTTTCTTTATTTTCTTTATTTTCTTTATTTTCTTTATTTTCTTTATTTTCTTAATTTTCTTAATTTTCTTAATTTTCTCTATTTTCTTTATTTTCTCTATTTTCTTTATTTTCTTTATTTTCTTTATTTTCTTTATTTTCTTTATTTTTTTTATTTTTTATTTTCTTTTTTTTTTTTATTTTGTTTATTTTCTTTATTTTCTTTGTTTTCTTTATTTTCTTTATTTTCTTTATTTTCTTTATTTTCTTTATTTTCTTTATTTTCTTTATTTTCTTTATTTTCTTTATTTTCTTTATTTTCTTTATTTTCTTTATTTTCTTTATTTTCTTTATTTTCTTTATTTTCTTTATTTTCTTTAATTTCTTTATTTTCTTTATTTTCTTTATTTTCTTTATTTTCTTTATTTTCTTTATTTTCTTTATTTTCTTTGTTTTCTTTATTTTCTTTATTTTCTTTATTTTCTTTATTTTCTTTATTTTCTTAATTTTCTTAATTTTCTTAATTTTCTCTATTTTCTTTATTTTCTTTATTTTCTTTATTTTCTTTATTTTCTTTATTTTCTTTATTTTCTTTATTTTCTTTATTTTCTTTATTTTCTTTATTTTCTTTATTTTCTTTATTTTCTTTATTTTCTTTATTTTCTTTATTTTCTTTATTTTCTTTATTTTCTTTATTTTCTTTATTTTCTTTATTTTCTTTATTTTCTTTATTTTCTTTATTTTCTCTATTTTCTTTATTTTCTTTATTTTCTTTATTTTCTTTATTTTCTTTATTTTCTTTATTTTCTTTATTTTCTTTATTTTCTTTATTTTCTTTATTTTCTTTATTTTCTTTATTTTCTTTATTTTCTTTATTTTCTTTATTTTCTTTATTTTCTTTATTTTCTTTATTTTCGTTATTTTCTTTATTTTCTTTATTTGCTTTGTTTTCTTTATTTTCTTTATTTTCTTTATTTTCTTTATTTTCTTAATTTTCTTTATTTTCTTAATTTTCTTTATTTTCTTAATTTTCTTTATTTTCTTAATTTTCTTTATTTGCTTCATTTTCTTTATTTTCTTTATTTTCTCTATTTTCTTAATTTTTTTCATTTTCTTCATTTCATTTTCTTTATTTTTTTTATTTTCTTTATTTTCTTTAAACTTTATTTTCTTTGTTTTCTTTATTTTCTTTATTTTCTTTATTTTCTTTATTTTCTTTATTTTCTTAATTTTCTTAATTTTCTTAATTTTCTCTATTTTCTTTATTTTCTTTATTTTCTTTATTTTCTTTATTTTCTTTATTTTCTTTATTTTCTTTATTTTCTTTATTTTCTTTATTTTCTTTATTTTCTTTATTTTCTTTATTTTCTTTATTTTCTTTATTTTCTTTATTTTCTTTATTTTCTTTATTTTCTTTATTTTCTTTATTTTCTTTATTTTCTTTATTTTCTTTATTTTCTTTATTTTCTTTATTTTCTTTATTTTCTTTATTTTCTTTATTTTCTTTATTTTCTTTATTTTCTTTATTTTCTTTATTTTCTTTATTTTCTTTATTTTCTTTATTTTCTTTATTTTCTTTATTTTCTTTATTTTCTTTATTTTCTTTATTTTCTTTATTTTTTTTATTTTCTTTATTTTCTTTATTTTCTTTATTTTCTTTATTTTCTTTATTTTCTTTATTTTCTTTATTTTCTTTATTTTCTTTATTTTCTTTATTTTCTTTATTTTCTTTATTTTCTTTATTTTCTTTATTTTCTTTACTTTCTTTACTTTCTTTATTTTCTTTATTTTCTTTATTTTCTTTATTTTCCTTATTTTCTTTATTTTCTTTATTTTCTTTATTTTCTTTATTTTCTTTATTTTCTTTATTTTCTTTATTTTCTTTATTTTCTTTATTTTCTTTATTTTCTTTATTTTTTTTATTTTCTTTATTTTCTTTATTTTCTTTATTTTCTTTATTTTCTTTATTTTCTTTATTTTCTTTATTTTCTTTATTTTCTTTATTTTCTTTATTTTCTTTATTTTCTTTATTTTCTTTATTTTCTTTATTTTCTTTATTTTCTTTATTTTCTTTATTTTCTTTATTTTCCTTATTTTCTTTAAACTTTATTTTCTTTATTTTCTTCATTTTCTTTAATTTCGTATTTTCTTAATTATTTTTATTTTTTTATTTTCTTTATTTTTTTTATTTGCTTTATTTTCTTCATTTTCTTTATTTTCTTTATGTTTTTTATTTTCGTTATTTTCGTTATTTTATTTATTTTCTTTACTTTGTTTATTTTCTCTATTTTCTTTATTTTCTTTATATTCTTTATTTTCTTTATTTTCTTTATTTTCTTTATTTTATTTGTTTTCTTTATTTTCTTTATATTCTTTATGTTCTTTATTTTCTTTATTTTTTTATTTTCTTTATTTTTTTATCTTCTTTATTTCATTTGTATTCTTTATTTTCTTTATGTTCTTTATTTTCTTTACTTTCCTTAGTTTCTTTATTTTATTTATTTTTTTATTTTTTGTTTTCTTTATTTTCTTTATTTTCGTTATTTTCGTTATTTTATTTATTTTCTTTACTTTGTTTATTTTCTTTATTTTCCTTTATTTCTTTATATTCTTTATTTTCTTTATTTTCCTTATTTTCTTTATTTTCTTTATTTTCTTTATTTTCTTTATTTTTTATTTTCTTTATTTTCTTTATTTCCTCTATTTTCTTTATTTTCTTTATTTCATTTATTTTCTTTATTTTTTTATTTTCTTAATTTTCTTAATTTTCTTAATTTTCTTTATTTTCTTTATTTATTTTTATTTTCTTTATTTCATTAGTTTTCTTTATTTTCTTTATATTTTTTATGTGCTTTATTTTCTTTACTTTCTTTATTTTCTTTATTTTCTTTATTTTCTTTATTTTCTTTACTTTTGTTATATTCTTTATTTTCTTTATTTTCTCTATTTTCTTTATTTTCTTTATATTCTTTATTTTCTTTATTTTCTTTATTTTCTTTATTTTCTTTATTTGCTTTATTTTCTTCATTTTCTTTATTTTCTTTATTTTTTTTATTTTCTTTATTTTCTTTATTTTTTATTTTTTTTATTTGTTTTTATTTCTTTGTTTTCTTTATTTTATTTATTTTCTTTACTTTTTTTATTTTCTTTATTTTCTTTATTTTCTTTATTTTCTTTATTTTCTTTATTTCCTTTATTTTCTTTATTTTCTTTATTTTCTTTATTTCATTTATTTTCTTTATTTTCTTTATTTTCTTTATTTTTTTCATATGCTTTATTTTGTTAATTTTTTTGTTTTCTTTATTTTCTTTAAATTTCTTTATTTTCTTTGTTTTCTTTATTTTTTTATTTTCTTAATTTTCTTAATTTTCTTAATTTTCTTTATTTTCTTTATTTATTTTTATTTTCTTTATTTCATTAGTTTTCTTTATTTTCTTTATATTTTTTATGTTCTTTATTTTCTTTACTTTCTTTATTTTCTTTATTTTCTTTATTTTCTTTATTTTCTTTATTTTCTTTATTTTCTTTATTTTCTTTATTTTCTTTATTTTCTTTATTTTCTTTATTTTCTTTATTTTCTTTATTTTTTTTATTTTCTTTATTTTCTTTATTTTCTTTATTTTCTTTATTTTCTTTATTTTCTTTATTTTCTTTATTTTCTTTATTTTCTTTATTTTCTTTATTTTCTTTATTTTCTTTATTTTCTTTATTTTCTTTATTTTCTTTATTTTCTTTATTTTCTTTATTTTCTTTATTTTCTTTATTTTCTTTATTTTCTTTATTTTCTTTATTTTCCTTATTTTCTTTAAACTTTATTTTCTTTATTTTCTTCATTTTCTTTAATTTCGTATTTTCTTAATTATTTTTATTTTTTTATTTTCTTTATTTTTTTTATTTGCTTTATTTTCTTCATTTTCTTTATTTTCTTTATGTTTTTTATTTTCGTTATTTTCGTTATTTTATTTATTTTCTTTACTTTGTTTATTTTCTCTATTTTCTTTATTTTCTTTATATTCTTTATTTTCTTTATTTTCTTTATTTTCTTTATTTTATTTGTTTTCTTTATTTTCTTTATATTCTTTATGTTCTTTGTTTTCTTTATTTTTTTATTTTCTTTATTTTTTTATCTTCTTTATTTCATTTGTATTCTTTATTTTCTTTATGTTCTTTATTTTCTTTACTTTCCTTAGTTTCTTTATTTTATTTATTTTTTTATTTTTTGTTTTCTTTATTTTCTTTATTTTCGTTATTTTCGTTATTTTATTTATTTTCTTTACTTTGTTTATTTTCTTTATTTTCCTTTATTTCTTTATATTCTTTATTTTCTTTATTTTCCTTATTTTCTTTATTTTCTTTATTTTCTTTATTTTCTTTATTTTTTATTTTCTTTATTTTCTTTATTTCCTCTATTTTCTTTATTTTCTTTATTTCATTTATTTTCTTTATTTTTTTATTTTCTTAATTTTCTTAATTTTCTTAATTTTCTTTATTTTCTTTATTTATTTTTATTTTCTTTATTTCATTAGTTTTCTTTATTTTCTTTATATTTTTTATGTGCTTTATTTTCTTTACTTTCTTTATTTTCTTTATTTTCTTTATTTTCTTTATTTTCTTTACTTTTGTTATATTCTTTATTTTCTTTATTTTCTCTATTTTCTTTATTTTCTTTATATTCTTTATTTTCTTTATTTTCTTTATTTTCTTTATTTTCTTTATTTGCTTTATTTTCTTCATTTTCTTTATTTTCTTTATGTTTTTATTTTCGTTATTTTCGTTATTTTATTTATTTTCTTTACTTTGTTTATTTTCTCTATTTTCTTTATTTTCTTTATATTCTTTATTTTCTTTATATTCTTTATTTTCTTTATTTTCTTTATTTTCTTTGTTTCCCAATATTTTCTTTATTTTCTTTATTTTCTTTATTTTCCTTATTTTTCTTAAACTTTATTTTCTTTATTTTCTTCATTTTCTTTAATTTCGTATTTTCTTAATTATTTTTATTTTTTTATTTTCTTTATTTTTTTTATTTGCTTTATTTTCTTCATTTTCTTTATTTTCTTTGTTTTTTATTTTCGTTATTTTCGTTATTTTATTTATTTTCTTTACTTTGTTTATTTTCTCTATTTTCTTTATTTTCTTTATATTCTTTATTTTCTTTATTTTCTTTATTTTCTTTATTTTATTTGTTTTCTTTATTTTCTTTATATTCTTTATGTTCTTTATTTTCTTTATTTTTTTATTTTCTTTATTTTTTTATCTTCTTTATTTCATTTGTATTCTTTATTTTCTTTATATTCTTTATGTTCTTTATTTTCTTTACTTTCCTTAGTTTCTTTATTTTATTTATTTTTTTATTTTTTATTTTCTTTGTTTTTTATTTTCGTTATTTTCGTTATTTTATTTATTTTCTTTACTTTGTTTATTTTCTCTATTTTCTTTATTTTCTTTATATTCTTTATTTTCTTTATTTTCTTTATTTTCTTTATTTTATTTGTTTTCTTTATTTTCTTTATATTCTTTATGTTCTTTATTTTCTTTATTTTTTTATTTTCTTTATTTTTTTATCTTCTTTATTTCATTTGTATTCTTTATTTTCTTTATATTCTTTATGTTCTTTATTTTCTTTACTTTCCTTAGTTTCTTTATTTTATTTATTTTTTTATTTTTTATTTTCTTTATTTTCTTTATTTTCGTTATTTTCGTTATTTTATTTATTTTCTTTACTTTGTTTATTTTCTTTATTTTCCTTTATTTCTTTATATTCTTTATTTTCTTTATTTTCCTTATTTTCTTTATTTTCTTTATTTTCTTTATTTTTTATTTTCTTTATTTTCTTTATTTCCTCTATTTTCTTTATTTTCTTTATTTCATTTATTTTCTTTATTTTTTTATTTTCTTAATTTTCTTAATTTTCTTAATTTTCTTTATTTTCTTTATTTATTTTTATTTTCTTTATTTCATTAGTTTTCTTTATTTTCTTTATATTTTTGATGTGCTTTATTTTCTTTACTTTCTTTATTTTCTTTATTTTCTTTATTTTCTTTACTTTCGTTATATTATTTATTTTCTTTATTTTCTCTATTTTCTTTATTTTCTTTATATTCTTTATTTTCTTTATTTTCTTTATTTTCTTTATTTTCTTTATTTTCTTTATTTGCTTTATTTTCTTCATTTTCTTTATTTTCTTTATGTTTTTATTTTCGTTATTTTCGTTATTTTATTTATTTTCTTTACTTTGTTTATTTTCTCTATTTTCTTTATTTTCTTTATATTCTTTATTTTCTTTATATTCTTTATTTTCTTTATTTTCTTTATTTTCTTTGTTTCCCAATTTCCTATATTTTCTTTTTTTTCTTTACTTTTTTATTTTATTTATTTTCTTTATTTCCTTTATTTTCTTTATTTTCTTTATTTTCTTTATTTTCTTTATTTTCTTTATTTTCTTTATTTTCTTTATTTTCTTTATTTTCTTTATTTTCTTTATTTTCTTTATTTTCTTTATTTTCTTTATTTTCTTTATTTCATTTATTTTCTTTATTTTCTTTATTTTCTTCATATGCTTTATTTTCTTAATTTTTTTGTTTTCTTTATTTTCTTAATTTTCTTTATTTTTTTTATTTTTTTTATTTTCTTTATTTTTTTTTATTTTCGTGATTTTCTTTATTTTTTTTATTTACTTTATTTTTTTTATATTCTTTATTTTCTTTATTTTCTTTATTTGCTTTATTTTCTTTATTTTCTTTATTTTCTTTATTTTCTTTATTTTCTTTATTTTCTTTATTTTCTTTATTTTCTTTATTTTCTTTATTTTCTTTATTTTCTTTATTTTCATTATTTTCTTTATTTTCTTTATTTTCTTTATTTTCTTTATTTTTTTTATTTTCTTTATTTTATTTTTTTCTATATTTTCTTTATATTCTTAATGTTTTTTATTTTCTTTACTTTCTTTATTTCCTTTATTTTTTAATTTTCTTAATCTTTTTTATTTTCTTTATTTCATTTGTATTCTTTATTTTCTTTATATTCTTTATGTTCTTTATTTTCTTGACTTTCTTTATTTTCTTTTTTTTCTTTACTTTTTTATTTTATTTATTTTCTTTATTTCCTTTATTTTCTTTATTTTCTTTATTTTCTTTATTTTCTTTATTTTCTTTATTTTCTTTATTTTCTTTATTTTCTTTATTTTCTTTATTTTCTTTATTTTCTTTATTTTCTTTATTTTCTTTATTTCATTTATTTTCTTTATTTTCTTTATTTTCTTCATATGCTTTATTTTCTTAATTTTTTTGTTTTCTTTATTTTCTTAATTTTCTTTATTTTTTTTATTTTTTTTATTTTCTTTATTTTTTTTTATTTTCGTGATTTTCTTTATTTTTTTTATTTACTTTATTTTTTTTATATTCTTTATTTTCTTTATTTTCTTTATTTGCTTTATTTTCTTTATTTTCTTTATTTTCTTTATTTTCTTTATTTTCTTTATTTTCTTTATTTTCTTTATTTTCTTTATTTTCTTTATTTTCTTTATTTTCTTTATTTTCTTTATTTTCATTATTTTCTTTATTTTCTTTATTTTCTTTATTTTCTTTATTTTTTTTATTTTCTTTATTTTTTTTATTTTCTTTATTTTATTTTTTTTCTATATTTTCTTTATATTCTTAATGTTTTTTATTTTCTTTACTTTCTTTATTTCCTTTATTTTTTAATTTTCTTAATCTTTTTTATTTTCTTTATTTCATTTGTATTCTTTATTTTCTTTATATTCTTTATGTTCTTTATTTTCTTGACTTTCTTTATTTTCTTTATTTTCTTTATTTTCTTATTTTTTTATTTTCTTTATTTTCTTTATATTCTTTATTTTATTTATTTTCTCTGTTTCCCCAATTTTCTTTATTTTCTTTATTTTCTTTATTTTCTTTATTTTCTTTATTTCCTTTATTTTCTTTATTTTTTTATTTTCTTTATTTTCTTTATTTTCTTTATTTTCTTTTTCTTATTTTCTTTATTTTCTTGATTTTCTTTATTTATTTTATTATTTTTATTTCCTTAATTTCTTTATTTGCTTTATTTTCTTTATTTTCTTTATTTTTTTATTTTCTTAATTTTTATTTATTTTCTTTATTTTATTTGTTTTCTTTATTTTCTTTATATTCTTTATGTTCTTTATTTTCTTTAATTTCTTTATTTTCTTTATTTTCTTTTTTTTCTTTATTTTCTTTTATTCATTTGTATTCTTTATTTTCTTTATATTCTTTATGTTCTTTATTTTCTTTACTTTCTTTAGTTTCTTTATTTTATTTATTTTTTTATTTTTTATTTTCTTTATTTTCTTTATTTTCTTTATTTTCTTTATATTCTTTATTTTCTTTATTTTCTTTATTTTCTTTGTTTCCCCAATTTTCTATATTTTCTTTATTTTCTTTACTTTTTTATTTTCTTTATTTCCTTTATTTTCTTTATTTTCTTTATTTTCTTTATTTTCTTTATTTCATTTATTTTCTTTATTTTCTTTATTTTCTTCATATGCTTTATTTTCTTAATGTTTTTGTTTTCTTTATTTTCTTAATTTTCTTTATTTTCTTTATTTTTTTTATTTTCTTTATTTTCTTTATTTTTTTTATTTTCGTGATTTTCTTTATTTTCTTTATTTTTTTAAATTTACTTTATTTTTTTTATATTCTTTATTTTCTTTATTTTCTTTATTTGCTTTATTTTCTTTATTTTCTTTATTTTCTTTATTTTCTTTATTTTCTTTATTTTCTTTATTTTCTTTATTTTCTTTATTTTCTTTATTTCCTTTATTTTCTTTATTTTCTTTATTTTCTTTATTTCATTTATTTTCTTTATTTTCTTTATTTTCTTCATATGCTTTATTTTGTTAATTTTTTTGTTTTCTTTATTTTCTTTAAATTTCTTTATTTTCTTTGTTTTCTTAATTTTTTTATTTTCTTAATTTTCTTAATTTTCTTAATTTTCTTTATTTTCTTTATTTATTTTTATTTTCTTTATTTCATTAGTTTTTTTTATTTTCTTTATATTTTTTATGTTCTTTATTTTCTTTACTTTCTTTATTTTCTTTATTTTCTTTATTTTCTTTATTTTCTTTACTTTCGTTATATTCTTTATTTTCTTTATTTTCTTTATTTTCTTTATTTTCTTTAATTTCGTATTTTCTTAATTATTTTTATTTTTTTATTTTCTTTATTTTTTTTATTTGCTTTATTTTCTTCATTTTCTTTATTTTCTTTATGTTTTTGATTTTCGTTATTTTCGTTATTTTATTTATTTTCTTTACTTTGTTTATTTTCTCTATTTTCTTTATTTTCTTTATATTCTTTATTTTCTTTATTTTCTTTATTTTCTTTATTTTCTTTATTTTCTTTATTTTCTTTATTTTATTTGTTTTCTTTATTTTTTTTATATTCTTTATGTTCTTTATTTTCTTTAATTTCTTTATTTTCTTTATTTTTTTATTTTCTTTATTTCATTTGTATTCTTTATTTTCTTTATATTCTTTATGTTCTTTATTTTCTTTACTTTCCTTAGTTTCTTTATTTTATTTATTTTTTTATTTTTTATTTTCTTTATTTTCTTTATTTTCTTTATTTTCGTTATTTTCGTTATTTTCGTTATTTTATTTATTTTCTTTACTTTGTTTATTTTCTTTATTTTCCTTTATTTCTTTATATTCTTTATTTTCTTATTTTCTTTATTTTCTTTATTTTTTATTTTCTTTATTTTCTTTATTTCCTCTATTTTCTTTATTTTCTTTATTTCATTTATTTTCTTTATTTTTTTATTTTCTTAATTTTCTTAATTTTCTTAATTTTCTTAATTTTCTTTATTTTCTTTATTTATTTTTATTTTCTTTATTTCATTAGTTTTCTTTATTTTCTTTATATTTTTTATGTGCTTTATTTTCTTTACTTTCTTTATTTTCTTTATTTTCTTTATTTTCTTTACTTTCGTTATATTCTTTATTTTCTTTATTTTCTCTATTTTCTTTATTTTCTTTATATTCTCTATTTTCTTTATTTTCTTTATTTTCTTTATTTTCTTTATTTGCTTTATTTTCTTCATTTTCTTTATTTTCTTTATTTTCTTTATTTTCTTTATTTTCTTTATTTTCTTTATTTCCTTTATTTTCTTTATTTTCTTTATTTTCTTTATTTTCTTTATTTTCTTTATTTTCTTTATTTTCTTTATTTTCTTTATTTTCTTTATTTTCTTTATTTTCTTTATTTTCTTTATTTTCTTTATTTTCTTTATTTTCTTTATTTTTTTTATTTTCTTTATTTTCTTTATTTTTTTTTTTTCTATATTTTCTTTATATTCTTAATGTTTTTTATTTTCTTTACTTTCTTTATTTCCTTTATTTTTTAATTTTCTTAATCTTTTTTATTTTCTTTATTTCATTTGTATTCTTTATTTTCTTTATATTCTTTATGTTCTTTATTTTCTTGACTTTCTTTATTTTCTTTATTTTCTTTATTTTCTTATTTTTTTATTTTCTTTATTTTCTTTATATTCTTTATTTTATTTATTTTCTCTGTTTCCCCAATTTTCTTTATTTTCTTTATTTTCTTTATTTTCTTTATTTTCTTTATTTCCTTTATTTTCTTTATTTTTTTTATTTTCTTTATTTTCTTTATTTTCTTTATTTTCTTTTTCTTATTTTCTTTATTTTCTTGATTTTCGTTATTTATTTTATTATTTTTATTTCCTTTATTTTCTTTATTTGCTTTATTTTCTTTATTTTCTTTATTTTCTTAATTTTTATTTATTTTCTTTATTTTATTTGTTTTCTTTATTTTCTTTATATTCTTTATGTTCTTTATTTTCTTTAATTTCTTTATTTTCTTTATTTTTTTATTTTCTTTTTTTTCTTTATTTTCTTTTATTCATTTGTATTCTTTATTTTCTTTATATTCTTTATGTTCTTTATTTTCTTTACTTTCTTTAGTTTCTTTATTTTATTTATTTTTTTATTTTTTATTTTCTTTATTTTCTTTATTTTCTTTATTTTCTTTATTTTCTTTATTTTCTTTATATTCTTTATTTTCTTTATTTTCTTTATTTTCTTTGTTTCCCCAATTTTCTATATTTTCTTTATTTTCTTTACTTTTTTATTTTATTTATTTTCTTTATTTCCTTTATTTTCTTTATTTTCTTTATTTTCTTTATTTTCTTTATTTCATTTATTTTCTTTATTTTCTTTATTTTCTTCATATGCTTTATTTTCTTAATGTTTTTGTTTTCTTTATTTTCTTAATTTTCTTTATTTTCTTTATTTTTTTTATTTTCTTTATTTTCTTTATTTTTTTTATTTTCGTGATTTTCTTTATTTTCTTTATTTTTTTTAATTTACTTTATTTTTTTTATATTCTTTATTTTCTTTATTTTCTTTATTTTCTTTATTTGCTTTATTTTCTTTATTTTCTTTATTTTCTTTATTTTCTTTATTTTCTTTATTTTCTTTATTTTCTTTATTTTCTTTATTTTCTTTATTTTCTTTATTTTCTTTATTTTCTTTATTTTCTTTATTTCCTTTATTTTCTTTATTTTCTTTATTTTCTTTATTTCATTTATTTTCTTTATTTTCTTTATTTTCTTCATATGCTTTATTTTGTTAATTTTTTTGTTTTCTTTATTTTCTTTAAATTTCTTTATTTTCTTTGTTTTCTTAATTTTTTTATTTTCTTAATTTTCTTAATTTTCTTAATTTTCTTTATTTTCTTTATTTATTTTTATTTTCTTTATTTCATTAGTTTTCTTTATTTTCTTTATATTTTTTATGTTCTTTATTTTCTTTACTTTCTTTATTTTCTTTATTTTCTTTATTTTCTTTATTTTCTTTACTTTCGTTATATTCTTTATTTTCTTTATTTTCTTTATTTTCTTTAATTTCGTATTTTCTGAATTATTTTTATTTTTTTATTTTCTTTATTTTTTTTATTTGCTTTATTTTCTTCATTTTCTTTATTTTCTTTATGTTTTTGATTTTCGTTATTTTCGTTATTTTATTTATTTTCTTTACTTTGTTTATTTTCTCTATTTTCTTTATTTTCTTTATATTCTTTATTTTCTTTATTTTCTTTATTTTCTTTATTTTCTTTATTTTATTTGTTTTCTTTATTTTCTTTATATTCTTTATGTTCTTTATTTTCTTTAATTTCTTTATTTTCTTTATTTTTTTATTTTCTTTATTTCATTTGTATTCTTTATTTTCTTTATATACTTTATGTTCTTTATTTTCTTTACTTTCCTTAGTTTCTTTATTTTATTTATTTTTTTATTTAGTTATTTTCTTTATTTTCTTTATTTTCGTTATTTTCGTTATTTTATTTATTTTCTTTACTTTGTTTATTTTCTTTATTTTCTTTTATTTCTTTATATTCTTTATTTTCTTTATTTTCTTTATTTTCTTTATTTTTTATTTTCTTTATTTTCTTTATTTCCTCTATTTTCTTTATTTTCTTTATTTCATTTATTTTCTTTATATTTTTATTTTCTTAATTTTCTTAATTTTCTTAATTTTCTTAATTTTCTTTATTTTCTTTATTTATTTTTATTTTCTTTATTTCATTAGTTTTCTTTATTTTCTTTATATTTTTTATGTGCTTTATTTTCTTTACTTTCTTTATTTTCTTTATTTTCTTTATTTTCTTTACTTTCGTTATATTCTTTATTTTCTTTATTTTCTCTATTTTCTTTATTTTCTTTATATTCTTTATTTTCTTTATTTTCTTTATTTTCTTTATTTTCTTTATTTGCTTTATTTTCTTCATTTTCTTTATTTTCTTTATGTTTTTATTTTCGTTATTTTCGTTATTTTATTTATTTTCTTTACTTTGTTTATTTTCTCTATTTTCTTTATTTTCTTTATATTCTTTATTTTCTTTATTTTCTTTATTTTCTTTATTTTCTTTATTTTCTTTATTTGCTTTATTTTCTTTATTTTTTTATTTTCTTAATTTTTATTTATTTTCTTTATTTTATTTGTTTTTTTTTATTTTCTTTATATTCTTTATGTTCTTTATTTTCTTTAATTTCTTTGATTTCTTTATTTTTTTAATTTCTTTATTTTTTTATTTTCTTTATTTCATTTGTATTCTTTATTTTCTTTATATTCTTTATGTTCTTTATTTTCTTTATTTTCTTTATTTTCTTTATTTACTTTACTTTCCTTATATTCTTTATTTTCTTTATTTTCTTTATTTTTTTATTTTCTTAATTTTTTTTTATTTTCTCTATTTTCTTTTTTTTTTTTAATTTCGTATTTTCTTAATTATTTTTATTTTTTTATTTTCTTTATTTTTTTTATTTTTTTTATTTGCTTTATTTTCTTCATTTCCTTTATTTTCTTTATGTTCTTTATTTTCGTTATTTTCGTTATTTTATTTATTTTCTTTACTTTGTTTATTTTCTTTATTTTCCTTTATTTCTTTATATTCTTTATTTTATTTAATTTCTTTATTTTCTTTATTTTCTTTATTTTCTTTATTTTCTTTATTTTTTATTTTCTTTATTTTCTTTATTTCCTTTATTTTCTTTATTTTCTTTATTTTCTTTATTTTCTTTATTTTCTTTATTTTCTTTATTTCATTTATTTTCTTTATTTTCTTCAAATTTCTTTATTTTCTTTGTTTTCTTTATATTTTTATTTTCTTAATTTTCTTAATTTTCTTAATTTTCTTTATTTTCTTTATTTTCTTTATTTCATTAGTTTTCTTTATTTTCTTTATATTTTTTATGTTCTTTATTTTCTTTACTTTCTTTATTTTCTTTATTTTCTCTATTTTCTTTATTTTCTTTAATTTCGTATTTTCTTAATTATTTTTATTTTTTTATTTTCTTTAGTTTTTTTATTTGCTTTATTTTCTTCATTTTCTTTATTTTCTTTATGTTTTTTATTTTCGTTATTTTCGTTATTTTATTTATTTTCTTTACTTTGTTTATTTTCTCTATTTTCTTTATTTTCTTTATATTCTTTATTTTCTTTATTTTCTTTATTTTCTTTATTTTATTTGTTTTCTTTATTTTCTTTATATTCTTTATGTTCTTTATTTTCTTTAATTTCTTTATTTTCTTTATTTTTTTATTTTCTTTATTTTTTTATTTTCTTTATTTCATTTGTATTCTTTATTTTCTTTATATTCTTTATGTTCTTTATTTTCTTTACTTTCTTTAGTTTCTTTATTTTATTTATTTTTTTATTTTTTATTTTCTTTATTTTCTTTATTTTCTTTATATTCTTTATTTTCTTTATTTTCTTTATTTTCTTTGTTTCCCCAATTTTCTATATTTTCTTTATTTTCTTAATTTTCTTTATTTTTTTTATTTTTTTTATTTTCTTTATTTTCTTTATTTTTTTATTTTCGTGATTTTCTTTATTTTCTTTATTTTTTTAATTTACTTTATTTTTTTTATATTCTTTATTTTCTTTATTTTCTTTATTTGCTTTATTTTCTTTATTTTCTTTATTTTCTTTATTTTCTTTATTTTTTTTTATTTTCTTTATTTTATTTTTTTTCTTTATTTCCTTTATATTCTTAATGTTTTTTATTTTCTTTACTTTCTTTATTTCCTTTATTTTTTAATTTTCTTAATCTTTTTTATTTTCTTTATTTCACTTGTATTCTTTATTTTCTTTATATTCTTTATGTTCTTTATTTTCTTGACTTTCTTTATTTTCTTTATTTTCTTTATTTCTTTATTTTCTTTATTTTCTTTATTTTCTTATTTTTTTATTTTCTTTATTTTCTTAATTTTCTTTATTTTCTTTATTTTTTTTATTTTCTTTATTTTCTTTATTTTATTTATTTTCTTTATATTCTTTATTTTCTTTATTTTCTCTGTTTCCCCAATTTTCTTTATTTTCTTTATTTTCTTTATTTTCTTTATTTTCTTTATTTCCTTTATTTTCTTTATTTTTTTATTTTCTTTATTTTCTTCATTTTCTTTTTCTTATTTTCTTTATTTTTTTTATTTTCTTTATTTATTTTATTATTTTTATTTTCTTTATTTTCTTTATTTTATTTATTTTCTTTATTTTCTTAATTTTCTTTATTTTATTTATTTTCTTTATGTTCTTTATTTTCTTTATTTTCATTATTTTCGTTATTTTCTTTATTTTCTTTATTTTGTTTATTTTCTTTGTTTTCTTTTTTTATTTATTTTCCTTATTTTCTTTATTTTCTTTATTTTCTTTATTTTTTTTATTTCCTTTATTTTCTTGATTTTTTTATTTTCTTAATTTTTTTTTTTTTTTTTCATTTCATTTGTTTTCTTTATATTTTTTATGTTCTTTATTTTTTTTATTTTATTTTTTTTCTTTATTTTGTTTATATTCTTTATGTTCTTTATTTTCTTTACTCTCTTTACTTTCTTTATTTTCTTTATTTTCTTTATTTTCTTTATTTTCTTTATTTTCTTTATTTTCTTTATTTTCTTTATTTTCTTTATTTTCTTTATTTTCTTTATTTTCTTTATTTTCTTTATTTTCTTTATTTTCTTTATTTTCTTTATTTTCTTTATTTTCTTTATTTTCTTTATTTTCTTTATTTTCTTTATTTTCTTTATTTTCTTTATTTTCTTTATTTTCTTTATTTTCTTTATTTTCTTTATTTTCTTTATGTTCTTTATTTTCTTTATTTTCTTTATTTTCTTTATTTTCTTTATTTTCTTTATTTTTTTTCGTTATTTTTTTTATTTTTTTTGTTTCTTCTTTTTTTTAATTTTTTTTATTTTCTTTATATTTTTTATTTTCTTTATTTAATTTATTTTCTTCACTTTCTCTATTTTCTTTATTTTCTTTATTTTCTTTACTTTCCTTATATTCTATATTTTCTTTATTTTCTTATTTTTTTTATATTTTTATTTTCTTTATTTTCTTTATATTCTTTATTTTCTTTATTTTCTTTATTTTCTTTTTTCTTTATTTTCTTTATTTTCTTTGTTTCCTTAATTTTCTTTATTTTCTTTATTTTCTTTATTTTTTTTATTTTCTTTATTTTCTTTACTTTCTTTATTTTCTTTATTTTCTTAATTTTTTTATTTTCTTTATTTTCTCTATTTTCTTTATTTTCTTTAATATCTTATTTTCTTTATTTTCTTTATTTTCTTAATTTTTTTATTTTCTTTATTTTTTTTATTTTTTTTGTTTCTTCATTTTCTTAATTTTCTTAATTTTCTTTATTTTCTTTATTTTCTTTATTTTCTTTATTTTCTTTATTTTCTTTATATTTTTTATTTTTGTTATTTTCTTTATTTAATTTATTTACTTTACTTTCTCTATTTTCTTTATTTTCTTTATTTTCTTTACTTTCCTTATATTCTATATTTTCTTTATTTTCTTATTTTTTTTATTTTCTTTATTTTTTTTTCTTTATGTTCTTTATATTCTTCATTTTCTTTATTTTCTTTATTTTCTTTGTTTCCTTAATTTTCTATATTTTTTTTATTTTCTTTATTTTCATTATTTACTTTATTTCATTTATTTTCTTTATTTTCTTTATTTTCTTTATTTTTTTTATTTTCTTTATTTTCTTTAAGTCTCTTTATTCTCTTTATTTTCTTTATTTTCTTTATTTTCTTTATTTTCTTTATTTTTTTTTTATTTTTTTTTATTTTCTTTATATTCTTTATTTTCTTTATTGTCTTTGTTTCCTCAATTTTCTTTTTTTCCTTTAGTTTCTTTATTTTTTTATTTTCTTTATTTTCTTTATTTTCTTTATTTTCTTTATTTTCTTTATTTTCTTTATTTCATTTATTTTTTTATTTTCTTTATTTTCTTTATTTTCTTTATTTTCTTTATTTCATTTATTTTCTTTATTTTCTTTATTTTCTTTATTTTCTTTATTTTCTTTATTTTCTTTATTTTCTTTATTTTCTTTATTTTCTTTATTTTCTTTATTTTCTTTATTTTATTTGTTTTCTTTTTTTTTAATTTATTTTCTTTATTTTCTTTATTTTCTTTATTTTCTTTATTTTCTTTATTTTTTTTTTTTTATTTCCTGTATTTTCTTGATTTTTTTATTTTTTTTATTTTTTTTATTTTTTTTATTTTCTTTATTTACTTATTTTCTTTATTTTCTTAATTTCATTTATTATTTTTATTTTCTTTATTTTCTTTATTTTCTTCATTTTTTTTATTTTCTTTATTTTCTTTATTTTCTTTATGTTCTTTATTTTCGTTATTTTCTTTATTTTCTTTATTTTCTTTATTTTCTTTATTTTCTTTATTTTCTTTATTTGCTTTATTTTCTTTATTTTCTTTATTTTTTTTATTTTCTTTATTTTTTTTATTTTCTTTATTTTTTTTTTTTTTTATTTTTTTATATTCTTTATGTTTGTTATTTTCTTTACTTTCTTTACTTTCTTTATTTTCTTTATTTTCTTTATTTTCTTTATTTTCTTTATTTTCTTTATTTTCTTTATTTTCTTTATTTTCTTTATTTTCTTTATTTTCTTTATTTTCTTTATTTTCTTTATTTTCTTTATTTTCTTTATTTTCTTTATTTTCTTTATTTTCTTTATTTTCTTTATTTTCTTTATTTTCTTTATTTTCTTTATTTTCTTTATTTTCTTTATTTTCTTTAATTGCTTTATTTTTTTTATTTATTTATTTTCTTTATTTTTTTATTTTCTTTATTTCATTTATTTTCTTTACTTTCTTTATGTTCTTTATTTTCTTTATTTTCTTTATTTTCTTTATTTTCTTTATTTTCTTTATTTTCTTTATTTTCTTTATTTTCTTTATTTTCTTTATTTTCTTTATTTTCTTTATTTTCTTTATTTTCTTTATTTTCTTTATTTTCTTTACTTTCTTTATTTTCTTTATTTTCTTTTTTTTATTTTCTTTAATTTCCTTATATTCTATATTTTCTTTATTTTCCCTATTTTCTTTATATTCTTTATTTTCTTTATTTTCTTTATTTTCTTTATTTTCTTTATTTTCTTTATTTTCTTTATTTTCTTTATTTTCTTTATTTTCTTTATTTTCTTTATTTTCTTTATTTTCTTTATTTTCTTTATTTTCTTTATTTTCTTTATTTTCTTTACTTTCTTTATTTTCTTTATTTTCTTTGTTTTCTCTATTTTCTTTAATTTCTTATTTTCTTTATTTTCTTTATTTTCTTTATTTTTTTATTTTCTTTATTTTTTTTCGTTATTTTTTTTATTTTTTTTGTTTCTTCATTTTTTTAATTTTCTTTACTCTCTTTATTTGCTTTATTTTCTTTATTTTCTTTACTTTCCTTATATTCTATCGTTTCTTTATTTTCTTATTTTCTTTATTTTCTTTATTTTTTTTATTTTCTTTATATTCTTTATTTTCTTTATTTCCTTTATTTTCTTTATTTTCATTATTTTCTTTGTTTCCTTAATTTTCTTTATTTTCTTTATTTTCTTTATTTTCTTTATTTTCTTTATTTTCTTTATTGTCTTTATTTTCTTTATTTTCTTTACTTTCTTTATTTTCTTTATTTTATTTTTTTTATTTTCTTTACTTTCCTTATATTCTATATTATCTTTATTTTCTCTATTTTCTTTATTTTCTTTATTTTCTTTATTTTCTTTATTTTCTTTATTTTCTTTATTTTCTTTACTTTCTTTAATTTCTTTATTTTTTTTATTTTCGTTTTTTTTTTTTTTTTTGTTTCTTCATTTTCTTAATTTTCTTTATTTTCTTTATATTTTTTATTTTAGTTATTTCTTTATTTAATTTATTTTCTTTACTTTCCCTATTTTCTTTATTTTCTTTATTTTCGTTACTTTCCTTATATTCTATATTTTCTTTATTTTCTTATTTTCTTTATTTTCTTTATTTTTTTATTTCCTTTATGTTCTTTATATTCTTTATTTTCTTTATTTACTTTATTTTCTTTATTTTCTTTGTTTCCTTAATTTTCTTTATTTTCTTTATTTTCTTTATTTTCTTTATTTTCTTTATTTACTTTATTTCATTTATTTTCTTTATTTTCTTTATTTTCTTTATTTTTTTTATTTTCTTTATTTTCTTTAATTCTCTTTATTCTCGTTATTTCATTAATTTCTTCATTTTCTTTATTTTCTTTAATTTCTTATTTTCTTTATTTTCTTTATTTTCTTTATTTTCTTAATTTTTTTATTTTCTTTATTTTTTTTAATTTCGTTATTTTTTTATTTGTTTTTGTTTCTTCATTTTCTTTATTTTCTTTATTTTCTTTATTTTCTTTATTTCTTTTATTTTCATTATTTTTTTAATTTTCTTTATTTTCTTTATTTTTTTTTATTTTCTTTATTTTCTTTGTTTTCTTTATTTTCTTTATTTTCTTTATTTTCTTTATTTTCTTTATTTTCTTTATTTTCTTTATTTTCTTTATTTTCTTTATTTTCTTTATTTTCTTTATTTTCTTTATTTTCTTTATTTTCTTTATTTTTTTTTATTTTCTTTATTTTCGCTATGTTCTTTATTTTCTTTACTTTCTTTATTTTCTTTTTTTTATTTTCTTTAATTTCCTTATATTCTATAATTTCTTTATTTTCTCTATTTTCTTTATTTTCTTTATTTTCTTTATTTTCTTTATTTTATTTTATTTAATTTCCTTATTTTCTTTATTTTCTTTATTTTCTTTATTTTCTTTATTTTCTTTATTTTCTTTATTTTCTTTATTTTCTTTATTTTCTTTATTTTCTTTATTTTCTTTATTTTCTTTATTTTCTTTATTTTCTTTATTTTCTTTATTTTCTTTATTTTCTTTATTTTCTTTATTTTCTTTATTTTCTTTATTTTCTTTATTTTCTTTATTTTCTTTATTTTCTTTATTTTCTTTATTTTCTTTATTTTCTTTATTTTCTTTATTTTCTTTATTTTCTTTATTTTCTTTATTTTCTTTATTTTCTTTATTTTCTTTATTTGCTTTATTTTCTTTATTTTCTTTATTTTCTTTATTTTCTTTATTTTCTTTATTTTCTTTATTTTCTTTATTTTCTTTATTTTCTTTATTTTCTTTATTTTCTTTATTTTCTTTATTTTCTTTATTTTCTTTATTTTCTTTATTTTCTTTATTTTCTTTATTTTCTTTATTTTCTTTATTTTTTTTATTTTCTTTATATTCTTTATTTTCTTTATTTTCTTTAATTTCTTATTTTCTTTATTTCTTTATTTCTTATATCTTCTTCTTATTTTCTTTATTTTCTTTATTTTCTTATTTTCTTATTTCTTATTTCTTTATTTTCTTATTTCTTATTTCTTATTTTCTTTATTTTCTTTATTTTCTTTATTTTCTTTATTTTCTTTACTTTCTTTATTTCTTTATTTTCTTTATTTCTTACTTTCTTATATTCTTATATTCTTATTCTCTTATTTTCTTTATTTTCTTTATTTTCTTTATTTTCTTTATTTTCTTTATTTTCTTTACTTTCTTTATTTTCTTTATTTTTTTTATTTTCGTTTTTTTTTTTTTGTTTCTTTATTTTCTTTATTTTATTTTATTTAATTTCCTTATTTTCTTTATTTTCTTTATTTTCTTTATTTTCTTTATTTTCTTTATGTTCTTTATTTTCTTTATTTTCTTTATTTTCTTTATTTTCTTTATTTTCTTTATTTTCTTTATTTTCTTTATTTTCTTTATTTTCTTTATTTTCTTTATTTTCTTTATTTTCTTTATTTTCTTTATTTTCTTTATTTTCTTTATTTTCTTTATTTTCTTTATTTTCTTTATTTTCTTTACTTTCTTTATATTTTTTATTTTCGTTATTTTCTTTATTTAATTTATTTTCTTTACTTTCCCTATTTTCTTTATTTTCTTTACTTCCCTTATATTCTATATTTTCTTTATTTTCTTATTTTCTTTATTTTCTTTATTTTTTTATTTCCTTTATGTTCTTTATATTCTTTATTTTCTTTATTTTCTTTATTTTCTTTATTTTCTTTATTTTCTTTATTTTCTTTGTTTCCTTAATTTTCTTTATTTTCTTTATTTTCTTTATTTTCTTTATTTCCTTTATTTACTTTATTTCATTTATTTTCTTTATTTTCTTTATTTTCTTTATTTCTTCATTTTCTTTATTTTCTTTAATTTCTTATTTTCTTTATTTTCTTTATTTTCTTAATTTTTTTATTTTCTATATTTTTTTTAATTTCGTTATTTTTTTATTTTTTTTGTTTCTTCATTTTCTTTATTTTCTTTATTATCTTTATTTTCTTTATTTTCTTTATTTTCTTTATTTCTTTTATTTTCATTATTTTTTTAATTTTCTTTATTTTCTTTATTTTTTTTTATTTTCTTTATTTTCTTTGTTTTCTTTATTTTCTTTATTTTCTTTATTTTCTTTATTTTCTTTATTTTCTTTATTTTCTTTATTTTCTTTATTTTCTTTATTTTCTTTATTTTCTTTATTTTCTTTATTTTCTTTATTTTCTTTATTTTCTTTATTTTCTTTATTTTCTTTATTTTCTTTATTTTCTTTATTTTCTTTATTTTCTTTATTTTTTTTTATTTTCTTTATTTTCGCTATGTTCTTTATTTTCTTTACTTTCTCTATTTTCTTTATTTTCTTTATTTTCTTTATTTTCTATATTTTATTTTATTTAATTTCCTTATATTCTATATTTTCTTTATTTTCTCTATTTTCTTTATTTTCTTTATTTTCTTTATTTTCTTTATTTTCTTTATTTTCTTTATTTTCTTTATTTTCTTTATTTTCTTTATTTTCTTTATTTTCTTTATTTTCTTTATTTTCTTTATTTTCTTTATTTTCTTTATTTTCTTTATTTTCTTTATTTTCTTTATTTTCTTTATTTTCTTTATTTTCTTTATTTTCTTTATTTTCTTTATTTTGTTTATTTTCTTTATTTTCTTTATTTTCTTTATTTTCTTTATTTTCTTTATTTTCTTTATTTTCTTTATTTTCTTTATTTTCTTTATTTTCTTTATTTTCTTTATTTTCTTTATTTTCTTTATTTTCTTTATTTTCTTTATTTTCTTTATTTTCTATATTTTCTTTATTTTCTTTATTTTCTTTATTTTCTTTATTTTCTTTATTTTCTTTATTTTCTTTATTTTCTTTATTTTCTTTATTTTCTTTATTTTCTTTATTTTCTTTATTTTCTTTATTTTCTTTATTTTCTTTATTTTTTTTATTTTCTTTATTTTCTTTATTTTCTTTATTTTTTTTATTTTCTTTATATTCTCTATTTTCTTTATGTTCTTTAATTTCTTATTTTCTTTATTTTCTTTATTTTTTTATTTTCTTTATTTTTTTTCGTTATTTTTTTTATTTTTTTTGTTTCTAAATTTTCTTAATTTTCTTTATTTTCTTTATTTTCTTTATATTCTATATTTTCGTTATTTTATTTATTTAATTTATTTTCTTTACTTTCTCTATTTTCTTTATTTTCTTAATTTTCTTTACTTTCCTTATATTCTATATTTTTTTTATTATTTATTTTCTTTATTTTCTTTATTTTCTTTATTTTTTTATTTTCTTTATTTTCTTTATATTCTTTATTTTCTTAATTTTCTTTATTTTCTTTATTTTCTTTGTTTCCTTAATTTTCTTTTTTTTCTTTATTTTCTTTATTTTCTTTATTTTCTTTATTTTCTTTATTTTCTTTACTTTCTTTATTTTCTTTATTTTATTTTTTTTATTTTCTTTACTTTCCTTATATTCTATATTTTCTTTATTTTCTCTATTTTCTTTATTTTCTTTATTTTCTTTATTTTCTTTATTTTCTTTATTTTCTTTACTTTCTTTATTTTCTTTATTTTCTTTATTTTTTTATTTTCTTTATTTTTTCTATTTTCTTTATTTTCTTTAATTTCTTATTTTCTTTATTTTCTTTATTTTTTTATTTTCTTTATTTTTTTTATTTTCGTTATTTTTTTTATTTTTTTTGTTTCTTCATTTTCTTAATTTTCTTAATTTTCTTTATTTTCTTTATATTTTTTATTTTCGGTATTTTCTTTATTTAATTTATTTTCTTTACTTTCCCTATTTTCTTTATTTTCTTTATTTTCTTTACTTTCCTTATATTCTATAAATTCTTTATTTTCTTTACTTTCCCTATTTTCTTTATTTTCTTTATTTTCTTTATTTTCTTTATTTTCTTTATTTTCTTTATTTTCTTTATTTTCTTTATTTTCTTTATTTTCTTTATTTTCTTTGTTTCCTTAATTTTCTTTATTTTCTTTATTTTCTTTATTTTCTTTATTTTCTTTATTTACTTTATTTCATTTATTTTCTTTATTTTCTTTATTTACTTTATTTCATTTATTTTCTTTATTTTCTTTATTTTCTTTATTTTCTTTATTTTCTTTATTTTTTTATTTTCTTTATTTTTTTTATTTTCGTTATTTTTTTTATTTTTTTTGTTTCTTCATTTTCTTAATTTTCTTAATTTTCTTTATTTTCTTTATTTTCTTTATATTTTTTATTTTCGGTATTTTCTTTATTTAATTTATTTTCTTTACTTTCCCTATTTTCTTTATTTTCTTTATTTTCTTTACTTTCCTTATATTCTATAATTTCTTTATTTTCTTATTTTCTTTATTTTCTTTATTTTTTTATTTCTTTTATGTTCTTTATATTCTTTATTTTCTTTATTTTCTTTATTTTCTTTATTTTCTTTATTTTCTTTATTTTCTTTATTTTCTTTATTTTCTTTATTTTCTTTGTTTCCTTAATTTTCTTTATTTTCTTTATTTTCTTTATTTTCTTTATTTTCTTTATTTACTTTATTTCATTTATTTTCTTTATTTCATTTATTTTCTTTATTTTTTTTATTTTCTTTATTTTTTTTATTTTCGTTATTTTTTTATTTTCTTTATTTTCTTTATTTTCTTTACTTTCCTTATATTCTATAATTTCTTTATTTTCTTTACTTTCCCTATTTTCTTTATTTTCTTTATTTTCTTTATATTCTATATTTTCGTTATTTTATTTATTTAATTTATTTTCTTTACTTTCTCTATTTTCTTTATTTTCTTAATTTTCTTTACTTTCCTTATATTCTATATTTTTTTTATTATTTATTTTCTTTATTTTCTTTATTTTCTTTATTTTTTTATTTTCTTTATTTTCTTTATATTCTTTATTTTCTTAATTTTCTTTATTTTCTTTATTTTCTTTGTTTCCTTAATTTTCTTTATTTTCTTTATTTTCTTTATTTTCTTTATATTCTTTATTTTCTTTATTTTCTTTATTTTCTAAATTTTCTTTATTTTCTTTGTTTCCTTAATTTTCTTTTTTTTCTTTATTTTCTTTATTTTCTTTATTTTCTTTATTTTCTTTATTTTCTTTACTTTCTTTATTTTCTTTATTTTATTTTTTTTATTTTCTTTACTTTCCTTATATTCTATATTTTCTTTATTTTCTCTATTTTCTTTATTTTCTTTATTTTCTTTATTTTCTTTATTTTCTTTATTTTCTTTACTTTCTTTATTTTCTTTATTTTCTTTATTTTTTTATTTTCTTTATTTTTTCTATTTTCTTTATTTTCTTTAATTTCTTATTTTCTTTATTTTCTTTATTTTTTTATTTTCTTTATTTTTTTTATTTTCGTTATTTTTTTTATTTTTTTTGTTTCTTCATTTTCTTAATTTTCTTAATTTTCTTTATTTTCTTTATATTTTTTATTTTCGGTATTTTCTTTATTTAATTTATTTTCTTTACTTTCCCTATTTTCTTTATTTTCTTTATTTTCTTTACTTTCCTTATATTCTATAATTTCTTTATTTTCTTTACTTTCCCTATTTTCTTTATTTTCTTTATTTTCTTTATTTTCTTTATTTTCTTTATTTTCTTTATTTTCTTTATTTTCTTTATTTTCTTTATTTTCTTTATTTTCTTTATTTTCTTTGTTTCCTTAATTTTCTTTATTTTCTTTATTTTCTTTATTTTCTTTATTTTCTTTATTTACTTTATTTCATTTATTTTCTTTATTTTCTTTATTTCATTTATTTTCTTTATTTTCTTTATTTTCTTTATTTTCTTTATTTTTTTATTTTCTTTATTTTTTTTATTTTCGTTATTTTTTTTATTTTTTTTGTTTCTTCATTTTCTTAATTTTCTTAATTTTCTTTATTTTCTTTATTTTCTTTATATTTTTTATTTTCGGTATTTTCTTTATTTAATTTATTTTCTTTACTTTCCCTATTTTCTTTATTTTCTTTATTTTCTTTACTTTCCTTATATTCTATAATTTCTTTATTTTCTTACTTTATTTATTTTCTTTATTTTTTTATTTCTTTTATGTTCTTTATATTCTTTATTTTCTTTATTTTCTTTATTTTCTTTATTTTCTTTATTTTCTTTATTTTCTTTATTTTCTTTATTTTCTTTATTTTCTTTATTTTCTTTATTTTCTTTGTTTCCTTAATTTTCTTTATTTTCTTTATTTTCTTTATTTTCTTTATTTTCTTTATTTACTTTATTTCATTTATTTTCTTTATTTCATTTATTTTCTTTATTTTTTTTATTTTCTTTATTTTTTTTATTTTCGTTATTTTTTTATTTTCTTTATTTTCTTTATTTTCTTTACTTTCCTTATATTCTATAATTTCTTTATTTTCTTTACTTTCCCTATTTTCTTTATTTTCTTTATTTTCTTTATTTTTTTGATTTTCTTTATTTTCTTCATTTTCTTTATTTTCTTTATTTTCTTTATTTTCTTTATTTCCTTTATTTTCATAATTTTTTTAATTTTCTTTATTTTCTTTATTTTTTTTATTTTCTTTATTTTCTTTGTTTTCTTTATTTTCTTTATTTTCTTTATTTTCTTAATTTTCTTTATTTTCTTTATTTTCTTTATTTTCTTTATTTTCTTTATTTTCTTTATTTTCTTTATTTTCTTTATTTTCTTTATTTTCTTTATTTTTTTTTATTTTCTTTATTTTCGCTATGTTCTTTATTTTCTTTTCTTTCTTTATTTTCTTTTTTTTATTTTCTTTAATTTCCTTATATTCTATATTTTCTTTATTTTCTCTATTTTCTTTATTTTCTTTATTTTCTTTATTTTCTTTATTTTCTTTATTTTATTTTATTTAATTTCCTTATATTCTATATTTTCTTTATTTTCTTTATTTTCTTTATTTTCTTTATTTTCTTTATTTTCTTTATTTTCTTTATTTTCTTTATTTTCTTTATTTTCTTTATTTTCTTTATTTTCTTTATTTTCTTTATTTTCTTTATTTTCTTTACTTTCTTTATTTTCTTTATTTTCTTTATTTTCTTTATTTTCTTTATTTTTTTATTTTCTTTGTATTCTCTATTTTCTTTATTTTCTTTAATTTCTTATTTTCTTTATTTTCTTAATTTTTTTATTGTCTTTATTTTTTTTCGTTTTATTTTTTATTTTTTTTGTTTCTTAATTTTTTTATAATTTTCTTTATTTTCTTTATATTCTATATTTTCGTTATTTTCTTTATTTAATTTATTTTCTTTACTTTCTCTATTTTCTTTATTTTCTTATTTTTCATTACTTTCCTTATATTCTATATTTTTTTTTTTTAATTTTTTTTTTCTTTATTTTCTTTATTTTTTTATTTTCTTTATTTTCTTTATATTCTTTATTTTCTTAATTTTCTTTATTTCCTTTATTTTCATAATTTTTTTAATTTTCTTTATTTTCTTTATTTTTTTTTATTTTCTTTATTTTCTTTGTTTTCTTTATTTTCTTTATTTTCTTTATTTTCTTAATTTTCTTTATTTCCTTTATTTTCTTTATTTTCTTTATTTTCTTTATTTTCTTTATTTTCTTTATTTTCTTTATTTTCTTTATTTTCTTTATTTTCTTTATTTTCTTTATTTTCTTTATTTTCTTTATTTTTTTTTATTTTCTTTATTTTCGCTATGCTCTTCATTTTCTTTACTTTCTTTATTTTCTTTTTTTTATTTTCTTTAATTTCCTTATATTCTATATTTTCTTTATTTTCTCTATTTTCTTTATTTTCTTTATTTTCTTTATTTTCTTTATTTTCTTTATTTTCTTTATTTTCTTTATTTTCTTTATTTTATTTTATTTAATTTACTTATATTCTATATTTTCTTTATTTTCTCTATTTTCTTTATTTTCTTTATTTTCTTTATTTTCTTTATTTTCTTTATTTTCTTTATTTTCTTTATTTTCTTTATTTTCTTTATTTTCTTTATTTTCTTTATTTTCTTTGTTTCCTTAATTTTCTTTATTTTCTTTATTTTCTTTATTTTCTTTATTTTCTTTATTTACTTTATTTCATTTATTTTCTTTATTTCATTTATTTTCTTTATTTTTTTTATTTTCTTTATTTTTTTTATTTTCGTAATTTTTTTATTTTTTTTGTATCTTCATTTTCTTTATTTTCTTTATTTTCTTTATTTCCTTTATTTTCATAATTTTTTTAATTTTCTTAATTTTTTTTATTTTCTTTATTTTCTTTGTTTTCTTTATTTTCTTTATTTTCTTTATTTTCTTAATTTTCTTTATTTTCTTTATTTTCTTTATTTTCTTTATTTTCTTTATTTTCTTTATTTTCTTTATTTTCTTTATTTTCTTTATTTTCTTTATTTTTTTTTATTTTCTTTATTTTCGCTATGTTCTTTATTTTCTTTTCTTTCTTTATTTTCTTTTTTTTATTTTCTTTAATTTCCTTATATTCTATATTTTCTTTATTTTCTCTATTTTCTTTATTTTCTTTATTTTCTTTATTTTCTTTATTTTCTTTATTTTCTTTATTTTATTTTATTTAATTTCCTTATATTCTATATTTTCTTTATTTTCTTTATTTTCTTTATTTTCTTTATTTTCTTTATTTTCTTTATTTTCTTTATTTTCTTTATTTTCTTTACTTTCTTTATTTTCTTTATTTTCTTTATTTTCTTTATTTTCTTTATTTTTTTATTTTCTTTGTATTCTCTATTTTCTTTATTTTCTTTAATTTCTTATTTTATTTATTTTCTTAATTTTTTTATTTTCTTTATTTTTTTTCGTTTTATTTTTTATTTTTTTTGTTTCTTAATTTTTTTATAATTTTCTTTATTTTCTTTATATTCTATATTTTCGTTATTTTCTTTATTTAATTTATTTTCTTTACTTTCTCTATTTTCTTTATTTTCTTATTTTTCATTACTTTCCTTATATTCTATATTTTTTTTTTTTAATTTTTTTTCTCTTTATTTTCTTTATTTTTTTATTTTCTTTATTTTCTTTATATTCTTTATTTTCTTAATTTTCTTTATTTCCTTTATTTTCATAATTTTTTTAATTTTCTTTATTTTCTTTATTTTTTTTTATTTTCTTTATTTTCTTTGTTTTCTTTATTTTCTTTATTTTCTTTATTTTCTTAATTTTCTTTATTTTCTTTATTTTCTTTATTTTCTTTATTTTCTTTATTTTCTTTATTTTCTTTATTTTCTTTATTTTCTTTATTTTCTTTATTTTCTTTATTTTCTTTATTTTCTTTATTTTCTTTATTTTCTTTATTTTCTTTATTTTTTTTTATTTTCTTTATTTTCGCTATGCTCTTCATTTTCTTTACTTTCTTTATTTTATTTTTTTTATTTTCTTTAATTTCCTTATATTCTATATTTTCTTTATTTTCTCTATTTTCTTTATTTTCTTTATTTTCTTTATTTTCTTTATTTTCTTTATTTTCTTTATTTTCTTTATTTTCTTTATTTTATTTTATTTAATTTACTTATATTCTATATTTTCTTTATTTTCTCTATTTTCTTTATTTTCTTTATTTTCTTTATTTTCTTTATTTTCTTTATTTTCTTTATTTTCTTTATTTTCTTTATTTTCTTTATTTTCTTTATTTTCTTTATTTTCTTTATTTTCTTTATTTTCTTTATTTTCTTTATTTTCTTTGTTTTCTTTATTTTCTTTATTTTCTTTATTTTCTTTATTTTCTTTATTTTCTTTATTTTCTTTATTTTCTTTACTTTCTTTATTTTCTTTATTTTCTTTATTTTCTTTATTTTTTTATTTTCTTTATTTTTTTTTCGTTATTTTTTTTTATTTTTTTTGTTTCTTAATTTTCTTAATTTTCTTAATTTTCTTTATTTTTTTTATTTTCTTTATATTCTATATTTTCGTTATTTTCTTTATTTAATTTATTTTCTTTACTTTCTCTATTTTCTTTATTTTCTTAATTTTCTTTACTTTCCTTATATTCTATATTTTCTTTTTTTTTTATTTTCTTTTTTTTCTTTATTTTCTTTATTTTTTTATTTTCTTTATTTTCTTTATTTTCTTAATTTTCTTTATTTTCTTTATTTTCTTTATTTTCTTTGTTTCCTTAATTTTCTTTATTTTCTTTATTTTCTTTATTTTCTTTATTTTCTTTACTTTCTTTATTTTCTTTATTTTATTTTTTTTACTTTCCTTATATTCTATATTTTCTTTATTTTCTCTATTTTCTTTATTTTCTTTATTTTCTTTATTTTCTTTATTTTCTTTATTTTCTTAATTTTCTTTATTTTCTTTATTTTCTTTATTTTCTTTATTTTCTTTATTTTCTTTATTTTTTTTATTTTCTTTATTTTCTTTATTTTTTTATTTTCTTTATTTTCTTTATTTTTTTATTTTCTTTGTTTTCTCTATTTTCTTTATTTTCTTTAATTTCTTATTTTCTTTATTTTCTTTATTTCCTTTATTTTCATAATTTTTTTAATTTTCTTTATTTTCTTTATTTTTTTTTATTTTCTTTATTTTCTTTGTTTTCTTTATTTTCTTTATTTTCTTTATTTTCTTAATTTTCTTTATTTTCTTTATTTTCTTTATTTTCTTTATTTTCTTTATTTTCTTTATTTTCTTTATTTTCTTTATTTTCTTTATTTTCTTTATTTTCTTTATTTTCTTTATTTTCTTTATTTTCTTTATTTTCTTTATTTTCTTTATTTTCTTTATTTTCTTTATTTTCTTTATTTTCTTTATTTTTTTTTATTTTCTTTATGTTCGCTATGTTCTTTATTTTCTTTACTTTCTTTATTTTCTTTTTTTTATTTTCTTTAATTTCCTTATATTCTATATTTTCTTTATTTTCTCTATTTTCTTTATTTTCTTTATTTTCTTTATTTTCTTAATTTTCTTTATTTTATTTTATTTAATTTCCTTATATTCTCTATTTTCTTTATTTTCTCTATTTTCTTTATTTTCTTTATTTTCTTTATTTTCTTTATTTTCTTTATTTTCTTTATTTTCTTTATTTTCTTTATTTTCTTTATTTTCTTTATTTTCTTTATTTTCTTTATTTTCTTTATTTTCTTTATTTTCTTTATTTTATTTTCTTTATTTTCTTTATTTTCTTTATTTTCTTTATTTTCTTTATTTTCTTTACTTTCTTTATTTTCTTTATTTTCTTTATTTTTTTATTTTCTTTATTTTTTTTTCGTTATTTTTTTTTTATTTTTTTTGTTTCTTAATTTTCTTAATTTTCTTTATTTTTTTTATTTTCTTTATATTCTATATTTTCGTTATTTTCTTTATTTAATTTATTTTCTTTACTTTCTCTATTTTCTTTATTTTCTTAATTTTCTTTACTTTCCTTATATTCTATATTTTATTTTTTTTTTATTTTCTTTTTTTTCTTTATTTTCTTTATTTTTTTATTTTCTTTATTTTTTTTATATTCTTTATTTTCTTAATTTTCTTTATTTTCTTTATTATCTTTGTTTCCTTAATTTTCTTTACTTTCTTTATTTTCTTTATTTTATTTTTTTTATTTTCTTTACTTTCCTTATATTCTATATTTTCTTTATTTTCTTTATTTTCTTTATTTAATTTATTTTCTTTATTTTCTCTATTTCATTTATTTTCTTCATTTTCTCTATTTTCTTTATTTTCTTTAATTTCTTATTTTCTTTATTTTCTTTATTTTTTTTATTTTCTTTATTTTTTTATTTTCTTTGTTTTCTCTATTTTCTTTATTTTCTTTAATTTCTTTTTTTCTTTAATTTCTTTATTTTTTTATTTTCTTTATTTTTTTTATTTTCGTTTTTTTTTTTTTTTTTTTGTTTCTTCATTTTCTTTGTTTTCTTTATATTCTTTATTTAATTTATTTTCTTTACTTTCTCTAATTTCTTTATTTTCTTTATTTTCTTTATTTTCTTTATTTTCTTTATTTTCTTTATTTTATTTATTTTCTTTATTTTCTTTATTTTTTTTATTTTCTTTATTTTCTCTATGTTCTTAATTTTCTTTACTTTCTTTATTTTCTTTATTTTCTTTTTTTTATTTTCTTTAATTTCCTTATATTCTATATTTTCTTTATTTTCATCTATTTTCTTTATTTTCTTTATTTTCTTTATTTTCTTTATTTTCTTTATTTTCTTTATTTTCTTTATTTTCTTTATTTTTGTTATTTTCGTTATTTTCTTTATTTAATTTATTTTCTTTATTTTCTCTATTTCATTTATTTTCTTCATTTTCTTTATTTTCTTTATTTTCTTTATTTTCTCTATTTTCTTTATTTTCTTTAATTTCTTATTTTCTTTATTTTCTTTATTTTTTTATTTTCTTTATTTATTTTTTTCGTTATTTTTTTTATTTTTTTTGTTTCTTCATTTTCTTAATTTTCTTTGTTTTCTTTATTTTCTTTATATTCTTTATTTTCGTTATTTTCTTTATTTAATTTATTTTCTTTACTTTCTCTAATTTCTTTATTTTCTTTATTTTCTTTACTTTCCTTATATTCTATATTTTCTTTATTTTCTTATTTTCTTTATTTTCTTTATTTTCTTTATTTTTTTCTTTTCTTTTTTTTCTTCATTTTCTTTATTTTCTTTATTTTCTTTATTTTCTTTATTTTCTTTATTTTTTATTTTATTTATTTCATTTATTTTCTTTATTTTCTTTAATATCTTTATTTTCTTTATTTTCTTTATTTTCTTTATATTCTTTATTTTCTTAATTTTCTTTATTTTCTTTATTTTCTTTATTTTCTTTATTTTCTTTGTTTCCTTAATTTTCTTTATTTTCTCTATTTTCTTTATTTTCTTTATTTACTTTACTTTCTTTATTTTCTTTATTTTCTTTATTTTTTTTATTTTCTTTATTTTCTTTATTTTCTTCATTTTCTTTATTTTCTTTATTTTCTTTATTTTCTTTATTTTCTTTATTTTCTTTATTTTCTTTATTTTCTTTATTTTTTTATTTTCTTTATTTTCTCTATTTTCTTTATTTTCTTTATTTTCTTTATTTTCTTTATTTTCTTTATTTTCTTTATTTTCTTTATTTTCTTTATTTTTTTTTCTTTCTTTATTTTCTTTATTTTTTTTATTTTCTTTATTTTCTTCATTTTCTTTATTTTCTTTAATTTCTTATTTTCTTTATTTTCTTTATTTTTTTATTTTCTTTATTTTTTTATTTTCGTTATTTTTTTATTTTTTTTGTTTCTTAATTTTCTTAATTTTCTTTATTTTGTTTATTTTCTTTATTTTCTTTACTTTCTTTATTTTCTTTATTTTCTTTTTTTTATTTTCTTTAATTTCCTTATATTCTATATTTTCTTTATTTTCATCTATTTTCTTTATTTTCCTTATTTTCTTTATTTTCTTTATTTTCTTTATTTTCTTTATTTTCTTTATTTTCTTTATTTTTTATTTTCTTTATTTTTTTTTCGTTATTTTTTTTATTTTTTTTGTTTCTTCATTTTCTTAATTTTCTTATTTTCTTTATTTAATTTATTTTCTTTACTTTCTCTATTTTCTTTATTTTCTTAATTTTCTTTACTTTCCTAATATTCAATATTTTCTTTATATTCTTTATTTTCTTAATTTTCTTTATATCTTTATTTTCTTTATTTTCTTTGTTTCCTTAATTTTCTTTATTTTCTTTATTTTCTCTATTTTCTTTATTTTCTTTATTTACTTTATTTTCTTTATTTTCTTTATTTTCTTTATTTTTTTTTATTTTCTTTATTTTCTTTATTTTCTTCATTTTCTTTATTTTCTTTATTTTCTTTATTTTCTTTATTTTTTTATTTTCTTTATTTTCTCTATTTTCTTTATTTTCTTTATTTTCTTTATTTTCTTTATTTTCTTTATTTTCTTTATTTTTTTTATTTTCTTTATTTTCTTTATTTTCTTTATTTTCTTTATTTTTTTATTTTCTTTATTTTCTTTATTTTCTTTATTTTCTTTATTTTCTTATTTTTCTTTATTTTCTTTATTTTCTTTATTTTCTTTATTTTCTTTATTTTCTTTATTTTCTTTATTTTCTTTATTTTCTTTATTTTCTTTATTTTCTTTATTTTTTTTATTTTCTTTATTTTCTTTATTTTCTTTATTTTCTCTATTTCATTTATTTTCTTCATTTTCTTTATTTTCTTTATTTTCTTTATTTTTTCTATTTTCTTTATTTTCTTTAGTTTCTTATTTTCTTTATTTTTTTATTTTCTTTATTTATTTTTTTCGTTATTTTTTTTATTTTTTTTGTTTCTTCATTTTCTTAATTTTCTTTATTTTGTTTATTTTCTTTATATTCTTTATTTTCGTTATTTTCTTTATTTAATTTATTTTCTTTACTTTCTCTATTTCCTTTATTTTCTTTACTTTCCTTATATTCTATATTTTCTTTATTTTCTTTATTTTCTTATTTTCTTTATTTTCTTTATTTTTTTATTTTCTTTATTTTCTTTATATTCTTTATTTTCTTTATTTTCTTTATTTTCTTTATTTTCTTTATTTTCTTTATTTTCTTTGTTTCCTTAATTTTCTTTATTTTCTTTATTTTCTTTATTTTCTTTATTTTCTTTATTTTCTTTATTTTCTTTACTTTCTTTATTTTCTTTATTTTATTTTTTTTATTTTCTTTACTTTCCTTATATTCTATATTTTCTTTATTTTCTCTATTTTCTTTATTTTCTTTATTTTCTTTATTTTCTTTATTTTCTTTATTTTCTTTATTTTCTTTATTTTCTTTATTTTCTTTATTTTCTTTATTTTCTTTATTTTCTTTATTTTTTTTAATTTCTTTATTTTCTTTATTTTCTTTATTTTCTTTATTTTCTTTATTTTCTTTATTTTCTTTATTTTCTTTATTTTCTCTATTTTCTTTATTTTCTTTATTTTCTTTATTTTCTTTATTTTCTTTAATTTCTTTATTTTCTTTATTTTCTTTATTTTCTTTATTTTCTTTATTTTCTTTATTTTCTTTATTTTCTTTATTTTCTTATTTTCTTTATTTTCTTTATTTTTTTATTTTCTTTATTTTCTTTATATTCTTTATTTCATTTATTTTCTTCATTTTCTTTACTTTCTCTATTTTCTCTATTTTCTTTATTTTCTTTATTTTCTTTATTTTCTTTATTTTCTTTATTTTCTTTGTTTCCTTAATTTTCTTTATTTTCTTTATTTTCTTTATTTTCTTTATTTTCTTTATTTTCTTTGTTTCCTTAATTTTCTTTATTTTCTTTATTTACTTTATATTCTTCATTTTCTTTATTTTCTTTATTTTCTTTATTTTTTTTATTTTCTTTATTTTCTTTATTTTCTTTACTCTCTTTATTTCTTTATTTTCTTCATTTTCTTTATTTTTTCTATTTTCTTTATCTTCTTTATTTTCTTTATTTTCTTTATTTTCTTTATTTTCTGTAATTTCTTATTTTTTTTACTTTCTTTATTTTTTATTTTATTTATTTCATTTATTTTCTTTATTTTCTTTAATATCTTTATTTTCTAATTTTCTTAGTTTTCTTCATTTCCTTTATTTTCTTTATTTTTTTTAATTTTCTTTATTTTCTTTATTTTCTTTATTTTTTTTTATTATCTTTATTTTCTTTATTTTCTTTATTTTCTTTATTTTCTTATTTTCTTTATTTTCTTTATTTTCTTTATTTTCTTTATTTTCTTTATTTTCGTAATTTTCGTAATTTTCTTAATTTTCTTAATTTTCTTAATTGTCTTAATTTTCTTAATTTTCTTAATTTTCTTTATTTTCTTTATTTTCTTTATTTTATTTATTTTATTTATTTTATTTATTTTCTTTATTTTCTTTATGTTCTTTATTTTCTTTATTTTCTTTATTTTTTTTATTTTCTTTATTTTCTCTATGTTCTTTATTTTCTTTACTTTCTTTATTTTCTTTATTTTCTTTTTTTTATTTTCTTTAATTTTCTTATATTCTATATTTTCTTTATTTTCATCTATTTTCTTTATTTTCCTTATTTTCTTTATTTTCTTTATTTTCTTTATTTTCTTTAATTTCTTTATTTTCTTTATTTTCTTTATTTTCTTTATTTTCTTTATTTTCTTTATTTTCTTTATTTTCTTTATTTTCTTTATTTTCTTTATTTTCTCTATTTTCTTTATTTTCTTTATTTTTTTTATTTTCTTTATTTTTTCTATTTTCTTTATTTGCTTTTATTTCTTATTTTCTTTATTTTCTTAATTTTCTTTTTTTTATTTTCTTTACTTTCCTTATATTCTATATTTTCTTTATTTTCTCTATTTTCTTTATTTTCTTTATTTTCTTAAATTTCTTTATTTTCTTTATTTTCTTTATTTTCTTTATTTTCTTATTTTCTTTATTTTCTTTATTTTTTTATTTTCTTTATTTTCTTTATTTTCTTTATATTCTTTATTTTCTTTATTTTCTTTATTTTCTTTGTTTCCTTAATTTTCTTTATTTTCTTTATTTTCTTTATTTTCTTTATTTTCTTTATTTTCTTTATTTTCTTTATTTTCTTTATTTTCTTTATTTTCTTTATTTTCTTTGTTTCCTTAATTTTCTTTATTTTCTTTATTTTCTTTATTTTCTTTATTTCTTTATTTTCTTTATTTTCTTTATTTTCTTTATTTTCTTTATTTTCTTTATTTTCTTTATTTTCTTTACTCTCTTTATTTCATTTATTTTCTTCATTTTCTTTATTTTCTCTATTTTCTTTATTTTCTTTATTTTCTTTATTTTCTTTATTTTCTGTAACTTCTTATTTTCTTTACTTTCTTTATTTTTTATTTTATTTATTTCATTTATTTTCTTGATTTTCTTTAATATCTTTATTTTCTAATTTTCTGAGTTTTCTTCATTTCCTTTATTTTCTTTATTTTTTTAATTTTCTTTATTTTCTTTATTTTCTTTATTTTTTTTTATTTTCTTTATTTTCTTTATTTTCTTTATTTTCTTTATTTTCTTTATTTTCTTTATTTTCTTTATTTTCTTTATTTTCTTTATTTTCTTTATTTTCTTTATTTTCTTTATTTTCTTTATTTTCTTTATTTTCGTAATTTTCTTAATTTTCTTAATTTTCTTAATTTTCTTAATTTTCTTAATTTTCTTTATTTTCTTTATTTTCTTTATTTTATTTATTTTCTTTATTTGCTTTATTTTCTTTATTTTCTTTATTTTTTCTATTTTCTTTATTTGCTTTTATTTCTTATTTTCTTTATTTTCTTTATTTTTTTATTTTCTTTATATTTTTTTTTCGTTATTTTTTTTATTTTTTTTGTTTCTTCATTTTCTTAATTTTCTTATTTTCTTTATTTAATTTATTTTCTTTACTTTCTTCATTTTCTTTATTTTCTTAATTTTCTTTACTTTCCTTATATTCAATATTTTCTTTATTTTCTTTATTTTCTTTATTTTCTTTATTTTCTTTATTTTCTTTATTTTCTTTATTTTCTTTATTTTCTTTATTTTCTTTATTTTCTTTATTTTCTTTATTTTCTTTATTTTCTTTATTTTCTTTATTTTCTTTATTTTCTTTATTTTCTTTATTTTCTTTATTTTCTTTATTTTCTTTATTTTCTTTATTTTCTTTATTTTCTTTATTTTCTTTATTTTCTTTATTTTCTTTATTTTCTTTATTTTTTTTATTTTCTTTATTTTCTTTATTTTCTTTATTTTTTTATTTTCTTTATTTTCTCAATTTTCTTTCGTTTCTTTATTTTCTTTATTTTCTTTATTTTCTTTATTTTCTTTATTTTCTTTATTTTCTTTATTTTCTTTATTTTCTTTATTTTCTTTATTTTCTTTATTTTCTTTATTTTTTTTATTTTCTTTATTTTCTTTATTTTCTTTTTTTTTATTTCTTTATTTTCTTTATTTTCTTCATTTTCTTTATTTTCTTTATTTTCTTTATTTTCTTTATTTTCTTTATTTTCTTTATTTTCTTTATTTTCTTTATTTTCTTTATTTTTTTATTTTCTTTATTTTCTCTATTTTCTTTATTTTCTTTAATTTCTTATTTTCTTTATTTTCTTTATTTTTTTATTTTCTTTATTTTTTTTAATTTTCGTTATTTTTTTATTTTTTTTGTTTCTTCATTTTCTTAATTTTCTTAATTTTCTTTATTTTCTTTATTTTCTTTATATTCTTTATTTTCGTTATTTTCTTTATTTAATTTATTTTCTTTACTTTCTCTATTTTCTTTATTTTCTTTATTTTCTTTATTTTCTTTATTTTCTTTATTTTCTTTATTTTCTTTATTTTCTTTATTTTCTTTATTTTCTTTATTTTCTTTATTTTCTTTATTTTCTTTATTTTCTTTATTTTCTTTATTTTCTTTATTTTCTTTATTTTCTTTATTTTCTTTATTTTCTCTATTTCATTTATTTTCTTCATTTTCTTTATTTTCTTTATTTTCTTTATTTTCTCTATTTTCTTTATTTTCTTTAGTTTCTTATTTTCTTTATTTTCTTTATTTTTTTATTTTCTTTATTTATTTTTTTCGTTATTTTTTTTATTTTTTTTGTTTCTTCATTTTCTTAATTTTCTTTATTTTGTTTATTTTCCTTATATTCTTTATTTTCGTTATTTTCTTTATTTAATTTATTTTCTTATTTTATTTATTTTCTTTATTTTTTTATTTTCTTTATTTTCTTTATATTTTTTATTTTCTTTATTTTCTTTATTTTCTTTATTTTCTTTATTTTCTTTATTTTCTTTGTTTCCTTAATTTTCTTTATTTTCTTTATTTTCTTTATTTTCTTTATTTTCTTTATTTTCTTTATTTTCTTTATTTTCTTTATTTTCTTTATTTTCTTTACTTTCTTTATTTTCTTTATTTTCTTTTTTTTATTTTCTTTACTTTCCTTATATTCTATATTTTCTTTATTTTCTCTATTTTCTTTATTTTCTTTATTTTCTTTATTTTCTTTATTTTCTTTATTTTCTTTATTTTCTTTATTTTCTTTATTTTCTTTATTTTCTTTATTTTCTTTATTTTCTTTATTTTCTTTATTTTCTTTATTTTCTTTATTTTCTTTATTTTCTTTATTTTCTTTATTTTATTTATTTTCTTTATTTTCTTTATTTTCTTTATTTTCTTTATTTTCTTTATTTTCTTTATTATTTTATTTTCTTTATTTTCTCTATTTTCTTTATTTTCTTGTATTTCTTATTTTCTTTATTTCCTTAATTTTCTTGGTTTCCTTTATTTTCTTTATTTTTTTATTTTCTTTATTTTCTTTATTTTCTTTATTTCATTTATTTTCTTTATTTTCTTTATTTTCTTTATTTTCTTTATTTTCTTTATTTTCCTTATATTCTTTATTTTCTTTATTTTCTTTATTTTCTTTATTACTCTTTATTTTCTTTTTTCATTTATTTTCTTCATTTTCTTTATTTTCTCTATTTTTTTTATTTTCTTTATTTTCTGTAATTTCCTATTTTCTTTATTTTCTTTATTTTTTATTTTATTTATTTCATTTATTTTCCTTATTTTCCTTATTTTCCTTATTTTCTTTAATTTCTTTATTTTCTAATTTTCTTAATTTTCTTTATTTTCTTTAATTTCTTTATTTTCTAATTTTCTGAGTTTTCTTCATTTCCTTTATTTTCTTTATTTTTTTAATTTTCTTTATTTTCTTTATTTTCTTTATTTATTTTATTTTCTTTATTTTCTTTATTTTCTTTATTTTCTTATTTTCTTTATTTTCTTTATTTTCTTTATTTTCTTTATTTTCTTTATTTTCTTTATTTTCGTAATTTTCTTAATTTTCTTAATTTTCTTAATTTTCTTAATTTTCTTAATTTTCTTTATTTTCTTTATTTTCTTTATTTTATTTATTTTCTTTATTTGCTTTATTTTCTTTATTTTCTTTATTTTTTCTATTTTCTTTATTTGCTTTTATTTCTTATTTTCTTTATTTTCTTTATTTTTTTATTTTCTTTATATTTTTTTTTCGTTATTTTTTTTATTTTTTTTGTTTCTTCATTTTCTTAATTTTCTTATTTTCTTTATTTAATTTATTTTCTTTACTTTCTTCATTTTCTTTATTTTCTTAATTTTCTTTACTTTCCTTATATTCAATATTTTCTTTATTTTCTTTATTTTCTTTATTTTTTTATTTTCTTTATTTTCTTTGTTTCCTTAATTTTCTTTATTTTCTTTATTTTCTCTATTTTCTTTATTTTCTTTATTTACTTTACTTTCTTTATTTTCTTTATTTTCTTTTTTTTATTTTCTTTACTTTCCTTGTATTCTATATTTTCTTTATTTTCTCTATTTTCTTTATTTTCTTTATTTTCTTTATTTTCTTTATTTTCTTTATTTTCTTTATTTTCTTTATTTTCTTTATTTTCTTTATTTTCTTTATTTTCTTTATTTTCTTTATTTTCTTTATTTTCTTTATTTTCTTTATTTTCTTTATTTTTTTTATTTTCTTTATTTTCTTTATTTTCTTTATTTTTTTATTTTCTTTATTTTCTCAATTTTCTTTCGTTTCTTTATTTTCTTTATTTTCTTTATTTTCTTTATTTTCTTTATTTTCTTTATTTTCTTTATTTTCTTTATTTTCTTTATTTTCTTTATTTTCTTTATTTTTTTTATTTTCTTTATTTTCTTTATTTTCTTTTTTTTTTATTTCTTTATTTTCTTTATTTTCTTCATTTTCTTTATTTTCTTTATTTTCTTTATTTTCTTTATTTTCTTTATTTTCTTTATTTGCTTTATTTTCTTTATTTTCTTTATTTTCTTTATTTTTTTATTTTCTTTATTTTCTCTATTTTCTTTATTTTCTTATTTTCTTTATTTTCTTTATTTTCTTTATTTTTTTATTTTCTTTATTTTTTTTAATTTTCGTTATTTTTTTATTTTTTTTGTTTCTTCATTTTCTTAATTTTCTTAATTTTCTTTATTTTCTTTATATTCTTTATTTTCGTTATTTTCGTTATTTAATTTATTTTCTTTACTTTCTCTATTTTCTTTATTTTCTTTATTTTCTTTATTTTCTTTATTTTCTTTATTTTCTTTATTTTCTTTATTTTCTTTATTTTCTTTATTTTCTTTATTTTCTTTACTTTCTTTATTTTCTTTATTTTCTTTATTTTCTTTATTTTCTTTATTTTCTTTATTTTCTTTATTTTCTTTATTTTCTTTATTTTCTTTATTTTCTTTATTTTCTTTATTTTCTTTATTTTCTTTATTTTCTTTATTTTCTTTATTTTCTTTATTTTCTTTATTTTCTCTATTTCATTTATTTTCTTCATTTTCTTTATTTTCTTTATTTTCTTTATTTTCTCTATTTTCTTTATTTTCTTTAGTTTCTTTAGTTTCTTATTTTCTTTATTTTCTTTATTTTTTTATTTTCTTTATTTATTTTTTTCGTTATTTTTTTTATTTTTTTTGTTTCTTCATTTTCTTAATTTTCTTTATTTTCTTTACTTTCCTTATATTCAATATTTTCTTTATTTTCTTTATTTTCTTTATTTTCTTATTTTATTTATTTTCTTTATTTTTTTATTTTCTTTATTTTCTTTATATTTTTTATTTTCTTTATTTTCTTTATTTTCTTTATTTTCTTTATTTTCTTTATTTTCTTTGTTTCCTTAATTTTCTTTATTTTCTTTATTTTCTTTATTTTCTTTATTTTCTTTATTTTCTTTATTTTCTTTATTTTCTTTATTTTCTTTATTTTCTTTATTTTCTTTACTTTCTTTATTTTCTTTATTTTCTTTTTTTTATTTTCTTTACTTTCCTTATATTCTATATTTTCTTTATTTTCTCTATTTTCTTTATTTTCTTTATTTTCTTTATTTTCTTTATTTTCTTTATTTTCTTTATTTTCTTTATTTTCTTTATTTTCTTTATTTTCTTTATTTTCTTTATTTTCTTTATTTTCTTTATTTTCTTTATTTTCTTTATTTTCTTTATTTTCTTTATTTTATTTATTTTCTTTATTTTCTTTATTTTCTTTATTTTCTTTATTTTCTTTATTTTCTTTATTATTTTATTTTCTTTATTTTCTCTATTTTCTTTATTTTCTTGTATTTCTTATTTTCTTTATTTCCTTAATTTTCTTGATTTCCTTTATTTTCTTTATTTTTTTATTTTCTTTATTTTCTTTATTTTCTTTATTTCATTTATTTTCTTTATTTTCTTTATTTAATTTATTTTCTTTACTTTCTCTATTTTCTTTATTTTCTTTATTTTCTTTACTTCCCTTATATTCTATATTTTCTTTATTTTCTTTATTTTCTTTATTTTCTTTATTTTCTTTATTTTCTTATTTTATTTATTTTCTTTATTTTTTTATTTTCTTTATTTTCTTTATATTTTTTATTTTCTTTATTTTCTTTATTTTCTTTATTTTCCTTATTTTCTTTATTTTCTTTATTTTCTTTATTTTCTTTATTACTCTTTATTTTCTTTTTTCATTTATTTTCTTCATTTTCTTTATTTTCTCTATTTTTTTTATTTTCTTTATTTTCTGTAATTTCCTATTTTCTTTATTTTCTTTATTTTTTATTTTATTTATTTCATTTATTTTCCTTATTTTCCTTATTTTCTTTAATTTCTTTATTTTCTAATTTTCTTAATTTTCTTTATTTTCTTTAATTTCTTTATTTTCTTTATTTTCTTTATTTGCTTTATTTTCTTTATTTTCTTTATTTTTTTTATTTTTTTTTTATTTTCTTTATTTCATTTGTATTCTTTATTTTCTTTATATTCTTTATGTCCTTTATTTTCTTTATTTTCTTTATTTTCTTTTTTTCTTCATTTTCTTAATTTCCTTTATATTCCTTATTTTCGTTATTTTCGTTATTTTCTTTATTTTCTTTTCTCCCTCTATTTTCTTTATTTTCTTTATTTTCTTTACTTTCCTTATATTCTATATTTTCTTTATTTTCTTATTTTCTTTATTTTCTTTATTTTTTTATTTTCTTTATTTTCTTATATTTTTTATTTTCTTTATTTTCTTTACTTTCTTCATTTTCTTTATTTTCTTAATTTTCTTTACTTTCCTTATATTCAATATTTTCTTTATTTTCTTTATTTTCTTTATTTTTTTATTTTCTTTATTTTCTTTGTTTCCTTAATTTTCTTTATTTTCTTTATTTTCTCTATTTTCTTTATTTTCTTTATTTACTTTACTTTCTTTATTTTCTTTATTTTCTTTTTTTTATTTTCTTTACTTTCCTTGTATTATATATTTTCTTTATTTTCTCTATTTTCTTTATTTTCTTTATTTTCTTTATTTTCTTTATTTTCTTTATTTTCTTTATTTTCTTTATTTTCTTTATTTTCTTTATTTTCTTTATTTTCTTTATTTTCTTTATTTTCTTTATTTTCTTTATTTTCTTTATTTTCTTTATTTTCTTTATTTTCTTTATTTTTTTTATTTTCTTTATTTTCTTTATTTTCTTTATTTTTTTATTTTCTTTATTTTCTCAATTTTCTTTCGTTTCTTTATTTTCTTTATTTTCTTTATTTTCTTTATTTTCTTTATTTTCTTTATTTTCTTTATTTTCTTTATTTTCTTTATTTTCTTTATTTTCTTTATTTTCTTTATTTTCTTTATTTTCTTTATTTTTTTTATTTTCTTTATTTTCTTTATTTTCTTTTTTTTTTTATTTCTTTATTTTCTTTATTTTCTTCTTTTTTTTTATTTTCTTTATTTTCTTTATTTTCTTTATTTTCTTTATTTTCTTTATTTTCTTTATTTTTTTATTTTGTTTATTTTCTCTATTTTCTTTATTTTCTTTAATTTCTTATTTTCTTTATTTTCTTTATTTTTTTATTTTCTTTATTTTTTTTAATTTTCGTTATTTTTTTATTTTTTTTGTTTCTTAATTTTCTTAATTTTCTTAATTTTCTTTATTTTCTTTATATTCTTTATTTTCGTTATTTTCTTTATTTTCTTTACTTTCTCTATTTTCTTTATTTTCTTTATTTTCTTTATTTTCTTTATTTTCTTTATTTTCTTTATTTTCTTTATTTTCTTTATTTTCGTTATTTTCTTTATTTTCTTTATTTTCTTTATTTTCTTTATTTTCTTTATTTTCTTTATTTTCTTTATTTTCTTTATTTTCTTTATTTTCTTTATTTTCTTTATTTTCTCTATTTCATTTATTTTCTTCATTTTCTTTATTTTCTTTATTTTCTTTATTTTCTCTATTTTCTTTATTTTCTTTAGTTTCTTATTTTCTTTATTTTCTTTATTTTTTTATTTTCTTTATTTATTTTTTTCGTTATTTTTTTTATTTTTTTTTGTTTCTTCATTTTCTTAATTTTCTTTATTTTGTTTATTTTCTTTATATTCTTTATTTTCGTTATTTTCTTTATTTAATTTATTTTCTTTACTTTCTATATTTTCTTTATTTTCTTTATTTTCTTTATTTTCTTATTTTATTTATTTTCTTTATTTTTTTATTTTCTTTATTTTCTTTATATTCTTTATTTTCTTTATTTTCTTTATTTTCTTTATTTTCTTTATTTTCTTTGTTTCCTTAATTTTCTTTATTTTCTTTATTTTCTTTATTTTCTTTATTTTCTTTATTTTCTTTATTTTCTTTATTTTCTTTATTTTCTTTATTTTCTTTACTTTCTTTATTTTCTTTATTTTCTTTTTTTTATTTTCTTTACTTTCCTTATATTCTATATTTTCTTTATTTTCTCTATTTTCTTTATTTTCTTTATTTTCTTTATTTTCTTTATTTTCTTTATTTTCTTTATTTTCTTTATTTTCTTTATTTTCTTTATTTTCTTTATTTTCTTTATTTTCTTTATTTTCTTTATTTTCTTTATTTTCTTTATTTTCTTTATTTTCTTTATTTTCTTTATTTTCTTTATTTTCTTTATTTTATTTACTTTCTTCATTTTCTTTATTTTCTTTATTTTCTTTATTTTCTTTATTTTCTTTATTTTCTTTATTTTCTTTATTTTCTTTATTTTCTTTATTATTTTATTTTCTTAATTTTCTCTATTTTCTTTATTTTCTTGTATTTCTTATTTTCTTTATTTCCTTAATTTTCTTGATTTCCTTTATTTTCTTTATTTTTTTATTTTCTTTATTTTCTTTATTTTCTTTATTTCATTTATTTTCTTTATTTTCTTTATTTTCTTTATTTTCTTTATTTTCTTTATTTTCTTTATTTTCCTTATTTTCTTTATTTTCTTTATTTTCTTTATTTTCTTTATTACTCTTTATTTTCTTTTTTCATTTATTTTCTTCATTTTCTTTATTTTCTCTATTTTTTTTGTTTTCTTTATTTTCTGTAATTTCCTATTTTCTTTATTTTCTTTATTTTTTATTTTATTTATTTCATTTATTTTCCTTATTTTCTTATTTTCTTTAATTTCTTTATTTTCTAATTTTATTAATTTTCTTTATTTTCTTTATTTTCTTTAATTTCTTTATTTTCTTTATTTTCTTTATTTGCTTTATTTTCTTTATTTTCTTTATTTTTTTTATTTATTTTTATTTTCTTTATTTCATTTGTATTCTTTATTTTCTTTATATTCTTTATGTTCTTTATTTTCTTTATTTTCTTTATTTTCTTTTTTTCTTCATTTTCTTAATTTCCTTTATATTCCTTATTTTCGTTATTTTCGTTATTTTCTTTATTTTCTTTTCTCTCTCTATTTTCTTTATTTTTTTTATTTTCTTTACTTTCCTTATATTCTATATTTTCTTTATTTTCTTATTTTCTTTATTTTCTTTATTTTTTTATTTTCTTTATTTTCTTATATTTTTTATTTTCTTTATTTTCTTTATTTTCTTTTTTTCTTCATTTTCTTAATTTCCTTTATATTCTTTATTTTCGTTATTTTCGTTATTTTCTTTATTTTCTTTTCTCTCTCTATTTTCTTTATTTTCTTTATTTTCTTTACTTTCCTTATATTCTATATTTTCTTTATTTTCTTATTTTCTTTATTTTCTTTATTTTTTTATTTTCTTTATTTTCTTATATTTTTTATTTTCTTTATTTTCTTTACTTTCTTCATTTTCTTTATTTTCTTAATTTTCTTTACTTTCCTTATATTCAATATTTTCTTTATTTTCTTTATTTTCTTTATTTTTTTATTTTCTTTATTTTCTTTGTTTCCTTAATTTTCTTTATTTTCTTTATTTTCTTTATTTTCTTTATTTTCTTTATTTACTTTACTTTCTTTATTTTCTTTATTTTCTTTTTTTTATTTTCTTTACTTTCCTTGTATTCTATATTTTCTTTATTTTCTCTATTTTCTTTATTTTCTTTATTTTCTTTATTTTCTTTATTTTCTTTATTTTCTTTATTTTCTTTATTTTCTTTATTTTCTTTATTTTCTTTATTTTCTTTATTTTCTTTATTTTCTTTATTTTCTTTATTTTCTTTATTTTCTTTATTTTCTTTATTTTCTTTATTTTCTTTATTTTCTTTATTTTCTTTATTTTCTTTATTTTCTTTATTTTCTTTATTTTTTTTATTTTCTTTATTTTCTTTATTTTCTTTATTTTTTTATTTTCTTTATTTTCTCAATTTTCTTTCGTTTCTTTATTTTCTTTATTTTCTTTATTTTCTTTATTTTCTTTATTTTCTTTATTTTCTTTATTTTCTTTATTTTCTTTATTTTCTTTATTTTCTTTATTTTCTTTATTTTCTTTATTTTTTTTATTTTCTTTATTTTCTTTATTTTTTTTTTTTTTTATTTCTTTATTTTCTTTATTTTCTTCATTTTCTTTATTTTCTTTATTTTCTTTATTTTCTTTATTTTCTTTATTTTCTTTATTTTTTTATTTTGTTTATTTTCTCTATTTTCTTTATTTTCTTTAATTTCTTATTTTCTTTATTTTCTTTATTTTTTCATTTTCTTTATTTTTTTTAATTTTCGTTATTTTTTTATTTTTTTTGTTTCTTCATTTTCTTAATTTTCTTAATTTTCTTGATTTTCTTTATATTCTTTATTTTCGTTATTTTCTTTATTTTCTTTACTTTCTCTATTTTCTTTATTTTCTTTATTTTCTTTATTTTCTTTATTTTCTTTATTTTCTTTATTTTCTTTATTTTCTTTATTTTCTTTATTTTTTTTATTTTCTTTATTTTCTTTATTTTCTTTATTTTCTTTATTTTCTTTATTTTCTTTATTTTCTTTATTTTCTTTATTTTCTTTATTTTCTTTATTTTCTTTATTTTCTTTATTTTCTTTATTTTCTTTATTTTCTCTATTTCATTTATTTTCTTCATTTTCTTTATTTTCTTTATTTTCTATATTTTCTCTATTTTCTTTATTTTCTTTAGTTTCTTATTTTCTTTATTTTCTTTATTTTTTTATTTTCTTTATTTATTTTTTTCGTTATTTTTTTTATTTTTTTTGTTTCTTCATTTTCTTAATTTTCTTTATTTTGTTTATTTTCTTTATATTCTTTATTTTCGTTATTTTCTTTATTTAATTTATTTTCTTTACTTTCTATATTTTCTTTATTTTCTTTATTTTCTTTATTTTCTTATTTTATTTATTTTCTTTATTTTTTTATTTTCTTTATTTTCTTTATATTCTTTATTTTCTTTATTTTCTTTATTTTCTTTATTTTCTTTGTTTCCTTAATTTTCTTTATTTTCTTTATTTTCTTTATTTTCTTTATTTTCTTTATTTTCTTTATTTTCTTTATTTTCTTTATTTTCTTTATTTTCTTTATTTTCTTTACTTTCTTTATTTTCTTTATTTTCTTTTTTTTATTTTCTTTACTTTCCTTATATTCTATATTTTCTTTATTTTCTCTATTTTCTTTATTTTCTTTATTTTCTTTATTTTCTTTATTTTCTTTATTTTCTTTATTTTCTTTATTTTCTTTATTTTCTTTATTTTCTTTATTTTCTTTATTTTCTTTATTTTCTTTATTTTCTTTATTTTATTTACTTTCTTTATTTTCTTTATTTTCTTTATTTTCTTTATTTTCTTTATTTTCTTTATTTTCTTTATTTTCTTTATTTTCTTTATTTTCTTTATTTTCTTTATTTTCTTTATTTTCTTTATTTTCTTTATTTTCTTTATTTTCTTTATTTTCTTTATTATTTTATTTTCTTTATTTTCTCTATTTTCTTTATTTTCTTGTATTTCTTATTTTCTTTATTTCCTTAATTTTCTTGATTTCCTTTATTTTCTTTATTTTTTTATTTTCTTTATTTTCTTTATTTCATTTATATTCTTTATTTTCTTTATTTTCTTTATTTTCTTTATTTTCTTTATTTTCTTTATTTTCCTTATTTTCTTTATTTTCTTTATTTTCTTTATTTTCTTTATTACTCTTTATTTTCTTTTTTCATTTATTTTCTTCATTTTCTTTATTTTCTCTATTTTTTTTATTTTCTTTATTTTCTGTAATTTCCTATTTTCTTTATTTTCTTTATTTTTTATTTTATTTATTTCATTTATTTTCCTTATTTTCCTTATTTTCTTTAATTTCTTTATTTTCTAATTTTCTTAATTTTCTTTATTTTCTTTATTTTCTTTAATTTCTTTATTTTCTTTATTTTCTTTATTTGCTTTATTTTCTTTATTTTCTTTATTTTTTTTATTTTTTTTTTATTTTCTTTATTTCATTTGTATTCTTTATTTTCTTTATATTCTTTATGTTCTTTATTTTCTTTATTTTCATTATTTTCTTTTTTTCTTCATTTTCTTAATTTCCTTTATATTCCTTATTTTCGTTATTTTCGTTATTTTCTTTTCTCTCTCTATTTTCTTTATTTTTTTTATTTTCTTTACTTTCCTTATATTCTATATTTTCTTTATTTTCTTATTTTCTTTATTTTCTTTATTTTCTTTATTTTTTTATTTTCTTTATTTTCTTATATTTTTTATTTTCTTTATTTTCTTGATTTTCTTTTTTTCTTCATTTTCTTAATTTCCTTTATATTCTTTATTTTCGTTATTTTCGTTATTTTCTTTATTTTCTTTTCTCTCTCTATTTTCTTTATTTTCTTTACTTTCCTTATATTCTATATTTTCTTTATTTTCTTATTTTCTTTATTTTCTTTATTTTTTTATTTTCTTATATTTTTTATTTTCTTTATTTTCTTTATTTTCTTTATTTTCTTTATTTTCTTTATTTTCTTTATTTTCTTTATTTTCTTTATTTTCTTTATTTTCTTTATTTTCTTTATTTTCTTTATTTTCTTCATTTTCTTTATTTTCTTTATTTTCTTTATTTTCTTTATTTTCTTTATTTTCTTTATTTTCTTTATTTTCTTTATTTTCTTTATTTTCTTTATTTTCTTTATTTTCTTTATTTTATTTACTTTCTTTATTTTCTTTATTTTCTTTATTTTCTTTATTTTCTTTATTTTCTTTATTTTCTTTATTTTCTTTATTTTCTTTATTTTCTTTATTTTCTTTATTTTCTTTATTTTTTTTATTTTCTTTATTATTTTATTTTCTTTATTTTCTCTATTTTCTTTATTTTCTTGTATTTCTTATTTTCTTTATTTCCTTAATTTTCTTGATTTCCTTTATTTTCTTTATTTTTTTATTTTCTTTATTTTCTTTATTTTCTTTATTTCATTTATTTTCTTTATTTTCTTTATTTTCTTTATTACTCTTTATTTTCTTTTTTCATTTATTTTCTTCATTTTCTTTATTTTCTCTATTTTTTTTATTTTCTTTATTTTCTGGAATTTCCTATTTTCTTTATTTTCTTTATTTTTTATTTTATTTATTTCATTTATTTTCCTTATTTTCCTTATTTTCTTTAATTTCTTTATTTTCTAATTTTCTTAATTTTCTTTATTTTCTTTAATTTCTTTATTTTCTTTATTTTCTTTATTTGCTTTATTTTCTTTATTTTCTTTATTTTTTTTATTTTTTTTTTAATTTTCTTTATTTCATTTGTATTCTTTATTTTCTTTATATTCTTTATGTTCTTTATTTTCTTTATTTTCTTTATTTTCTTTTTTTCTTCATTTTCTTAATTTCCTTTATATTCCTTATTTTCGTTATTTTCGTTATTTTCTTTATTTTCTTTTCTCTCTCTATTTTCTTTATTTTCTTTATTTTCTTTACTTTCCTTATATTCTATATTTTCTTTATTTTCTTATTTTCTTTATTTTCTTTATTTTTTTATTTTCTTTATTTTCTTATATTTTTTATTTTCTTTATTTTCTTTATTTTCTTTTTTTCTTCATTTTCTTAATTTCCTTTATATTCTTTATTTTCGTTATTTTCGTTATTTTCTTTATTTTCTTTTCTCTCTCTATTTTCTTTATTTTCTTTATTTTCTTTACTTTCCTTATATTCTATATTTTCTTTATTTTCTTATTTTCTTTATTTTCTTTATTTTTTTATTTTCTTTATTTTCTTATATTTTTTATTTTCTTTATTTTCTTTATTTTCTTTATTTTCTTTATTTTCTTTATTTTCTTTATTTTCTTTATTTTCTTTATTTTCTTTATTTTCTTTATTTTCTTTATTTTCTTTATTTTCTTTATTTTCTTTATTTTCTTTATTTTCTTTATTTTCTTTATTTTCTTTATTTTCTTTATTTTCTTTATTTTCTTTATTTTCTTTATTTTCTTTATTTTCTTTGTTTCCTTAATTTTCTTTATTTTCTTTATTTTTTTATTTTCTTTATTTTCTTTATTTACTTTATTTTCTTTATTTTCTTTACTTTCTTTATTTTATTTTTTTTATTTTCTTTACTTTCCTTATATTCTATATTTTCTTTATTTTCTCTATTTTCTTTATTTTCTTTATTTTCTTTATTTTCTTTATTTTCTTTATTTTCTTTATTTTCTTTATTTTCTTTATTCTCGTCATTTTCTTTATTTTTTTATTTTCTTTATTTTCTCTATTTTCTTTATTTTCTTTAATTTCTTATTTTCTTTATTTTCTTAATTTTTTTATTAACTTATTTTTTTTTTTATTTTCGTTATTTTTTTAATTTTTTTTGTTTCTTCATTTTCTTAATTTCCTTAATTTTCTTTATTTTCTTTATATTCTTTATTTTCGTTATTTTCTTTATTTAATTTATTTTCTTTACTTTCTCTTTTTTCTTTATTTTCTTTACTTTCCTTATATTCTATATTTTCTTTATTTTCTTATTTTCCTTATTTTCTTTATTCACTTTATTTTCTTTATTTTTTTTATTTTCTTTATTTTCTTTATATTCTTTATTTTCTTTATTTTCTTTATTTTCTTTATTTTCTTTATTTTCTTTGTTTCCTGAATTTTCTTTATTTTCTTTATTTTTTTTATTTTCTTTATTTTATTTACTTTCTTTATTTTCTTTATTTTCTTTATTTTCTTTATTTTCTTTATTTTCTTTATTTTTTTTATTTTCTTTATTATTTTATTTTCTTTATTTTCTCTATTTTCTTTATTTTCTTGTATTTCTTATTTTCTTTATTTCCTTAATTTTCTTGATTTCCTTTATTTTCTTAATTTTTTTATTTTCTTTATTTTCTTTATTTTCTTTATTTCATTTATTTTCTTTATTTTCTTTATTTTCTTTATTACTCTTTATTTTCTTTTTTCATTTATTTTCTTCATTTTCTTTATTTTCTCTATTTTTTTTATTTTCTTTATTTTCTGTAATTTCCTATTTTCTTTATTTTCTTTATTTTTTATTTTATTTATTTCATTTATTTTCCTTATTTTCCTTATTTTCTTTAATTTCTTTATTTTCTAATTTTCTTAATTTTCTTTATTTTCTTTAATTTCTTTATTTTCTTTATTTTCTTTATTTGCTTTATTTTCTTTATTTTCTTTATTTTTTTTATTTTTTTTTAATTTTCTTTATTTCATTTGTATTCTTTATTTTCTTTATATTCTTTATGTTCTTTATTTTCTTTATTTTCTTTATTTTCTTTTTTTCTTCATTTTCTTAATTTCCTTTATATTCCTTATTTTCGTTATTTTCGTTATTTTCTTTATTTTCTTTTCTCTCTCTATTTTCTTTATTTTCTTTATTTTCTTTACTTTCCTTATATTCTATATTTTCTTTATTTTCTTATTTTCTTTATTTTCTTTATTTTTTTATTTTCTTTATTTTCTTATATTTTTTATTTTCTTTATTTTCTTTATTTTCTTTATTTTCTTTATTTTCTTTATTTTCTTTATTTTCTTTATTTTCTTTATTTTCTTTATTTTCTTTATTTTCTTTATTTTCTTTATTTTCTTTATTTTCTTTATTTTCTTTATTTTCTTTATTTTTTTTATTTTTTTTTAATTTTCTTTATTTCATTTGTATTCTTTATTTTCTTTATATTCTTTATGTTCTTTATTTTCTTTATTTTCTTTATTTTCTTTTTTTCTTCATTTTCTTAATTTTCGTTATTTTCGTTATTTTCTTTATTTTCTTTTCTCTCTCTATTTTCTTTATTTTCTTTATTTTCTTTACTTTCCTTATATTCTATATTTTCTTTATTTTCTTATTTTCTTTATTTTCTTTATTTTTTTATTTTCTTTATTATCTTATATTTTTTATTTTCTTTATTTTCTTTATTTTCTTTTTTTCTTCATTTTCTTAATTTCCTTTATATTCTTTATTTTCGTTATTTTCGTTATTTTCTTTATTTTCTTTTCTCTCTCTATTTTCTTTATTTTCTTTATTTTCTTTACTTTCCTTATATTCTATATTTTCTTTATTTTCTTATTTTCTTTATTTTCTTTATTTTTTTATTTTCTTTATTTTCTTATATTTTTTATTTTCTTTATTTTCTTTATTTTCTTTATTTTCTTTATTTTCTTTATTTTCTTTATTTTCTTTATTTTCTTTATTTTCTTTATTTTCTTTATTTTCTTTATTTTCTTTATTTTCTTTATTTTCTTTATTTTCTTTATTTTCTTTATTTTCTTTATTTTCTTTATTTTCTTTATTTTCTTTATTTTCTTTATTTTCTTTATTTTCTTTATTTTCTTTATTTTCTTTATTTTCTTTATTTTCTTTATTTTCTTTATTTTCTTTGTTTCCTTAATTTTCTTTATTTTCTTTATATTTTTATTTTCTTTATTTTCTTTATTTACTTTATTTTCTTTATTTTCTTTACTTTCATTTATTTTCCTTATTTTCCTTATTTTCTTTAATTTCTTTATTTTCTAATTTTCTTAATTTTCTTTATTTTCTTTAATTTCTTTATTTTCTTTATTTTCTTTATTTGCTTTATTTTCTTTATTTTCTTTATTTTTTTTATTTTTTTTTAATTTTCTTTATTTCATTTGTATTCTTTATTTTCTTTATATTCTTTATGTTCTTTATTTTCTTTATTTTCTTTATTTTCTTTATTTTCTTTATTTTCTTTATTTTCTTTATTTCCTTTATTTTCTTTATTTTCTTTATTTTCTTTATTTTCTTTATTTTCTTTATTTTCTTTATTTTCTTTATTTTCTTTATTTTCTTTATTTTTTTTATTTTTTTTTAATTTTCTTTATTTCATTTGTATTCTTTATTTTCTTTATATTCTTTATGTTCTTTATTTTCTTTATTTTCTTTATTTTCTTTTTTTCTTCATTTTCTTAATTTCCTTTATATTCCTTATTTTCGTTATTTTCGTTATTTTCTTTATTTTCTTTTCTCTCTCTATTTTCTTTATTTTCTTTATTTTCTTTACTTTCCTTATATTCTATATTTTCTTTATTTTCTTATTTTCTTTATTTTCTTTATTTTTTTATTTTCTTTATTTTCTTATATTTTTTATTTTCTTTATTTTCTTTATTTTCTTTTTTTCTTCATTTTCTTAATTTCCTTTATATTCTTTATTTTCGTTATTTTCTTTATTTTCTTTTCTCTCTCTATTTTCTTTATTTTCTTTATTTTCTTTACTTTCCTTATATTCTATATTTTCTTTATTTTCTTATTTTCTTTATTTTCTTTATTTTTTTATTTTCTTTATTTTCTTATATTTTTTATTTTCTTTATTTTCTTTATTTTCTTTATTTTCTTTATTTTCTTTATTTTCTTTATTTTCTTTATTTTCTTTATTTTCTTTATTTTCTTTATTTTCTTTATTTTCTTTATTTTCTTTATTTTCTTTATTTTCTTTATTTTCTTTATTTTCTTTATTTTCTTTATTTTCTTTATTTTCTTTATTTTCTTTATTTTCTTTATTTTCTTTATTTTCTTTATTTTCTTTATTTTCTTTATTTTCTTTATTTTCTTTGTTTCCTTAATTTTCTTTATTTTCTTTATTTTTTTATTTTCTTTATTTTCTTTATTTACTTTATTTTCTTTATTTTCTTTACTTTCATTTATTTTCCTTATTTTCCTTATTTTCTTTAATTTCTTTATTTTCTAATTTTCTTAATTTTCTTTATTTTCTTTAATTTCTTTATTTTCTTTATTTTCTTTATTTGCTTTATTTTCTTTATTTTCTTTATTTTTTTTATTTTTTTTTAATTTTCTTTATTTCATTTGTATTCTTTATTTTCTTTATATTCTTTATGTTCTTTATTTTCTTTATTTTCTTTATTTTCTTTTTTTCTTCATTTTCTTAATTTCCTTTATATTCCTTATTTTCGTTATTTTCGTTATTTTCTTTATTTTCTTTTCTCTCTCTATTTTCTTTATTTTCTTTATTTTCTTTACTTTCCTTATATTCTATATTTTCTTTATTTTCTTATTTTCTTTATTTTCTTTATTTTTTTATTTTCTTTATTTTCTTTATTTTCTTTATTTTCTTTATTTTCTTTATTTTCTTTATTTTCTTTATTTTCTTTATTTTCTTTATTTTCTTTATTTTCTTTATTTTCTTTATTTTCTTTATTTTCTTTATTTTCTTTATTTTCTTTATTTTCTTTATTTTCTTTATTTTCTTTATTTTCTTTATTTTCTTTATTTTCTTTATTTTCTTTATTTTCTTTATTTTCTTTATTTTCTTTGTTTCCTTAATTTTCTTTATTTTCTTTATTTTTTTATTTTCTTTATTTTCTTTATTTACTTTATTTTCTTTATTTTCTTTACTTTCTTTATTTTATTTTTTTTATTTTCTTTACTTTCCTTATATTCTATATTTTCTTTATTTTCTCTATTTTCTTTATTTTCTTTATTTTCTTTATTTTCTTTATTTTCTTTATTTTCTTTATTTTCTTTATTTTCTTTATTTTCTTTATTTTCTTCATTTTCTTAATTTCCTTAATTTTCTTTATTTTCTTTATATTCTTTATTTTCGTTATTTTCTTTATTTAATTTATTTTCTTTACTTTCTCTTTTTTCTTTATTTTCTTTACTTTCCTTATATTCTATATTTTCTTTATTTTCTTATTTTCTTTATTTTCTTTATTTTTTTATTTTCTTTATTTTCTTATATTTTTTATTTTCTTTATTTTCTTTATTTTCTTTATTTTCTTTATTTTCTTTATTTTCTTTATTTTCTTTATTTTCTTTATTTTCTTTATTTTCTTTATTTTCTTTATTTTCTTTATTTTCTTTATTTTCTTTATTTTCTTTATTTTCTTTATTTTCTTTATTTTCTTTATTTTCTTTATTTTCTTTATTTTCTTTATTTTCTTTATTTTCTTTATTTTCTTTATTTTCTTTATTTTCTTTATTTTCTTTATTTTCTTTATTTTCTTTATTTTCTTTATTTTCTTTATTTTCTTTATTTTCTTTATTTTCTTTATTTTCTCTATTTCATTTATTTTCTTTATTTTCTTTATTTTCTTTATTTCATTTATTTTCCTTATTTTCTTTAATTTCTTTATTTTCTAATTTTCTTAATTTTCTTTAATTTCTTTATTTTCTTTATTTTCTTTATTTGCTTTATTTTCTTTATTTTCTTTATTTTTTTATTTTTTTTTTATTTTCTTTATTTCATTTGTATTCTTTATTTTCTTTATATTCTTTATGTTCTTTATTTTCTTTATTTTCTTTATTTTCTTTATTTTCTTTTTTTCTTCATTTTCTTAATTTCCTTTATATTCCTTATTTTCGTTATTTTCTTTTCTCTCTCTATTTTCTTTATTTTTTTTATTTTCTTTACTTTCCTTATATTCTATATTTTCTTTATTTTCTTATTTTCTTTATTTTCTTTATTTTTTTATTTTCTTTATTTTCTTATATTTTTTATTTTCTTTATTTTCTTTATTTTCTTTTTTTCTTCATTTTCTTAATTTCCTTTATATTCTTTATTTTCGTTATTTTCGTTATTTTCTTTATTTTCTTTTCTCTCTCTATTTTCTTTATTTTCTTTATTTTCTTTACTTTCCTTATATTCTATATTTTCTTTATTTTCTTATTTTCTTTATTTTCTTTATTTTTTTATTTTCTTTATTTTCTTATATTTTTTATTTTCTTTATTTTCTTTATTTTCTTTATTTTCTTTATTTTCTTTATTTTCTTTATTTTCTTTATTTTCTTTATTTTCTTTATTTTCTTTATTTTCTTTATTTTCTTTATTTTCTTTATTTTCTTTATTTTCTTTATTTTCTTTATTTTCTTTATTTTCTTTATTTTCTTTATTTTCTTTATTTTCTTTATTTTCTTTATTTTCTTTATTTTCTTTATTTTCTTTATTTTCTTTATTTTCTTTATTTTCTTTATTTTCTTTATTTTCTTTATTTTCTTTATTTTCTTTATTTTCTTTATTTTATTTACTTTCTTTATTTTCTTTATTTTCTTTATTTTCTTTATTTTCTTTATTTTCTTTATTTTCTTTATTTTCTTTATTTTCTTTATTATTTTATTTTCTTTATTTTCTCTATTTTCTTTATTTTCTTGTATTTCTTATTTTCTTTATTTCCTTAATTTTCTTGATTTCCTTTATTTTCTTTATTTTTTTATTTTCTTTATTTTCTTTATTTTCTTTAATTCATTTATTTTCTTTATTTTCTTTATTTTCTTTATTTTCTTTATTTTCTTTATTATTCTTTATTTTCTTTTTTCATTTATTTTCTTCATTTTCTTTATTTTCTCTATTTTTTTTATTTTCTTTATTTTCTGTAATTTCCTATTTTCTTTATTTTCTTTATTTTTTATTATATTTATTTCATTTATTTTCCTTATTTTCCTTATTTTCTTTAATTTCTTTATTTTCTAATTTTCTTAATTTTCTTTATTTTCTTTAATTTCTTTATTTTCTTTATTTTTTTTATTTTTTTTTAATTTTCTTTATTTCATTTGTATTCTTTATTTTCTTTATATTCTTTATGTTCTTTATTTTCTTTATTTTCTTTATTTTCTTTTTTTCTTCATTTTCTTAATTTCCTTTATATTCCTTATTTTCGTTATTTTCGTTATTTTCCTTATTTTCTTTTCTCTCTCTATTTTCTTTATTTTCTTTATTTTCTTTACTTTCCTTATATTCTATATTTTCTTTATTTTCTTATTTTCTTTATTTTCTTTATTTTTTTATTTTCTTTATTTTCTTATATTTTTTATTTTCTTTATTTTCTTTATTTTCTTTTTTTCTTCATTTTCTTAATTTCCATTATATTCTTTATTTTCGTTATTTTCGTTATTTTCTTTATTTTCTTTTCTCTCTCTATTTTCTTTATTTTCTTTATTTTCTTTACTTTTCTTATATTCTATATTTTCTTTATTTTCTTATTTTCTTTATTTTCTTTATTTTTTTATTTTCTTTATTTTCTTATATTTTTTATTTTCTTTATTTTCTTTATTTTCTTTATTTTCTTTATTTTCTTTATTTTCTTTATTTTCTTTATTTTCTTTATTTTCTTTATTTTCTTTATTTTCTTTATTTTCTTTATTTTCTTTATTTTCTTTATTTTCTTTATTTTCTTTATTTTCTTTATTTTCTTTATTTTCTTTATTTTCTTTATTTTCTTTATTTTCTTTATTTTCTTTATTTTCTTTGTTTCCTTAATTTTCTTTATTTTCTTTATTTTTTTATTTTCTTTATTTTCTTTATTTACTTTATTTTCTTTATTTTCTTTACTTTCTTTATTTTTTTTTTTTTATTTTCTTTACTTTCCTTATATTCTATATTTTCTTTATTTTCTCTATTTTCTTTATTTTCTTTATTTTCTTTATTTTCTTTATTTTCTTTATTTTCTTTATTTTCTTTATTTTCTTTATTTTCTTTATTTTCTTTATTTTCTTTATTCTCTTCATTTTCTTTATTTTCTTTATTTTTTTATTAACTTATTTTTTTTTTATTTTCGTTATTTTTTTTATTTTTTTTGTTTCTTCATTTTCTTAATTTCCTTAATTTTCTTTATTTTCTTTATATTCTTTATTTTCGTTATTTTCTTTATTTAATTTATTTTCTTTACTTTCTCTTTTTTCTTTATTTTCTTTACTTTCCTTATATTCTATATTTTCTTTATTTTCTTATTTTCCTTATTTTCTTTATTCACTTTATTTTCTTTATTTTTTTATTTTCTTTATTTTCTTTATATTCTTTATTTTCTTTATTTTCTTTATTTTCTTTATTTTCTTTGTTTCCTGAATTTTCTTTATTTTCTTTATTTTCTTTATTTTCTTTATTTTCTTTATTTTATTTATTTTCTTTATTTTCTTTATTTTCTTTATTTTCTTTATTTTCTTTATTTTCTTTATTTTCTTTATTTTCTTTATTTTCTTTATTTTCTTTATTTTCTTTATTTTCTTTATTTTCTTTATTTTCTTTATTTTCTTTATTTTCTTTATTTTCTTTATTTTCTTTATTTTCTTTATTTTCTTTATTTTCTTTATTTTCTTTATTTTCTTTATTTTCTTTATTTTCTTTATTTTCTTTATTTTCTTTATTTTCTTTATTTTCTTTATTTTCTTTATTTTCTTTATTTTCTCTATTTCATTTATTTCATTTATTTTCTTTATTTTCTTTATTTTCTTTATTTTTTTTATTTTCTTTATTTTCTTTATTTTCTTTATTTTCTTTATTTTCTTTATTTTCTTTATTTTCTTTATTTTCTTTATTTTCTTTATTTTCTTTATTTTCTTTATTTTCTTTATTTTCTTTATTTTCTTTATTTTCTTTATTTTCTTTATTTTCTTTATTTTCTTTATTTTCTTTATTTTCTTTATTTTCTTTATTTTCTTTATTTTCTTTATTTTCTTTATTTTCTTTATTTTCTTTATTTTCTTTATTTTCTTTATTTTCTTTATTTTTTTATTTTCTTTATTTTCTTCATTTTCCTTATTTTCTTTATTTTCTTTATTTTCTTTATTTTCTTTATTTTCTCTATTTTCTTTATTTTCTTTATTTTCTTATTTTCTTTATTTTCTTTATTTTTTTATTTTCTTTATTTTCTTTATTTTCTTCATTTTCTTTGTTTCCTTAATTTTCTTTATTTTCTTTATTTTCTTTATTTTCTTTATTTTCTTTATTTTCTTTATTCTCTTTATTTTCTTTATTTTCTTTATTTTCTTTATTTTCTTTATTTTCTTTATTTTCTTTATTTTTATTATTTTCTTTATTTTCTTTATTTTCTTTATTTTCTTTATTTTCTTTATTTTCTTTATTTTCTTTATTTTCTTTATTTTCTTTATTTGCTTTATTTTCTCTATTTCATTTATTTTCTTTATTTTCTTAATTTTCTTTATTTTCTTTATATTCTTTATTTTCTTTATTTTCGTTATTTTCTTTATTTAATTTATTTTCTTTACTTTCTCTTTTTTCTTTATTTTCTTTACTTTCCTTATATTCTATATTTTCTTTATTTTCTTATTTTCTTTATTTTCTTTACTTACTTTATTTTCTTAATTTTTTTATTTTCTTTATTTTCTTTATATTCTTTATTTTCTTTATTTTCTATATTTTCTTTATTTTCTTTATTTTCTTTGTTTCCTTAATTTTCTTTATTTTCTTTATTTTCTTTATTTTCTTTATTTTCTTAATTTTTTTATTTTCTTTATTTTCTTTATTTTCTTTATTTTCTTTATTGTCTTTATTTTCTTTATTTTCTTTATTTTCTTTATTTTCTTTATTTTCTTTATTTTCTTTATTTTCTTTATTTTCTTTATTTTCTTTATTTTCTTTATTTTCTTTATTTTCTTTATTTTCTTTATTTTCTTTATTTTCTTTATTTTCTTTATTTTCTTAATTTTCTCTATTTCATTTATTTTTTTTATTTTCTTAATTTTCTTTATTTTCTTTATATTCTTTATTTTCGTTATTTTCTTTATTTTCTTTATTTTCTTTATTTTCTTTATTTTCTTTATTTTCTTTATTTTCTTTATTTTCTTTATTTTCTTTATTTTCTTTATTTTCTTTATTTTCTTTATTTTCTTTATTTTCTTTATTTTCTTTATTTTCTTTATTTTCTTTATTTTCTTTGTTTCCTTAATTTTCTTTATTTTCTTTATTTTCTTTATTTTCTTTATTTTCTTTATTTTCTTTATTTTCTTAATTTTTTTATTTTCTTTATTTTCTTTATTTTCTTTATTTTCTTTATTTTCTTTATTTTCTTTATTTTCTTTATTTTCTTTATTTTCTTTATTTTCTTTATTTTCTTTATTTTCTTTATTTTCTTTATTTTCTTTATTTTCTTTATTTTCTTTATTTTCTTTATTTTCTTTATTTTCTTTATTTTCTTTATTTTCTTTATTTTCTTTATTTTCTTTATTTTCTTTATTTTCTTTATTTTCTTTATTTTCTTTATTTTCTTTATTTTCTTTATTTTCTTTATTTTCTTTATTTTCTTTATTTTCTTTATTTTCTTTATTTTCTTTATTTTCTTTATTTTCTTTATTTTCTTTATTTTCTTTATTTTCTTTATTTTCTTTATTTTCTTTATTTTCTTTATTTTCTTTATTTTTTTATTTTCTTTATTTTCTTCATTTTCTTTATTTTCTTTATTTTCTTTATTTTCTTTATTTTCTTTATTTTCTTTATTTTCTTTATTTTCTCTATTTTCTTAATTTTCTTTAATTTCTTATTTTCTTTATTTTCTTTATTTTTTTATTTACTTTATTTTTTATATTTTCGTTATTTTTTTAATTTTTTTTGTTTCTTCATTTTCTTAATTTTCTTAATTTTCTTAATTTTCTTAATTTTTTTTATTTTCTTTATATTCTTTATTTTCCTTATTTTCTTTATTTAATTTATTTTCTTTACTTTCTCTTTTTTCTTTATTTTCTTTACTTTCCTTATATTTTATATTTTCTTTATTTTCTTATTTTCTTTATTTTCTTTATTTACTTTATTTTCTTTTTTTTCATTTTCTTTATTTTCTTTATATTAGTTATTTTCTTTATTTTCTTTATTTTCTTTATTTTCTTTGTTTCCTTAATTTTCTTTATTTTCTTTATTTTCTTTATTTTCTTTATTTTCTTTATTTTCTTTATTTTCTTTATTTTCTTTATTTTCTTTATTTTCTTTATTTTCTTTATTTTCTTTATTTTCTTTATTTTTTTTATTTTCTTTATTTTCTTTATTTTTTTTATTTTCTTTATTTTCTCTATTTCATTTATTTTCTTTATTTTCTTTATTTTCTTTATTTTCTTTATTTTCTTTATTTTCTTTATTTTCTTTATTTTCTTTATTTTCTTTATTTTCTTTATTTTCTTTATTTTCTTTATTTTCTTTATTTTCTTTATTTTCTTTATTTTCTTTATTTTCTTTATTTTCTTTATTTTTTTTATTTTCTTTATTTTCTTTATTTTCTTTATTTTCTTTATTTTCTTTATTTTCTTTATTTTCTTTATTTTCTTTATTTTCTTTATTTTCTTCATTTTCTTAATTTTCTTAATTTTCTTTATTTTCTTTATATTCTTTATTTTCGTTATTTTCTTTATTTAATTTATTTTCTTTACTTTCTCTTTTTTCTTTATTTTCTTTACTTTCCTTATATTCTATATTTTCTTTATTTTCTTATTTTCTTTATTTTCTTTACTTACTTTATTTTCTTTATTTTTTTATTTTCTTTATTTTCTTTATATTCTTTATTTTCTTTATTTTCTTTATTTTCTTTATTTTCTTTATTTTCTTTATTTTTTTTATTTTCTTTATTTTCTTTGTTTCCTTAATTTTCTTTATTTTCTTTATTTTCTTTATTTTCCTTATTTTTTTATTTTCCTTATTTTCTTTATTTTCTTTATTTTCTTTATTTTCTTTATTTTCTTTATTTTCTTTATTTTCTTTATTTTCTTTATTTTCTTTATTTTCTTTATTTTCTTTATTTTCTTTATTTTCTTTATTTTCTTTATTTTCTTTATTTTCTTTATTTTCTTTATTTTCTTTATTTTCTTTATTTTCTTTATTTTCTTTATTTTCTTTATTTTCTTTATTTTCTTTATTTTCTTTATTTTCTTTATTTTCTTTATTTTCTTTATTTTCTTTATTTTCTTTATTTTCTTTATTTTCTTTATTTTCTTTATTTTCTTTATTTTCTTTATTTTCTTTATTTTCTTTATTTTCTTTATTTTCTTTATTTTCTTTATTTTCTTTATTTTCTTTATTTTCTTTATTTTCTTTATTTTTTTATTTTCTTTATTTTCTTCATTTTCTTTATTTTCTTTATTTTCTTTACTTTCTTTATTTTCTCTATTTTCTTAATTTTCTTTAATTTCTTATTTTCTTTATTTTTTTATTTACTTTATTTTTTATATTTTCGTTATTTTTTTAATTTTTTTTGTTTCTTCATTTTCTTAATTTTCTTAATTTTCTTTATTTATTTTTTTTTTTTTTTGTTATTTTCTTTATTTAATTTATTTTCTTTACTTTCTCTTTTTTCTTTATTTTCTTTACTTTCCTTATATTCTATATTTTCTTTATTTTCTTATTTTCTTTATTTTCTTTATTTACTTTATTTTCTTTTTTTTTCATTTTCTTTATTTTCTTTATATTCGTTATTTTCTTTATTTTCTTTATTTTCTTTATTTTCTTTGTTTCCTTAATTTTCTTTATTTTCTTTATTTTCTTTATTTTCTTTATTTTCTTTATTTTCTTTATTTTCTTTATTTTCTTTATTTTCTTTATTTTTTTTATTTTCTTTATTTTCTTTATTTTTTTTATTTTCTTTATTTTCTTTATTTTCTTTATTTTCTCTATTTCATTTATTTTCTTTATTTTCTTTATTTTCTTTATTTTCTTTATTTTCTTTATTTTCTTTATTTTCTTTATTTTCTTTATTTTCTTTATTTTCTTTATTTTCTTTATTTTCTTTATTTTCTTTATTTTCTTTATTTTCTTTATTTTCTTTATGTTCTTTATTTTCTTTGTTTTCTTTATTTTCTTTATTTTCTTTATTTTTTTTTCTTTATTTTCTTTATTTTCTTTATTTTCTTTATTTTTTTATTTTCTTTATTTTCTTTATTTTCTTTATTTTCTTTATTTTCTTTATTTTCTCTATTTCATTTATTTTCTTTATTTTCTTTATTTTCTTTGTTTCCTTAATTTTCTTTATTTTCTTTATTTTCTTTATTTTCTTTATTTTCTTTATTTTCTTTATTTTCTTTATTTTCTTTATTTTCTTTATTTTCTTTATTTTCTTTATTTTCTTTATTTTCTTTATTTTCTTTATTTTCTTTATTTTCTTTATTTTCTTTATTTTCTTTATTTTCTTTATGTTCTTTATTTTCTTTGTTTTCTTTATTTTCTTTATTTTCTTTATTTTTTTTTCTTTATTTTCTTTATTTTCTTCATTTTTTTATTTTCTTTATTTTCTTTATTTTCTTTATTTTCTTTATTTTCTTTATTTTCTTTATTTTCTTTATTTTCTTTTTTTTCTCTATTTCATTTATTTTCTTTATTTTCTTTATTTTCTTTATTTTCTTTGTTTCCTTAATTTTCTTTATTTTCTTTATTTTCTTAATTTTCTTAATTTTTTTTATTTTCTTTATTTTCTTTATATTCTTTATGTTCTTTATTTTCTTTATTTTCTTTATTTTCTTTATTTTCTTTTTTTCTTCATTTTCTTAATTTCCTTTATATTCTTTATTTTCGTTATTTTCGTTATTTTCGTTATTTTCTTTATTTTCTTTTCTCTCTCTATTTTCTTTATTTTCTTTATTTTCTTTATTTTCTTTATTTTCTTTACTTTCCTTATATTCTATATTTTCTTTATTTTCTTATTTTCTTTATTTTCTTTATTTTTTTATTTTCTTTATTTTCTTATATTTTTTATTTTCTTTATTTTCTTTATTTTCTTTTTTTCTTCATTTTCTTAATTTCCTTTATATTCTTTATTTTCGTTATTTTCGTTATTTTCTTTATTTTCTTTTCTCTCTGTATTTTCTTTATTTTCTTTATTTTCTTTACTTTTCTTATATTCTATATTTTCTTTATTTTCTTTATTTTTATTTTCTTTATTTTCTTATATTTTTTATTTTCTTTATTTTCTTTATTTTCTTTATTTTCTTTATTTTCTTTATTTTCTTTATTTTCTTTATTTTCTTTATTTTCTTTATTTTCTTTATTTTCTTTATTTTCTTTGTTTCCTTCATTTTCTTTATTTTCTTTATTTTTTTATTTTCTTTATTTTCTTTATTTACTTTATTTTTTTTATTTTCTTTACTTTCTTTATTTTATTTTTTTTATTTTCTTTACATTCCTTATATTCTATATTTTCTTTATTTTCTTTATTTTTTTATTTTCTTTATTTTCTCTATTTTCTTTATTTTCTTTAATTTCTTATTTTCTTTATTTTCTTTATTTTTTTATTAACTTTATTTTTTTTATTTTCGTTATTTTTTTAATTTTTTTTGTTTCTTCATTTTCTTAATTTTCTTAATTTTCTTTATTTTCTTTATATTCTTTATTTTCGTTATTTTCTTTATTTAATTTATTTTCTTTACTTTCTCTTTTTTCTTTATTTTCTTTACTTTCCTTATATTCCATATTTTCTTTATTTTCTTATTTTCCTTATTTTCTTTATTCACTTTATTTTCTTTATTTTTTTATTTTCTTTATTTTTTTATTTTCTTTATTTTCTTTGTTTCCTGAATTTTCTTTATTTTCTTTATTTTTTTTATTTTCTTTATTTTCTTTATTTTTTTTATTTTATTTATTTTCTTTATTTTCTTTATTTTCTTTATTTTCTTTATTTTCTTTATTTTCTTTATTTTCTTTATTTTCTTTATTTTCTTTATTTTCTTTATTTTCTTTATTTTCTTTATTTTCTTTATTTTCTTTATTTTCTTTATTTTCTTTATTTTCTTTATTTTCTTTATTTTCTTTATTTTCTTTATTTTCTTTATTTTCTTTATTTTCTCTATTTTCTTTATTTTCTTTAATTTCTTATTTTCTTTATTTTCTTTATTTTTTTATTAACTTTATTTTTTTTATTTTCGTTATTTTTTTAATTTTTTTTGTTTCTTCATTTTCTTAATTTTCTTAATTTTCTTTATTTTCTTTATTTTCTTTATTTTCTTTATTTTCTTTATTTTCTTTATTTTCTTTATTTTCTTTATTTTCTTTATTTTCTTTATTTTCTTTATTTTCTTTATTTTCTTTATTTTCTTTATTTTCTTTATTTTCTTTATTTTCTTTATTTTCTTTATTTTTTTTATTTTCTTTATTTTCTTTATTTTCTTTATTTTCTTTATTTTCTTTATTTTCTTTATTTTCTTTATTTTCTTTATTTTCTTTATTTTCTTTATTTTCTTTATTTTCTTTATTTTCTTTATTTTCTTTATTTTCTTTATTTTCTTTATTTTCTTTATTTTCTTTATTTGCTTTATTTTCTCTATTTCATTTATTTTCTTTATTTTCTTTATTTTCGTTATTTTCTTTATTTTCTTTATTTTCTTTATTTTCTTTATTTTCTTTATTTTCTTTATTTTCTTTATTTTCTTTATTTTCTTTATTTTCTTTATTTTCTTTATTTTCTTTATTTTCTTTACTTTCTTTATTTTCTTTTTTTTATTTTCTTTACTTTCCTTATATTCTATATTTTCTTTATTTTCTCTATTTTCGTTATTTTATTTATTTTCTTTATTTTATTTATTTTCTTTATTTTCTTTATTTTCTTTATTTTCTTTATTTTCTTTATTTTCTTTATTTTCTTTATTTTCTTTATTTTCTTTATTTTCTTTATTTTCTTTATTTTCTTTATTTTTTTATTTTCTTTATTTTCTTTATTTTCTTTATTTTCTTTATTTTCTTTATTTTCTTTATTTTCTTTATTTTCTTTATTTTCTTTATTTTCTTTATTTTCTTTATTTTCTTTATTTTCTTTATTTTCTTTATTTTCTTTATTTTCTTTATTTTCTTTATTTTCTTTATTTTCTTTATTTTCTTTATTTTCTCTATTTTCTTTATTTTATTTATTTTACTTATTTTCTTTATTTTATTTATTTTCTTTATTTTATTTATTTTCTTTATTTTCTTTATTTTCTTTATTTTCTTTATTTTTTTATTTTCTTTATTTTCTGTATTTTCTTTATTTTCTTTAATTTCTTATTTTCTTTAATTTCTTTATTTTTTATTTACTTTATTTTTTTTATTTTCGTTATTTTTTTAATTTTTTTTGTTTCTTCATTTTCTTAATTTTCTTAATTTTCTTTATTTTCTTTATATTCTTTATTTTCGTTATTTTCTTTATTTAATTTATTTTCTTTACTTTCTCTTTTTTCTTTATTTTCTTTACTTTCCTTATATTCTATATTTTCTTTATTTTCTTATTTTCTTTATTTTCTTTACTTACTTTATTTTCTTTATTTTTTTATTTTCTTTATTTTCTTTATATTCTATATTTTCTTTATTTTCTCTATTTTCTTTATTTTATTTATTTTCTTTATTTTCTTTATTTTATTTATTTTCTTTATTTTATTTATTTTCTTTATTTTCTTTATTTTCTTTATTTTCTTTATTTTTTTATTTTCTTTATTTTCTTTATTTTCTTTATTTTCTTTATTTTCTTTATTTTCTTTATTTTCTTTATTTTCTTTATTTTCTGTATTTTCTTTATTTTCTTTATTTTTTTTATTTTCTTTATTTTCTTTATTTTTTTATTTTCTTTATTTTCTTCATTTTCTTTATTTTCTTTATTTTCTTTATTTTCTTTATTTTCTCTATTTTCTTAATTTTCTTTAATTTCTTATTTTCTTTATTTTCTTTATTTTTTTATTTACTTTATTTTTTATATTTTCGTTATTTTTTTAATTTTTTTTGTTTCTTCATTTTCTTAATTTTCTTAATTTTCTTCATTTTCTTTATATTCTTTATTTTCGTTATTTTCTTTATTTAATTTATTTTCTTTACTTTCTCTTTTTTCTTTATTTTCTTTACTTTCCTTATATTCTATATTTTCTTTATTTTCTTATTTTCTTTATTTTCTTTATTTACTTTATTTTCTTTTTTTTTCATTTTCTTTATTTTCTTTATATTCTTTATTTTCTTTATTTTCTTTATTTTCTTTATTTTCTTTATTTTCTTTGTTTCCTTAATTTTCTTTATTTTCTTTATTTTCTTTATTTTCTTTATTTTCTTTATTTTCTTTATTTTCTTTATTTTCTTTATTTTCTTTATTTTTTTTATTTTCTTTATTTTCTTTATTTTCTTTATTTTTTTTATTTTCTTTATTTTCTTTATTTTCTCTATTTCATTTATTTTCTTTATTTTCTTTATTTTCTTTATTTTTTTTATTTTCTTTATTTTCTTTATTTTCTTTATTTTCTTTATTTTCTTTATTTTCTTTATTTTCTTTATTTTCTTTATTTTCTTTATTTTCTTTATTTTCTTTATTTTCTTTATTTTCTTTATTTTCTTTATTTTCTTTATTTTCTTTATTTTCTTTATTTTCTTTATTTTCTTTATTTTCTTTAATTTCTTATTTTCTTTAATTTCTTTATTTTTTATTTACTTTATTTTTTTTATTTTCGTTATTTTTTTAATTTTTTTTGTTTCTTCATTTTCTTAATTTTCTTAATTTTCTTTATTTTCTTTATATTCTTTATTTTCGTTATTTTCTTTATTTAATTTATTTTCTTTACTTTCTCTTTTTTCTTTATTTTCTTTACTTTCCTTATATTCTATATTTTCTTTATTTTCTTATTTTCTTTATTTTCTTTACTTACTTTATTTTCTTTATTTTTTTATTTTCTTTATTTTCTTTATATTCTATATTTTCTTTATTTTCTCTATTTTCTTTATTTTATTTATTTTCTTTATTTTATTTATTTTCTTTATTTTATTTATTTTCTTTATTTTATTTATTTTCTTTATTTTCTTTATTTTCTTTATTTTCTTTATTTTTTTATTTTCTTTATTTTCTTTATTTTCTTTATTTTCTTTATTTTCTTTATTTTCTTTATTTTCTTTATTTTCTTTATTTTCTTTATTTTTTTTATTTTCTTTATTTTCTTTATTTTCTTTATTTTCTTTATTTTCTTTATTTTCTTTATTTTCTTTATTTTCTTTATTTTCTTTATTTTCTTTATTTTCTTTATTTTCTTTATTTTCTTTATTTTCTTTATTTTTTTTATTTTCTTTATTTTCTTTATTTTCTTTATTTTTTTTATTTTCTTTATTTTCTTTATTTTCTCTATTTCATTTATTTTCTTTATTTTCTTTATTTTCTTTATTTTATTTATTTTCTTTATTTTCTTTATTTTCTTTATTTTCTTTATTTTCTTTATTTTCTTTATTTTCTTTATTTTCTTTATTTTCTTTATTTTCTTTATTTTCTTTATGTTCTTTATTTTCTTTATTTTCTTTATTTTCTTTATTTTCTTTATTTTCTTTATTTTTTTTTCTTTAGTTTCTTTATTTTCTTTATTTTTTTATTTTCTTTATTTTCTTTATTTTCTTTATTTTCTTTATTTTCTTTATTTTCTTTATTTTCTCTATTTCATTTATTTTCTTTATTTTCTTTATTTTCTTTATTTTCTTTATTTTCTTTGTTTCCTTAATTTTCTTTATTTTCTTTATTTTCTTTATTTTCTTTATTTTCTTTATTTTCTTTATTTTCTTTATTTTCTTTATTTTCTTTATTTTCTTTATTTTCTTTATTTTCTTTATTTTCTTTATTTTCTTTATTTTCTTTATTTTCTTTATTTTCTTTATTTTCTTTATTTTCTTTATTTTCTTTATTTTCTTTATTTTCTTTATTTTCTTTATTTTCTTTATTTTTTTTATTTTCTTTATTTTCTTTACTTTCTTTATTTTCTTTTTTTTATTTTCTTTACTTTCCTTATATTCTATATTTTCTTTATTTTCTCTATTTTTTTTATTTTCTTTATTTTCTTTATTTTCTTTATTTTCTTTATTTTCTTTATTTTCTTTATTTTCTTTATTTTCTTTATTTTCTTTATTTTCTTTATTTTCTTTATTTTCTTTATTTTCTTTATTTTCTTTATTTTCTTTATTTTCTTTATTTTCTTTATTTTCTTTATTTTCTTTATTTTCTTTATTTTCTTTATTTTTTTTATTTTCGTTATTTTTTAATTTTTTTTGTTTCTTCATTTTCTTAATTTTCTTAATTTTCTTTATTTTCTTTATATTCTTTATTTTCGTTATTTTCTTTATTTAATTTATTTTCTTTACTTTCTCTTTTTTCTTTATTTTCTTTACTTTCCCTATATTCTATATTTTCTTTATTATCTTATTTTCTCTATTTTCTTTATTTACTTTATTTTCTTTATTTTTTTATTTTCTTTATTTTTTTTATATTCTTTATTTTCTTTATTTTCTTTGTTTCCTTAATTTTCTTTATTTTCTTTATTTTCTTTATTTTCTTTATTTTCTTTATTTTCTTTATTTTCTTTATTTTCTTTATTTTCTTTATTTTCTTTATTTTCTTTATTTTCTTTATTTTCTTTATTTTCTTTATTTTCTTTATTTTCTTTATTTTCTTTATTTTCTTTATTTTCTTTATTTTCTTTATTTTCTTTATTTTCTTTATTTTCTTTATTTTCTTTATTTTCTTTATTTTCTTTATTTTCTTTATTTTCTTTATTTTCTTTATTTTCTTTATTTTCTTTATTTTTTTATTTTCTTTATTTTCTGTATTTTCTTTATTTTCTTTAATTTCTTATTTTCTTTATTTTCTTTATTTTTTTATTTACTTTATTTTTTTTATTTTCGTTATTTTTTTAATTTTTTTTGTTTCTTCATTTTCTTAATTTTCTTAATTTTCTTTATTTTCTTTATATTCTTTATTTTCGTTATTTTCTTTATTTAATTTATTTTCTTTACTTTCTCTTTTTTCTTTATTTTCTTTACTTTCCTTATATTCTATATTTTCTTTATTTTCTTATTTTCTTTATTTTCTTTACTTACTTTATTTTCTTTATTTTCTTTATTTTTTTATTTTCTTTATTTTCTTTATTTTCTTTATTTTCTTTATTTTCTTTATTTTCTTTATTTTCTTTATTTTCTTTATTTTCTTTATTTTCTTTATTTTCTTTATTTTCTTTATTTTCTTTATTTTCTTTATTTTCTTTATTTTCTTTATTTTCTTTATTTTCTTTATTTTCTTTATTTTCTTTATTTTCTTTATTTTCTTTATTTTCTTTATTTTCTTTATTTTCTTTATTTTCTTAATTTTCTTTATTTTCTTTATTTTCTTTATTTTCTTTATTTTCTTTATTTTCTTTATTTTCTTTATTTTCTTTATTTTCTTTATTTTCTTTATTTTCTTTATTTTCTTTATTTTCTTTATTTTCTTTATTTTCTTTATTTTCTTTATTTTCTTTATTTTCTTTATTTTCTTTATTTTCTTTATTTTCTTTATTTTCTTTATTTTCTTTATTTTTTTTATTTTCTTTATTTTCTTTATTTTCTTTATTTTCTTTATTTTCTTTATTTTCTTTATTTTCTTTATTTTCTTTATTTTCTTTATTTTCTTTATTTTCTTTATTTTCTTTATTTTCTTTATTTTCTTTATGTTCTTTATTTTATTTATTTTCTTTATTTTCTTTATTTTCTTTATTTTCTCTATTTTCTTTATTTTTTTATTTTCTTTATTTTCTTTATTTTCTTTATTTTCTTTATTTTCTTTATTTTCTCTATTTCATTTATTTTCTTTATTTTCTTTATTTTCTTTATTTTCTTTGTTTTCTTAATTTTCTTTATTTTCTTTATTTTCTTTATTTTCTTTATTTTCTTTATTTTCTTTATTTTCTTTATTTTCTTTATTTTCTTTATTTTCTTTATTTTCTTTATTTTCTTTATTTTCTTTATTTTCTTTATTTTCTTTATTTTCTTTATTTTCTTTATTTTCTTTATTTTCTTTATTTTCTTTATTTTCTTTATTTTCTTTATTTTTTTAATTTTCTTTATTTTCTTTACTTTCTTTATTTTCTTTTTTTTATTTTCTTTACTTTCCTTATATTCTATATTTTCTTTATTTTCTCTATTTTTTTTATTTTCTTTATTTTCTCTATTTTCTTTATTTTCTTTAATTTCTTAGTTTCTTTATTTTCTTTATTTTTTTATTTACTTTATTTTTTTTATTTTCGTTATTTTTTAATTTTTTTTGTTTCTTAATTTTCTTAATTTTCTTAATTTTCTTTATTTTCTTTATATTCTTTATTTTCGTTATTTTCTTTATTTAATTTATTTTCTTTACTTTCTCTTTTTTCTTTATTTTCTTTATTTTCCTTATATTCTATATTTTCTTTATTATCTTATTTTCTTTATTTTCTTTATTTACTTTATTTTCTTAATTTTTTTATTTTCTTTATTTTTTTTATATTCTTTATTTTCTTTATTTTCTTTGTTTCCTTAATTTTCTTTATTTTCTTTATTTTCTTTATTTTCTTTATTTTCTTTATTTTCTTTATTTTCTTTATTTTCTTTATTTTATTTATTTTCTTTATTTTCTTTATTTTTTTTATTTTCTTTTTTTTCTTTAGTTTCTTTATTTTCTTTATTTTCTTTATTTTCTTTATTTTCTTTATTTTCTTTATTTTCTTTATTTTCTTTATTTTCTCTATTTTCTTTATTTTCTTTATTTTCTTTATTTTCTTTATTTTCTTTATTTTCTTTATTTTCTTTATTTTCTTTATTTTCTTTATTTTCTTTATTTTCTTTATTTTCTTTATTTTCTTTATTTTCTTTATTTTCTTTATTTTCTTTATTTTCTTTATTTTCTTTATTTTTTTTATTTTCTTTATTTTCTTTATTTTCTTTATTTTCTTTATTTTCTTTATTTTCTTTATTTTCTTTATTTTCTTTATTTTCTTTATTTTCTTTATTTTCTTTATTTTATTTTTTTTCTTTTTTCTTTATTTTCTCTATTTCATTTATTTTCTTTATTTTCTTTATTTTCTTTATTTTCTTTATTTTCTTTATTTTCTTTATTTTCTTTATTTTCTTTATTTTCTTTATTTTCTTTATTTTCTTTATTTTCTTTATTTTCTTTATTTTCTTTATTTTCTTTATTTTCTTTATTTTCTTTATTTTCTTTATTTTCTTTATTTTCTTTATTTTCTTTATTTTCTTTATTTTCTTTATTTTCTTTATTTTCTTTATTTTCTTTATTTTCTTTATTTTCTTTATTTTCTTTATTTTCTTTATTTTCTTTATTTTCTTTATTTTCTTTATTTTTTTCTTTTCTTTATTTTCTTTATTTTCTTTATTTTCTTTATTTTCTTTATTTTCTTTATTTTCTTTATTTTCTCTATTTCATTTATTTTCTTTATTTTCTTTATTTTCTTTATTTTCTTTATTTTCTTTATTTTCTTTATTTTCTTTATTTTCTTTGTTTCCTTAATTTTCTTTATTTCCTTTATTTTCTTTATTTTTTTATTTTCTTTATTTTCTTTATTTTCTTTATTTTCTTTATTTCATTTATTTTCTTTATTTTCTTTATTTTCTTTATTTTCTTTATTTTCTTTATTTTCTTTATTTTCTTTATTTTCTTTATTTTCTTTATTTTCTTTATTTTCTTTATTTCATTTATTTTCTTCATTTTCTTTATTTTCTTTATTTTCTTTATTTTCTTTGTTTTCTTTATTTTCTGTAAATTCTTATTTTCTTTATTTTCTTTATTTTTTATTTTATTTATTTCATTTGTTTTCTTTATTTTCTTTAATTTCTTTATTTTCTAATTTTCTTAATTTTCTTTATTTCCTTTATTTTCTTTATTTTTTTAATTTTCTTTATTTTCTTTATTTTTTTTATTTTCTTTATTTTCTTTATTTTCTTTATTTTCTTTATTTTCTTAATTTTCTTAATTTTCTTTATTTTCTTTATTTTCTTTATTTTCTTTATTTTCTTTATTGTCTTTATTTCCTTTATTTTCTTTATTTTCTTTATTTTCTTTATTTTCTTTATTTTTTTAATTTTCTTTATTTTCTTTATTTTCTTTATTTTCTTTATTTTCTTTATTTTCTTTATTTTCTTTATTTTCTTTATTTTCTTTAATTTCTTTATTTTCTTTATTTTCTGTATTTTCTTTTTCTTTATTTTTTTTTATTTTCTTTATTTTCTTTACTTCCTTTATTTTCTTTATTTTCTTTATTTTCTTTATTTTCTTTATTTTCTTTATTTTCTATATATTCTTTATGTTCTTTATTTTCCTTACTTTCTTTATTTTCTTTATTTTCTTTATTTTCTTTATTTTCTTTATTTTCTTTATTCCATTTATTTTCTTCATTTTCTTTATTTTTTCTATTTTCTTTATTTTCTTTATTTTCTTTGTTTTCTTTATTTTCTGTAATTTCTTATTTTCTTTATTTTCTTTATTTTTTATTTTATTTATTTCATTTATTTTCTTTATTTTCTTTAATTTCTTTATTTTCTAATTTTCTTAATTTTCTTAATTTTCTTTATTTCCTTTATTTTCTTTATTTTTTTAATTTTCTTTATTTTCTTTATTTTTTTTATTTTCTTTATTTTCTTTATTTCCTTTGTTTTCTTTATTTTCTTTATTTTCTTTATTTTCTTTATTTTCTTTAATTTCTTTATTTTCTTTATTTTCTGTATTTTCTTTTTCTTTATTTTTTTTTTATTTTCTTTATTTTCTTTATTTCCTTTATTTTCTTTATTTTCTTTATTTTCTTTATTGTCTATATATTCTTTATGTTCTTTATTTTCCTTACTTTCTTTATTTTCTTTATTTTCTTTATTTTCTTTATTTTCTTTATTTTCTTCATTTTCTTTATTTTCTTCATTTTCTTTATTTTCTTTATTTTCTTTATTTTCATTATTTTCCTTATATTCTTTATGTTCTTTATTTTCTTAACTTTCTTCATTTTCTTTATTTTCTATATTTTCTTATATCTTTTTTTTCTTAATTTTCTTAATTTTCTTTATTTTCTTTATTTTCTTTATTTTCTTTATTTTCTTTATTTTCTTTATTTATTTATTTTCTTTATTTTTTTATTTTCTTTATTTCATTTATTTTCTTTATTTTCTTTATGTTCTTTATTTTATTTATTGTCTTTATTTTATGTATTTTCTTTACTTACTTTATTTGCTTTATTTTCTTTATTTTCTTTATTTTCTTTATTTTCTTTATTTTCTTTATTTTCTTTATTTTCTTCATTTTTTTTATTTTTTTTATTTTCTTTATTTATTTATTTTCTTTATATTCTTTATTTTCATTATTTGCTTTATTTTCTTTATATTATTTATTTCCTTTATTTTCTTTATTTCTTTATTTTCTTAATTTTCTTAATTTTCTTAATTTTCTTTATTTTCTTTATTTTTATTAATTTCTTAATTTTCTTTATTTTCTTTATTTTTTTTATTTTCTTTATTGTCTTTATTTCCTTTATTTTCTTTATTTTCTTTATTTTCTTTATTTTTTTAATTTTCTTTATTTTCTTTATTTTCTTTATTTTCTTTATTTTCTTTAATTTCTTTATTTTCTTTATTTTCTGTATTTTCTTTATTTTCTATATATTCTTCATGTTCTTTATTTTCCTTACTTTCTTTATTTTCTTTATTTTCTTTATTTTCTTTATTTTCTTTATTTTCTTTATTTTCTTTATTTTCTTTATTTTCTTTATTTTCTTTATTTTCTTTATTTTCTTTATTTTCTTTATTTTCTTTATTTTCTTTATTTTCTTTATTTTCTTTATTTTCTTTATTTTCTTTATTTTCTTTATTTTCTTTATTTTCTTAATTTTCTTTATTTTCTTTATTTTCTTTATTTTCTTTATTTTTTTTATTTTTTTTATTTTCTTTATTTTCTTTATTTTCTTTATTTTCTTTATTTTCTTTATTTTCTTTATTTTCTTTATTTGCTTTATTTTCTTTATTTTATTTATTTCCTTTATTTTCTTTATATCTTTTTTTTCTTAATTTTCTTAATTTTCTTTATTTTCTTTATTTTCTTTATTTTCTTTATTTTCTTTATTTATTTATTTTCTTTATATTTTTATTTTCTTTATTTCATTTATTTTCTTTATTTTCTTTATGTTCTTTATTTTATTTATTGTCTTTATTTTATGTATTTTCTTTACTTTCTTCATTTGCTTTATTTTCTTTATTTTCTTTATTTTCTTTATTGTCTTTATTTCCTTTATTTTCTTTATTTTCTTTATTTTCTTTATTTTCTTTATTTTTTTAATTTTCTTTATTTTCTTTATTTTCTTTATTTTCTTTAATTTCTTTATTTTCTTTATTTTCTGTATTTTCTTTATTTTCTATATATTCTTTATGTTCTTTATTTTCCTTACTTTCTTTATTTTCTTTATTTTCTTTATTTTCTTTATTTTCTTTATTTTCTTTATTTTCTTTATTTTCTTTATTTTCTTTATTTTCTTTAGTTTCTTTATTTTCTTTATTTTCTTTATTTTCTTTATTTTCTTTATTTTCTTTATTTTCTTTATTTTCTTTATTTTCTTTATTTTCTTTATTTTCTTTATTTTCTTTATTTTCTTTATTTTTTTTATTTTCTTTATTTTCTTTATTTTCTTTATTTTCTTTATTTTCTTTATTTTCTTTATTTTCTTTATTTTCTTTATTTTCTTTATTTTTTTATTTTCTTTATTTTTTTTTATGTTCCTTATTTTCTTTATTTTCATTATTTTCTTTATTTTCTCTATTTTCTTTAATTTCTTATTTTCTTTATTTTCTTTATTTTTTTATTTACTTATTTTTTTTTATTTTCGTTATTTTTTTAATTTTTTTTGTTTCTTTATTTTCTTAATTTTCATTATTTTCTTTATATTCTTTATTTTCGTTATTTTCTTTATTTAATTTATTTTCTTTACTTTTCCTTTTTTCTTTATTTTCTTTACTTTCCTTATATTCTATATTTTCTTTATTTTCTTATTTTCTTTATTTTCTTTATTTACTTTATTTTCTTTATTTTTTTATTTTCTTTATTTTCTTTATATTCTTTATTTTCTTTATTTTCTTTATTTTCTTCATTTTCTTTGTTTCCTTAATTTTCTTTATTTTCTTTATTTTCTTTATTTTCTTTATTTTCTTTATTTTCTTTATTTTCTTTATTTTCTTTATTTTCTTTATTTTCTTTATTTTCTTTATTTTTTTAATTTTCTTTATTTTCTTTATTTTCTTTATTTTCTTTATTTTCTTTATTTTCTTTATTTTCTTTATTTTCTTCATTTGCTTTATTTTCTCTATTTCATTTATTTTCTTTATTTTCTTTATTTTCTTTATTTTCTTTATTTTCTTTATTTTCTTTATTTTCTTTATTTTCTTTATTTTCTTTATTTTCTTTATTTTCTTTATTTTCTTTATTTTCTTTATTTTCTTTATTTTCTTTATTTTCTTTATTTTCTTTATTTTCTTTATTTTCTTTATTTTCTTTATTTTCTTTATTTTCTTTACTTTCTTTATTTTCTTTACTTTCCTTATATCCTATATTTTCTTTATTTTTTCTATTTTCTTTATTTTATTTATTTTCTTTATTTTATTTATTTTCTTTATTTTCTTTATTTTCTTTATTTTCTTTATTTTCTTTATTTTCTTTATTTTCTTTATTTTCTTTATTTTCTTTATTTTCTTTATTTTCTTTATTTTCTTTATTTTCTTTATTTTTTTATTTTCTTTATTTTTTCTATTTTCTTCATTTTCTTTAATTTCTTATTTTCTTTATTTTCTTTATTTTTTTACTTACTTTATTTTTTTATTTTCGTTATTTTTTTAATTTTTTTTGTTTCTTAATTTTCTTAATTTTCTTAATTTTCTTTATTTTCTTTATATTCTTTATTTTCGTTATTTTCTTTATTTAATTTATTTTCTTTACTTTCTCTTTTTTCTTTATTTTCTTTACTTTCCTTATATTCTATATTTTCTTTATTTTCTTATTTTCTTTATTTTCTCTATTTACTTTATTTTCTTTATTTAATTTATTTTCTTTTTTTTCATTTTCTTTATTTTCTTTATATTCTTTATTTTCTTTATTTTCTTTACTTTCTTTGTTTCCTTAATTTTCTTTATTTTCTTTATTTTCTTTATTTTTTTTATTTTCTTTATTTTCTTTATTTTCTTTATTTTCTTTATTTTTTTTATTTTCTTTATTTTCTTTATTTTCTCTATTTCATTTATTTTCTTTATTTTCTTTATTTTCTTTATTTTCTTTATTTTCTTTATTTTCTTTATTTTCTTTATTTTTTTTATTTTCTTTATTTTCTTTATTTTCTTTATTTTCTTTATGTTCTTTATTTTCTTTATTTTCTTTATTTTCTTTATTTTCTTTATTTTCTTTATTTTCTTTTTTTTTTTTTTCTTTATTTTCTTTATTTTCTTTATTTTTTTATTTTCTTTATTTTCTTTATTTTCTTTATTTTCTTTATTTTCTTTATTTTCTTTATTTTCTTTATTTTCTTTATTTTCTTTATTTTCTTTATTTTCTTTATTTTCTTTATTTTCTTTATTTTCTTTATTTTCTTTATTTTCTTTATTTTCTTTATTTTCTTTATTTTCTTTATTTTCTTTATTTTCTTTATTACCTTTATTTTCTTTATTTTCTTTATTTTCTTTATTTTCTTTAATTTCTTTATTTTCTTTATTTTCTTTGTTTCCTTAATTTTCTTTATTTTCTTTATTTTCTTTATTTTCTTTATTTTCTTTATTTTCTTTATTTTCTTTATTTTCTTTATTTTCTTTATTTTCTTTATTTTCTTTATTTTCTTTATTTTCTTTATTTTCTTTATTTTCTTTATTTTCTTTAATTTCTTTATTTTCTTTATTTTCTTTATTTTCTTTATTTTCTTTATTTTCTTTATTTTCTTTATTTTCTTTATTTTCTTTATTTTCTTTATTTTCTTTATTTTCTTTATTTTCTTTATTTTCTTTATTTTCTTTATTTTCTTTATTTTCTTTATTTTCTTTATTTTCTTTATTTTCTTTATTTTCTTTATTTTCTTTATTTTCTTTATTTTTTTATTTTCTTTATTTTCTTCATTTTCTTTATTTTCTTTATTTTCTTTATTTTCTTTATTTTCTTTATTTTCTTTATTTTCTTTATTTTCTTTATTTTCTTTATTTTCTTTATTTTCTTTTTTTCTTTATTTTCTTTATTTTCTTTATTTTCTTTATTTTCTTTATTTTCTTTATTTTCTTTATTTTCTTTATTTTCTTTATTTTCTTTATTTTCTTTATTTTCTTTATTTTCTTTGTTTCCTTAATTTTCTTTATTTTCTTTATTTTCTTTATTTTCTTTATTTTCTTTATTTTCTTTATTTTCTTTAATTTCTTTATTTTCTTTATTTTCTTTATTTTTTTATTTTCTTTATTTTCTCTATTTTCTTTATTTTCTTTATTTTCTTTAATTTCTTATTTTCTTTATTTTCTTTATTTTCTTTATTTTCTTTATGTTCTTTATTTTCGTTATTTTTTTAATTTTTTTTTTCTTCATTTTCTTAATTTTCTTAATTTTCTTTATTTTCTTTATATTCTTTATTTTCGTTATTTTCTTTATTTAATTTATTTTCTTTACTTTCTCTTTTTTCTTTATTTTCTTTACTTTCCTTATATTCTATATTTTCTTTATTATCTTACTTTCTTTATTTTCTTTATTTACTTTATTTTCTTTATTTTTTTATTTTCTTTATTTTTTTATATTCTTTATTTTCTTTATTTTCTTTGTTTCCCTAATTTTCTTTATTTTCTTTATTTTCTTTATTTTCTTTATTTTCTTTATTTTCTTTATTTTCTTTATTTTCTTTATTTTTTTTATTTTCTTTATTTTCTTTATTTTCTTTATTTTCTTTATTTTCTTTATTTTCTTTATTTTCTTTATTTTCTTTATTTTCTTTATTTTCTTTATTTTCTTTATTTTCTTTATTTTCTTTATTTTCTTTATTTTTTTTATTTTCTTTATTTTCTTTATTTTCTTTATTTTCTTTAGTTTCTTTATTTTCTTTATTTTACTTATTTTCTTTATTTTCTTTATTTTTTCTATTTAATTTAATTTCTTTATTTTCTTTATTTTCTTTATTTTCTTTATTTTCTTTATTTTCTTTATTTTCTTTATTTTCTTTATTTTCTTTATTTTCTTTATTTTCTTTATTTTCTTTATTTTCTTTATTTTCTTTATTTTCTTTATTTTCTTTATTTTCTTTATTTTTTCTATTTAATTTATTTTCTTTATTTTCTTTATTTTCTTTATTTTCTTTATTTTCTTTATTTTCTTTATTTTCTTTATTTTCTTTATTTTCTTTATTTTCTTTATTTTCTTTATTTTCTTTATTTTCTTTATTTTCTTTATTTTCTTTATTTTCTTTATTTTTTTTATTTTCTTTATTTTCTTTATTTTCTTTATTTTCTTTATTTTCTTTATTTTCTTTATTTTCTTTATTTTTTTATTTTCTTTATTTTATTTAATTTCTTTATTTTCTAATTTTTTTAATTTTCTTTATTTCCTTTTTTTTTTTTATTTTCTTTATTTTCTTTATTTTCTTTATTTTCTTTATTTTCTTTATTTTCTTTATTTTCTTTATTTTCTTTATTTTCTTTATTTTCTTTATTTTCTTTATTTTCTTTATTTTCTTTATTTATTTATTTTCTTTATATTCTTTATTTTCATTATTTGCTTTATTTTCTTTATTTTCTTTATTTCCTTTATTTTCTTTATTTCTTTATTTTCTTAATTTTCTTAATTTTCTTAATTTTCTTAATTTTCTTTATTTTCTTTATTTTCTTTAATTTCTTTAATTTCTTTATTTTCTTTATTTTCTGTATTTTCTTTATTTTCTATATATTCTTTATGTTCTTTATTTTCCTTACTTTCTTTATTTTCTTTATTTTCTTTATTTTCTTTATTTTCTTTATTTTCTTTATTTTCTTTATTTTCTTTATTTTCTTTATTTTCTTTATTTTCTTTATTTTCTTTAGTTTCTTTATCTTCTTTATTTTCTTTATTTTCTTTATTTATTTATTTTCTTTATTTTCTTTATTTTCTTTATTTTCTTTATTTTCTTTATTTTCTTTATTTTCTTTATTTTCTTTATTTTCTTTATTTTCTTTATTTTCTTTATTTTTTTTATTTTCTTTATTTTCTTTATTTTCTTTATTTTCTTTATTTTCTTTATTTTCTTTATTTTCTTTATTTTCTTTATTTTTTTATTTTCTTTATTTTTTTTATGTTCTTTATTTTCTTTATTTTCATTATTTTCTTTATTTTCTCTATTTTCTTTAATTTCTTATTTTCTTTATTTTCTTTATTTTTTTATTTACTTTATTTTTTTTATTTTCGTTATTTTATTAATTTTTTTTTGTTTCTTTATTTTCTTAATTTTATTTATTTTCTTTATATTCTTTATTTTCTTTATTTAATTTATTTTCTTTACTTTCTCTTTTTTCTTTATTTTCTTTACTTTCCTTATATTCTATATTTTCTTTATTTTCTTATTTTCTTTATTTTCTTTATTTACTTTATTTTCTTTATTTTTTTATTTTCTTTATTTTCTTTATATTCTTTATTTTCTTTATTTTCTTTATTTTCTTCATTTTCTTTGTTTCCTTAATTTTCTTTATTTTCTTTATTTTCTTTATTTTCTTTATTTTCTTTATTTTCTTTATTTTCTTTATTTTCTTTATTTTCTTTATTTTCTTTATTTTCTTTATTTTCTTTATTTTCTTTATTTTCTTTATTTTCTTTATTTTTTTTATTTTCTTTATTTTCTTTATTTTCTTTATTTTCTTTATTTTCTTTATTTTCTTTATTTTCTTTATTTTCTTTATTTGCTTTATTTTCTCTATTTCATTTATTTTCTTTATTTTCTTTATTTTCTTTATTTTCTTTATTTTCTTTATTTTCTTTATTTTCTTTATTTTCTTTATTTTCTTTATTTTCTTTATTTTCTTTATTTTCTTTATTTTCTTTATTTTCTTTATTTTCTTTATTTTCTTTATTTTCTTTATTTTCTTTACTTTCTTTATTTTCTTTTTTTTATTTTCTTTACTTTCCTTATATTCTATATTTTCTTTATTTTTTCTATTTTCTTTATTTTATTTATTTTCTTTATTTTATTTATTTTCTTTATTTTCTTTATTTTCTTTATTTTCTTTATTTTCTTTATTTTCTTTATTTTTTCATTTTCTTTATTTTTTCTATTTTCTTTATTTTCTTTAATTTCTTATTTTCTTTATTTTCTTTATTTTTTTATTTACTTTATTTTTTTATTTTCGTTATTTTTTTAATTTTTTTTGTTTCTTAATTTTCTTAATTTTCTTAATTTTCTTTATTTTCTTTATATTCTTTATTTTCGTTATTTTCTTTATTTAATTTATTTTCTTTACTTTCTCTTTTTTCTTTATTTTCTTTACTTTCCTTATATTCTATATTTTCTTTATTTTCTTATTTTCTTTATTTTCTCTATTTACATTATTTTCTTTATTTAATTTATTTTCTTTTTTTTTCATTTTCTTTATTTTCTTTATATTCTTTATTTTCTTTATTTTCTTTACTTTCTTTGTTTCCTTAATTTTCTTTATTTTCTTTATTTTCTTTATTTTCTTTATTTTCTTTATTTTCTTTATTTTTTTATTTTCTTTATTTTCTTTATTTTCTTTATTTTTTTTATTTTCTTTATTTTCTTTATTTTCTCTATTTCATTTATTTTCTTTATTTTCTTTATTTTCTTTATTTTCTTTATTTTCTTTATTTTCTTTATTTTCTTTATTTTTTTTATTTTCTTTATTTTCTTTATTTTCTTTATTTTCTTTATGTTCTTTATTTTCTTTATTTTCTTTATTTTCTTTATTTTCTTTATTTTCTTTATTTTCTTTATTTTCTTTATTTTTTTCTTCTTTATTTTCTTTATTTTCTTTATTTTTTTATTTTCTTTATTTTCTTTATTTTCTTTATTTTCTTTATTTTCTTTATTTTTTTTTTCTTTATTTTCTTTATTTTCTTTATTTTTTTATTTTCTTTATTTTCTTTATTTTCTTTATTTTCTTTATTTTCTTTATTTTCTTTATTTTCTTTATTTTCTTTATTTTCTTTATTTTCTTTATTTTCTTTATTTTCTTTATTTTCTTTATTTTCTTTATTTTCTTTATTTTCTTTATTTTCTTTATTTTCTTTATTTTCTTTATTTTCTTTATTTTCTTTATTTTCTTTATTTTCTTTATTTTCTTTATTTTCTTTATTTTCTTTATTTTCTTTATTTTCTTTGTTTTCTTTATTTTCTTTATTTTCTTTATTTTCTTTATTTTCTTTGTTTCCTTAATTTTCTTTATTTTCTTTATTTTCTTAATTTTCTTTATTTTCTTTATTTTCTTTAATTTCTTTATTTTCTTTATTTTCTTTATTTTTTTATTTTCTTTATTTTCTCTATTTTCTTTATTTTCTTTAATTTCTTATTTTCTTTATTTTCTTTATTTTCTTTATTTTCTTTATGTTCTTTATTTTCGTTATTTTTTTAATTTTTTTTGTTTCTTCATTTTCTTAATTTTCTTAATTTTCTTTATTTTCTTTATATTCTTTATTTTCGTTATTTTCTTTATTTAATTTATTTTCTTTACTTTCTCTTTTTTCTTTATTTTCTTTACTTTCCTTATATTCTATATTTTCTTTATTATCTTATTTTCTTTATTTTCTTTATTTACTTTATTTTCTTAATTTTTTTATTTTCTTTATTTTTTTATATTCTTTATTTTCTTTATTTTCTTTGTTTCCCTAATTTTCTTTATTTTCTTTATTTTCTTTATTTTCTTTATTTTCTTTATTTTCTTTATTTTCTTTATTTTTTTTATTTTCTTTATTTTCTTTATTTTCTTTATTTTCTTTATTTTCTTTATTTTCTTTATTTTCTTTATTTTCTTTATTTTCTTTATTTTCTTTATTTTCTTTATTTTCTTTATTTTCTTTATTTTCTTTATTTTCTTTATTTTTTTTATTTTCTTTATTTTCTTTATTTTCTTTATTTTCTTTATTTTCTTTATTTTCTTTATTTTCTTTATTTTCTTTATTTTCTTTATTTTTTCTATTTAATTTATTTTCTTTATTTTCTTTATTTTCTTTATTTTCTTTATTTTCTTTATTTTCTTTATTTTCTTTATTTTCTTTATTTTCTTTATTTTCTTTATTTTCTTTATTTTCTTTATTTTCTTTATTTTCTTTATTTTCTTTATTTTCTTTATTTTCTTTATTTTCTTTATTTTCTTTATTTTCTTTATTTTTTTATTTTCTTTATTTTATTTAATTTCTTTATTTTCTAATTTTTTTAATTTTCTTTATTTCCTTTATTTTCTTTATTTTTTTAATTTTCTTTATTTTCTTTTTTTTTTTTTATTTTCTTTATTTTCTTTATTTTCTTTATTTTTTTAATTTTCTTTATTTTCTTTATTTTTTTTATTTTCTTTATTGTCTTTATTTCTTTTATTTTCTTAATTTTATTTATTTTCTTTATTTTCTTTATTTTTTTAATTTTCTTTATTTTCTTTATTTTCTTTATTTTCTTTATTTTCTGTATTTTCTTTTTCTTTCTTTTTTTTTATTTTCTTTATTTTCTTTATTTTCTTTAATTTCTTTATTTTCTTTATTTTCTTTATTTTTTTATTTTCTTTATTTTCTCTATTTTCTTTATTTTCTTTAATTTCTTATTTTCTTTATTTTCTTTATTTTCTTTATTTTCTTTATGTTCTTTATTTTCGTTATTTTTTTAATTTTTTTGTTTCTTCATTTTTTTAATTTTCCTTATTTTCTTTATTTTCTTTATATTCTTTATTTTCGTTATTTTCTTTATTTAATTTATTTTCTTTACTTTCTCTTTTTTCTTTATTTTCTTTACTTTCCTTATATTCTATATTTTCTTTATTATCTTATTTTCTTTATTTTCTTTATTTACTTTATTTTCTTTATTTTTTTATTTTCTTTATTTTTTTATATTCTTTATTTTCTTTATTTTCTTTGTTTCCCTAATTTTCTTTATTTTCTTTATTTTCTTTATTTTCTTTATTTTCTTTATTTTCTTTATTTTTTTTATTTTCTTTATTTTCTTTATTTTCTTTATTTTCTTTATTTTCTTTATTTTCTTTATTTTCTTTATTTTCTTTATTTTCTTTATTTTCTTTATTTTCTTTATTTTCTTTATTTTCTTTATTTTCTTTATTTTCTTTATTTTCTTTATTTTCTTTATTTTCTTTATTTTCTTTATTTTCTTTATTTTCTTTATTTTCTTTATTTTCTTTATTTTCTTTATTTTCTTTATTTTTTTTTATTTTCTTTATTTTCTTTATTTTCTTTATTTTCTTTATTTTCTTTATTTTCTTTATTTTCTTTATTTTCTTTATTTTCTTTATTTTCTTTATTTTCTTTATTTTCTTTATTTTCTTTATTTTCTTTATTTTCTTTATTTTCTTTATTTTTTCTATTTAATTTATTTTCTTTATTTTCTTTATTTTCTTTATTTTCTTTATTTTCTTTATTTTCTTTATTTTCTTTATTTTCTTTATTTTCTTTATTTTCTTTATTTTCTTTATTTTCTTTATTTTTTTATTTTCTTTATTTTATTTAATTTCTTTATTTTCTAATTTTTTTAATTTTCTTTATTTCCTTTATTTTCTTTATTTTCTTTATTTTCTTTATTTTCTTTATTTTCTTTATTTTCTTTATTTTCTTTATTTTCTTTATTTTCTTTATTTTCTTTATTTTCTTTATTTTCTTTATTTTCTTTATTTTTTTTATTTTCTTTATTTTCTTTATTTTCTTTATTTTCTTTATTTTCTTTATTTTCTTTATTTTCTTTATTTTCTTTATTTTCTTTATTTTCTTTATTTTCTTTATTTTCTTTATTTTCTTTATTTTCTTTATTTTCTTTATTTTCTTTATTTTCTTTATTTTTTTATTTTCTTTATTTTATTTAATTTCTTTATTTTCTAATTTTTTTAATTTTCTTTATTTCCTTTATTTTCTTTATTTTTTTAATTTTCTTTATTTTCTTTATTTTTTTTTATTTTCTTTATTTTTTTTATTTTCTTTATTTTTTTAATTTTCTTTATTTTCTTTATTTTTTTTATTTTCTTTATTGTCTTTATTTCTTTTATTTTCTTAATTTTATTTATTTTCTTTATTTTTTTTATTTTTTAATTTTCTTTATTTTCTTTATTTTCTTTATTTTCTGTATTTTCTTTTTCTTTATTTTTTTTTATTTTCTTTATTTTCTTTATTTCCTTTATTTTCTTTATTTTCTTTATTTTCTTTATTTTCTATATATTCTTTATGTTCTTTATTTTCCTTACTTTCTTTATTTTCTTTATTTTCTTTATTTTCTTTATTTTCTTTATTTTCTTTATTTTCTTTATTTTCTTTATTTTCTTTATTTTCTTTATTTTCTTTATTTTCTTTATTTTCTTTATTTTCTTTATTTTCTTTATTTTCTTTATTTTCTTTATTTTCTTTATTTTCTTTATTTTCTTTATTTTCTTTATTTTCTTTATTTTCTTTATTTTTTCTATTTAATTTATTTTCTTTATTTTCTTTATTTTCTTTATTTTCTTTATTTTCTTTATTTTCTTTATTTTCTTTATTTTCTTTATTTTCTTTATTTTCTTTATTTTCTTTATTTTCTTTATTTTCTTTATTTTCTTTATTTTCTTTATTTTCTTTATTTTCTTTATTTTCTTTATTTTTTTATTTTCTTTATTTTATTTAATTTCTTTATTTTCTAATTTTTTTAATTTTCTTTATTTCCTTTATTTTCTTTATTTTTTTAATTTTCTTTATTTTCTTTATTTTTTTTTATTTTCTTTATTTTCTTTATTTTCTTTATTTTTTTAGTTTTCTTTATTTTCTTTATTTTTTTTATTTTCTTTATTGTCTTTATTTCTTTTATTTTCTTAATTTTATTTATTTTCTTTATTTTCTTTATTTTTTTAATTTTCTTTATTTTCTTTATTTTCTTTATTTTCTGTATTTTCTTTTTCTTTATTTTTTTTTTATTTTCTTTATTTTCTTTATTTCCTTTATTTTCTTTATTTTCTTTATTTTCTTTATTTTCTATATATTCTTTATGTTCTTTATTTTCCTTACTTTCTTTATTTTCTTTATTTTCTTTATTTTCTTTATTTTCTTTATTTTCTTTATTTTCTTTATTTTCTTTATTTTCTTTATTTTCTTTATTTTCTTTATTTTCTTTATTTTCTTTATTTTCTTTATTTTCTTTATTTTCTTTGTTTCCTTAATTTTCTTTATTTTCTTTATTTTCTTTATTTTCTTTATTTTCTTTATTTTCTTTAATTTCTTTATTTTCTTTATTTTCTTTATTTTTTATTTTCTTTATTTTCTCTATTTTCGTTATTTTTTTAATTTTTTTTGTTTCTTCATTTTCTTAATTTTCTTAATTTTCTTTATTTTCTTTATATTCTTTATTTTCGTTATTTTCTTTATTTAATTTATTTTCTTTACTTTCTCTTTTTTCTTTATTTTCTTTACTTTCCTTACATTCTATATTTTCTTTATTATCTTATTTTCTTTATTTTCTTTATTTACTTTATTTTCTTTATTTTTTTATTTTCTTTATTTTTTTATATTCTTTATTTTCTTTATTTTCTTTGTTTCCCTAATTTTCTTTATTTTCTTTATTTTCTTTATTTTCTTTATTTTCTTTATTTTTTTTATTTTCTTTATTTTCTTTATTTTCTTTATTTTCTTTATTTTCTTTATTTTCTTTATTTTCTTTATTTTCTTTATTTTCTTTATTTTCTTTATTTTCTTTATTTTCTTTATTTTCTTTATTTTCTTTATTTTCTTTATTTTCTTTATTTTCTTTATTTTATTTATTTTCTTTATTTTCTTTATTTTCTTTATTTTCTTTATTTTCTTTATTTTCTTTATTTTCTTTATTTTCTTTATTTTCTTTATTTTCTTTATTTTCTTTATTTTCTTTATTTTCTTTATTTTCTTTATTTTTTCTATTTAATTTATTTTCTTTATTTTCTTTATTTTCTTTATTTTCTTTATTTTCTTTATTTTCTTTATTTTCTTTATTTTCTTTATTTTCTTTATTTTCTTTATTTTCTTTATTTTCTTTATTTTTTTATTTTCTTTATTTTATTTAATTTCTTTATTTTCTAATTTTTTTAATTTTCTTTATTTCCTTTATTTTCTTTATTTTTTTAATTTTCTTTATTTTTTTTTATTTTCTTTATTTCTTTATTTTCTTTATTTTTTTTAATTTTCTTTATTTTCTTTATTTTTTTTATTTTCTTTATTGTCTTTATTTCTTTTATTTTCTTAATTTTATTTATTTTCTTTATTTTCTTTATTTTTTTAATTTTCTTTATTTTCTTTATTTTCTTTATTTTCTGTATTTTCTTTTTCTTTATTTTTTTTTTATTTTCTTTATTTTCTTTATTTCCTTTATTTTCTTTATTTTCTTTATTTTCTTTATTTTCTATATATTCTTTATGTTCTTTATTTTCCTTACTTTCTTTATTTTCTTTATTTTCTTTATTTTCTTTATTTCATTTATTTTCTTCATTTTCTTTATTTTCTCTATTTTCTTTATTTTCTTTATTTTCTTTGTTTTCTTTATTTTCTGTAATTTCTTATTTTCTTTATTTTCTTTATTTTTTATTTTATTTATTTTCTTTATTTTCTTTAATTTCTTTATTTTCTAATTTTCTTAATTTTCTTTATTTCCTTTATTTTCTTTATTTTTTTAATTTTCTTTATTTTCTTTATTTTTTTTTATTTTCTTTATTTTCTTTATTTTCTTTATTTTCTTAATTTTCTTTATTTTCTTTATTTTTTTTATTTTCTTTATTTTCTTTATTTCCTTTATTTTCTTTATTTTCTTTATTTTCTTTATTTTCTTTATTTTCTTTATTTTCTTTATTTTCTTTATTTTCTTTATTTTCTTTATTTTCTTTATTTTTTTAATTTTCTTTATTTTCTTTATTTTCTTTATTTTCTTTATTTTCTTTATTTTCTTTATTTTCTTTATTTTCTATATTTTCTATATTTTCTTTATTTTCTTTATTTTCTTTAATTTCTTTATTTTCTGTATTTTCTTTTTCTTTATTTTTTTTTTATTTTTTTTATTTTCTTTATTTCCTTTATTTTCTTATTTTCTTTATTTTCTTTATTTTCTTTATTTTTTTATTTTCTTTATTTTCTTTATTTTCTATATATTCTTTATGTTCTTTATTTTCCTTACTTTCTTTATTTTCTTTATTTTCTTTATTTTCTTTATTTTCTTTATTTTCTTTATTTTCTTTATTTCATTTATTTTCTTCATTTTCTTTATTTTCTCTATTTTCTTTATTTTCTTTATTTTCTTTGTTTTTTTTTTTTATTTTCTGTAATTTTTTATTTTCTTTATTTTCTTTATTTTCTTTATTTTTTATTTTATTTATTTCATTTATTTTCTTTATTTTCTTTAATTTCTTTATTTTCTAATTTTCTTAATTTTCTTTATTTCCTTTATTTTCTTTATTTTTTTAATTTTCTTTATTTATTTTTATTTTCTTTATTTTCTTTATTATCTTTATTTTCTTTATTTTCTTAATTTTCTTTATTTTCTTTATTTTTTTTTATTTTCTTTATTTTCTTTATTTCCTTTTTTTTCTGTTTTTTCTTTATTTTCTTTATTTTCTTTATTTTCTTTATTTTCTTTATTTTCTTTATTTTCTTTATTTTCTTTATTTTCTTTATTTTCTTTATTTTCTTTATTTTCTTTATTTTCTTTATTTTCTTTATTTTCTTTATTTTCTTTATTTTCTTTATTTTCTTTATTTTCTTTATTTTCTTTATTTTTTTATTTTCTTTATTTTATTTAATTTCTTTATTTTCTAATTTTTTTAATTTTCTTTATTTCCTTTATTTTCTTTATTTTTTTAATTTTCTTTATTTTCTTTTTTTTTTTTATTTTCTTTATTTTCTTTATTTTCTTTATTTTTTTAATTTTCTTTATTTTCTTTATTTTTTTTATTTTCTTTATTGTCTTTATTTCTTTTATTTTCTTAATTTTATTTATTTTCTTTATTTTCTTTATTTTTTTAATTTTCTTTATTTTCTTTATTTTCTTTATTTTCTGTATTTTCTTTTTCTTTATTTTTTTTTATTTTCTTTATTTTCTTTATTTCCTTTATTTTCTTTATTTTCTTTATTTTCTTTATTTTCTATATATTCTTTATGTTCTTTATTTTCCTTACTTTCTTTATTTTCTTTATTTTCTTTATTTTCTTTATTTTCTTTATTTTCTTTATTTTCTTTATTTTCTTTATTTTCTTTATTTTCTTTATTTTCTTTATTTTCTTTATTTTCTTTATTTTCTTTATTTTCTTTATTTTCTTTATTTTCTTTATTTTCTTTATTTTCTTTATTTTCTTTATTTTCTTTATTTTCTTTGTTTCCTTAATTTTCTTTATTTTCTTTATTTTCTTTATTTTCTTTATTTTCTTTATTTTCTTTAATTTCTTTATTTTCTTTATTTTCTTTATTTTTTTATTTTCTTTATTTTCTCTATTTTCGTTATTTTTTTAATTTTTTTTGTTTCTTCATTTTCTTAATTTTCTTAATTTTCTTTATTTTCTTTATATTCTTTATTTTCGTTATTTTCTTTATTTAATTTATTTTCTTTACTTTCTCTTTTTTCTTTATTTTCTTTACTTCCTTATATTCTATATTTTCTTTATTATCTTTATTTTCTTCATTTTCTTTATTTTCTTATTTTCTTTATTTTCTTTATTTTCTTTATTTTCTTTATTTTCTTTATTTTCTTTATTTTCTTATTTTCTTTATTTTCTTTATTTTCTTTATTTTTTTTATTTTCTTTATTTTCTTTATTTTCTTTATTTTCTTTATTTTCTTTATTTTCTTCATTTCTTTATTTTCTTTATTTTCTTTATTTTCTTTATTTTCTTTATTTTCTTTATTTTCTTTATTTTCTTTATTTTCTTTATTTTCTTTATTTTCTTTATTTCTTTATTTTCTTTATTTCTTTATTTTTTTATTTTCTTTATTTTATTTAATTTCTTTATTTTCTAATTTTTTTAATTTTCTTTATTTCCTTTATTTTCTTTATTTTTTTAATTTTCTTTATTTCTTTATTTTTTTTTATTTTCTTTATTTTCTTTATTTTCTTTATTTTTTTAATTTTCTTTATTTTCTTTATTTTTTTTATTTTCTTTATTGTCTTTATTTCTTTTATTTTCTTAATTTTATTTATTTTCTTTATTTTCTTTATTTTTTTAATTTTCTTTATTTTCTTTATTTTCTTTATTTTCTTTATTTTCTGTATTTTCTTTTTCTTTATTTTTTTTTTATTTTCTTTATTTTCTTTATTTCCTTTATTTTCTTTATTTTCTTTATTTTCTTTATTTTCTATATATTCTTTATGTTCTTTATTTTCCTTACTTTCTTTATTTTCTTTATTTTCTTTATTTTCTTTATTTCATTTATTTTCTTCATTTTCTTTATTTTCTCTATTTTCTTTATTTTCTTTATTTTCTTTATTTTCTTTATTTTCTTTATTTTCTTTATTTTCTTTATTTTTTTTATTTTCTTTATTTTCTTTATTTTCTTTATTTTCTTTATTTTCTTTATTTTCTTTATTTTCTTTATTTTCTTTATTTTCTTTATTTTCTTTATTTTCTTTATTTTCTTTATTTTCTTTATTTTCTTTATTTTCTTTATTTTCTTTATTTTCTTTATTTTCTTTATTTTCTTTATTTTCTTTATTTTTTTATTTTCTTTATTTTATTTAATTTCTTTATTTTCTAATTTTTTTAATTTTCTTTATTTCCTTTATTTTCTTTATTTTTTTAATTTTCTTTATTTTCTTTATTTTTTTTTATTTTCTTTATTTTCTTTATTTTCTTTATTTTTTTAATTTTCTTTATTTTCTTTATTTTTTTTATTTTCTTTATTGTCTTTATTTCTTTTATTTTCTTAATTTTATTTATTTTCTTTATTTTCTTTATTTTTTTAATTTTCTTTATTTTCTTTATTTTCTTTATTTTCTTTATTTTCTGTATTTTCTTTTTCTTTATTTTTTTTTTATTTTCTTTATTTTCTTTATTTCCTTTATTTTCTTTATTTTCTTTATTTTCTTTATTTTCTATATATTCTTTATGTTCTTTATTTTCCTTACTTTCTTTATTATCTTTATTTTCTTTATTTTCTTTATTTCATTTATTTTCTTCATTTTCTTTATTTTCTCTATTTTCTTTATTTTCTTTATTTTCTTTGTTTTCTTTATTTTCTGTAATTTCTTATTTTCTTATTTTCTTTATTTTTTATTTTATTTATTTTCTTTATTTTCTTTAATTTCTTTATTTTCTAATTTTCTTAATTTTCTTTATTTCCTTTATTTTCTTTATTTTTTTAATTTTCTTTATTTTCTTTATTTTTTTTTATTTTCTTTATTTTCTTTATTTTCTTTATTTTCTTAATTTTCTTTATTTTCTTTATTTTTTTTATTTTCTTTATTTTCTTTATTTCCTTTATTTTCTTTATTTTCTTTATTTTCTTTATTTTCTTTATTTTCTTTATTTTCTTTATTTTCTTTATTTTCTTTATTTTCTTTATTTTTTTAATTTTCTTTATTTTCTTTATTTTCTTTATTTTCTTTATTTTCTTTATTTTCTTTATTTTCTTTATTTTCTTTATTTTCTTTATTTTCTTTAATTTCTTTATTTTCTGTATTTTCTTTTTATTTTTTTTTTTTTTTATTTTTTTTATTTTCTTTATTTCCTTTATTTTCTTTATTTTCTTTATTTTCTTTATTTTCTTTATTTTCTTTATTTTTTTATTTTCTTTATTTTCTTTATTTTCTATATATTCTTTATGTTCTTTATTTTCCTTACTTTCTTTATTTTCTTTATTTTCTTTATTTTCTTTATTTTCTTTATTTTCTTTATTTTCTTTATTTCATTTATTTTCTTCATTTTCTTTATTTTCTCTATTTTCTTTATTTTCTTTATTTTCTTTGTTTTTTTTTTTATTTTCTGTAATTTTTTATTTTCTTTATTTTCTTTATTTTTTATTTTATTTATTTCATTTATTTTCTTTATTTTCTTTAATTTCTTTATTTTCTTTATTTTTTTAATTTTCTTTATTTATTTTTATTTTCTTTATTTTCTTTATTATCTTTATTTTCTTTATTTTCTTAATTTTCTTTATTTTCTTTATTTTTTTTTATTTTCTTTATTTTCTTTATTTCCTTTATTTTCTGTATTTTCTTTATTTTCTTTATTTTCTTTATTTTCTTTATTTTCTTTATTTTCTTTATTTTCTTTATTTTCTTTATTTTCTTTATTTTCTTTATTTTCTTTATTTTCTTTATTTTCTTTATTTTCTTTATTTTCTTTATTTTCTTTATTTTTTTAATTTTCTTTATTTGCTTTATTTTCTTTATTTTCTTTATTTTCTTTATTTCCTTTATTTTCTTTATTTTCTTTATTTTCTTTATTTTCTATATATTCTTTATGTTCTTTATTTTCCTTACTTTCTTTATTTTCTTTATTTTCTTTATTTTCTTTATTTTCTTTATTTTCTTTATTTCATTTATTTTCTTCATTTTCTTTATTTTCTCTATTTTCTTTATTTTCTTTATTTTCTTTGGTTTCTTTATTTTCTGTAATTTTTTATTTTCTTTATTTTCTTTATTTTTTATTTTATTTATTTTCTTTATTTTCTTTAATTTCTTTATTTTCTAATTTTCTTAATTTTCTTTATTTCCTTTATTTTCTTTATTTTTTTAATTTTCTTTATTTTCTTTATTTTTTTTTATTTTCTTTATTTTCTTTATTTTCTTTATTTTCTTAATTTTCTTTATTTTCTTTATTTTTTTTATTTTCTTTATTTTCTTTATTTCCTTTATTTTCTTTATTTTCTTTATTTTCTTTATTTTCTTTATTTTTTTAATTTTCTTTATTTTCTTTATTTTCTTTATTTTCTTTATTTTCTTTATTTTCTTTATTTTCTTTATTTTCTTTATTTTCTTTATTTTCTTTAATTTCTTTATTTTCTTTATATTCTTTATTTTCGTTATTTTCTTTATTTAATTTATTTTCTTTACTTTCTCTTTTTTCTTTATTTTCTTTACTTTCCTTATATTCTATATTTTCTTTATTTTCTTATTTTCTTTATTTTCTTTATTTACTTTATTTTCTTTATTTTTTTATTTTCTTTATTTTCTTTATTTTCTTTATTTTCTTCATTTTCTTTGTTTCCTTAATTTTCTTTATTTTCTTTATTTTCTTTATTTTCTTTATTTTCTTTATTTTCTTTATTTTCTTTATTTTCTTTATTTTCTTTATTTTCTTTATTTTCTTTATTTTCTTTATTTTCTTTATTTTCTTTATTTTCTTTATTTTCTTTATTTCCTTTATTTTCTCTATTTCATTTATTTTCTTTATTTTCTTTATTTTCTTTATTTTCTTTATTTTCTTTATTTTCTTTATTTTCTTTATTTTCTTTATTTTCTTTATTTTCTTTATTTTCTTTATTTTCTTTATTTTCTTTATTTTCTTTATTTTCTTTATTTTCTTTATTTTCTTTATTTTCTTTATTTTCTTTATTTTCTTTATTTTCTTTATTTTCTTTATTTTCTTTATTTTCTTTATTTTCTTTATTTTCTTTATTTTCTTTATTTTCTTTATTTTCTTTATTTTCTTTATTTTCTTTATTTTCTTTATTTTCTTTACTTTCTTTATTTTCTTTTTTTTATTTTCTTTACTTTCCTTATATTCTATATTTTCTTTATTTTTTCTATTTTCTTTATTTTATTTATTTTCTTTATTTTATTTATTTTCTTTATTTTCTTTATTTTATTTATTTTCTTTATTTTCTTTATTTTTTTATTTTCTTTATTTTTTCTATTTTCTTTATTTTCTTTAATTTCTTATTTTCTTTATTTTCTTTATTTTTTTATTTACTTTATTTTTTTATTTTCGTTATTTTTTTAATTTTTTTTGTTTCTTCATTTTCTTAATTTTCTTAATTTTCTTTATTTTCTTTATATTCTTTATTTTCGTTATTTTCTTTATTTAATTTATTTTCTTTACTTTCTCTTTTTTCTTTATTTTCTTTACTTTCCTCATATTCTATATTTTCTTTATTTTCTTATTTTCTTTAATTTCTCTATTTACTTTATTTTCTTTATTTAATTTATTTTCTTTTTTTTTCATTTTCTTTATTTTCTTTATATTCTTTATTTTCTTTATTTTCTTTACTTTCTTTATTTTCTTTGTTTCCTTAATTTTCTTTATTTTCTTTATTTTCTCTATTTCATTTATTTTCTTTATTTTCTTTATTTTCTTTATTTTCTTTATTTTCTTTATTTTCTTTATTTTCTTTATTTTCTTTATTTTCTTTATTTTCTTTATTTTCTTTATTTTTTTTATTTTCTTTATTTTCTTTATTTTCTTTATTTTCTTTATGTTCTTTATTTTCTTTATTTTCTTTATTTTCTTTATTTTCTTTATTTTCTTTATTTTCTTTATTTTCTTTATTTTTTTTTTCTTTATTTTCTTTATTTTCTTTATTTTTTTATTTTCTTTATTTTCTTTATTTTCTTTATTTTCTTTATTTTCTTTATTTTCTTTATTTTCTTTATTTTCTTTATTTTCTTTATTTTCTTTATTTTCTTTATTTTCTTTATTTTCTTTATTTTCTTTATTTTCTTTATTTTCTTTATTACCTTTATTTTCTTTATTTTCTTTATTTTCTTTATTTTCTTTATTTTCTTTAATTTCTTTATTTTCTTTATTTTCTTTGTTTCCTTAATTTTCTTTATTTTTTTTATTTTCTTTATTTTCTTTATTTTCTTTATTTTCTTTATTTTCTTTATTTTCTTTATTTTCTTTATTTTCTTTATTTTCTTTATTTTCTTTATTTTCTTTATTTTCTTTATTTTCTTTATTTTCTTTATTTTCTTTATTTTCTTTATTTTCTTTATTTTCTTTATTTTCTTTATTTTCTTTATTTTCTTTATTTTCTTTATTTTCTTTATTTTCTTTATTTTCTTTATTTTCTTTATTTTCTTTATTTCCTTTATTTTTTTTATTTTCTTTATTTTCTTTATTTTCTTTATTTTTTTATTTTCTTTATTTTCTTCATTTTCTTTATTTTCTTTATTTTCTTTATTTTCTTTATTTTCTTTATTTTCTTTATTTTCTTTATTTTCTTTATTTTCTTTATTTTCTTTATTTTCTTTATTTTCTTTATTTTCTTTATTTTCTTTATTTTCTTTATTTTCTTTATTTTCTTTATTTTCTTTATTTTCTTTATTTTCTTTATTTTCTTTATTTTCTTTGTTTCCTTAATTTTCTTTATTTTCTTTATTTTCTTTATTTTCTTTAATTTCTTTATTTTCTTTAATTTCTTTATTTTCTTTATTTTTTTATTTTCTTTATTTTCTCTATTTTCTTTATTTTCTTTAATTTCTTATTTTCTTTATTTTCTTTATTTTCTTTATTTTCTTTATGTTCTTTATTTTCGTTATTTTTTTAATTTTTTTTGTTTCTTCATTTTCTTAATTTTCTTAATTTTCTTTATTTTCTTTATATTCTTTATTTTCGTTATTTTCTTTATTTAATTTATTTTCTTTACTTTCTCTTTTTTCTTTATTTTCTTTACTTTCCTTATATTCTATATTTTCTTTATTATCTTATTTTCTTTATTTTCTTTATTTACTTTATTTTCTTTATTTTTTTATTTTCTTTATTTTTTTATATTCTTTATTTTCTTTATTTTCTTTGTTTCCCTAATTTTCTTTATTTTCTTTATTTTCTTTATTTTCTTTATTTTCTTTATTTTTTTTATTTTCTTTATTTTCTTTATTTTCTTTATTTTCTTTATTTTCTTTATTTTCTTTATTTTCTTTATTTTCTTTATTTTCTTTATTTTCTTTATTTTCTTTATTTTCTTTATTTTCTTTATTTTCTTTATTTTCTTTATTTTCTTTATTTTTTTTATTTTCTTTATTTTCTTTATTTTCTTTATTTTCTTTATTTTCTTTATTTTCTTTATTTTCTTTATTTTCTTTATTTTCTTTATTTTCTTTATTTTCTTTATTTTCTTTATTTTCTTTATTTTCTTTATTTTCTTTATTTTCTTTATTTTCTTTATTTTTTCTATTTAATTTATTTTCTTTATTTTCTTTATTTTCTTTATTTTCTTTATTTTCTTTATTTTCTTTATTTTCTTTATTTTCTTTATTTTCTTTATTTTCTTTATTTTCTTTATTTTCTTTATTTTTTTAATTTTCTTTATTTGCTTTATTTTCTTTATTTTCTTTATTTTCTTTATTTCCTTTATTTTCTTTATTTTCTTTATTTTCTTTATTTTCTATATATTCTTTATGTTCTTTATTTTCCTTACTTTCTTTATTTTCTTTATTTTCTTTATTTTTTTAATTTTCTTTATTTTCTTTATTTTTTTTATTTTCTTGATTGTCTTTATTTCTTTTATTTTCTTAATTTTATTTATTTTCTTTATTTTCTTTATTTTTTTAATTTTCTTTATTTTCTTTATTTTCTTTATTTTCTGTATTTTCTTTTTCTTTATTTTTTTTTATTTTCTTTATTTCCTTTATTTTCTTTATTTTCTTTATTTCATTTATTTTCTTCATTTTCTTTATTTTCTCTATTTTCTTTATTTTCTTTATTTTCTTTGTTTTCTTTATTTTCTGTAATTTCTTATTGTCTTTATTTTCTTAATTTTTTATTTTATTTATTTTCTTTATTTTCTTTAATTTCTTTATTTTCTAATTTTCTTAATTTTCTTTATTTCCTTTATTTTCTTTATTTTTTTAATTTTCTTTATTTTCTTTATTTTTTTTTATTTTCTTTATTTTCTTTATTTTCTTTATTTTCTTAATTTTCTTTATTTTCTTTATTTTTTTTATTTTCTTTATTTTCTTTATTTCCTTTATTTTCTTTATTTTCTTTATTTTCTTTATTTTCTTTATTTTCTTTATTTTCTTTATTTTCTTTATTTTTTTAGTTTTCTTTATTTTCTTTATTTTCTTTATTTTCTTTATTTTCTTTATTTTCTTTAATTTCTTTATTTTCTGTATTTTCTTTTTCTTTCTTTTTTTTTTATTTTCTTTATTTTCTTTATTTCCTTTATTTTCTTTATTTTCTTTATTTTTTTATTTTATTTATTTCATTTATTTTCTTTATTTTCTTTATTTTCTTTAATTTCTTTATTTTCTAATTTTCTTAATTTTCTTTATTTCCTTTATTTTCTTTATTTTTTTAATTTTCTTTATTTATTTTTATTTTCTTTATTTTCTTTATTATCTTTATTTTCTTTATTTTCTTAATTTTCTTTATTTTCTTTATTTTTTTTTATTTTCTTTATTTTCTTTATTTCCTTTATTTTCTTTATTTTCTTTATTTTCTTTATTTTCTTTATTTTCTTTATTTTCTTTATTTTCTTTATTTTTTTAATTTTCTTTATTTGCTTTATTTTCTTTATTTTCTTTATTTTCTTTATTTCCTTTATTTTCTTTATTTTCTTTATTTTCTTTATTTTCTATATATTCTTTATGTTCTTTATTTTCCTTACTTTCTTTATTTTCTTTATTTTCTTTATTTTCTTTATTTTCTCTATTTTCTTTATTTTCTTTATTTTCTTTGGTTTCTTTATTTTCTGTAATTTCTTATTTTCTTTATTTTCTTTATTTTTTATTTTATTTATTTTCTTTATTTTCTTTAATTTCTTTATTTTCTAATTTTCTTAATTTTCTTTATTTCCTTTATTTTCTTTATTTTTTTAATTTTCTTTATTTTCTTTATTTTTTTTTATTTTCTTTATTTTCTTTATTTTCTTTATTTTCTTAATTTTCTTTATTTTCTTTATTTTTTTTATTTTCTTTATTTTCTTTTTTTCCTTTATTTTCTTTATTTTCTTTATTTTCTTTATTTTCTTTATTTTCTTTATTTTCTTTATTTTTTTTAATTTTCTTTATTTTCTTTATTTTCTTTTTTCCTTTACTTTCTTTATTTTCTTTATTTTCTTTATTTTCTTTATTTCATTTATTTTCTTCATTTTCTTTATTTTCTCTATTTTCTTTATTTTCTTTATTTTCTTTGTTTTTTTTTATTTTTTATTTTCTGTAATTTTTTATTTTCTTTATTTTCTTTATTTTTTATTTTATTTATTTCATTTATTTTCTTTATTTTCTTTAATTTCTTTATTTTCTAATTTTCTTAATTTTCTTTATTTCCTTTATTTTTTTAATTTTCTTTATTTATTTTTATTTTCTTTATTTTCTTTATTTTCTTTATTTTCTTTATTTTCTTAATTTTCTTTATTTTCTTTATTTTTTTTTATTTTCTTTATTTTCTTTATTTCCTTTATTTTCTTTATTTTCTTTATTTTCTTTATTTTCTTGATTTTCTTTATTTTTTTAATTTTCTTTATTTTCTTTATTTTCTTTATTTTCTTTATTTTCTTTATTTTCTTTATTTTCTTAATTTTTTTATTTTCTTTATTTTCTGTATTTTCTGTTTCCTTATTTTTTTTTTATTTTCTTTATTTCCTTTATTTTCTTTATTTTCTTTATTTTCTTTATTTTCTATATATTCTTTATGTTCTTTATTTTCCTTACTTTCTTTATTTTCTTTATTTTCTTTATTTTCTTTATTTTCTTTATTTTCTTTATTTTCTTCATTTTCTTTATTTTCTTAATTTTTTTTCTTTATTTTCATTATTTTCCTTATATTCTTTATGTTCTTTATTTTCCTTACTTTCTTTATTTTCTATATTTTCTTTATTTTCTATATTTTCTTATTTTTTTATTTTCTTTATTTTCTTTAATTTCTTTGTTTTCTAATTTTCTTAATTTTCTTTATTTCCTTTATTTTCTTTATTTTTTTAATTTTCTTTATTTTCTTTATTTTTTTTTATTTTCTTTATTTTCTTTATTTTCTTTATTTTCTTAATTTTCTTTATTTTCTTTATTTTTTTTATTTTCTTTATTTTCTTTATTTCCTTTATTTTCTTTATTTTCTTTATTTTCTTTATTTTCTTTATTTTCTTTATTTTCTTTATTTTTTTTAATTTTCTTTATTTTCTTTATTTTCTTTTTTCCTTTACTTTCTTTATTTTCTTTATTTTCTTTATTTTCTTTATTTCATTTATTTTCTTCATTTTCTTTATTTTCTCTATTTTCTTTATTTTCTTTATTTTCTTTGTTTTTTTTTATTTTTTATTTTCTGTAATTTTTTATTTTCTTTATTTTCTTTATTTTTTATTTTATTTATTTCATTTATTTTCTTTATTTTCTTTAATTTCTTTATTTTCTAATTTTCTTAATTTTCTTTATTTCCTTTATTTTTTTAATTTTCTTTATTTATTTTTATTTTCTTTATTTTCTTTATTTTCTTTATTTTCTTTATTTTCTTAATTTTCTTTATTTTCTTTATTTTTTTTTATTTTCTTTATTTTCTTTATTTCCTTTATTTTCTTTATTTTCTTTATTTTCTTTATTTTCTTGATTTTCTTTATTTTTTTAATTTTCTTTATTTTCTTTATTTTCTTTATTTTCTTTATTTTCTTTATTTTCTTTATTTTCTTAATTTTTTTATTTTCTTTATTTTCTGTATTTTCTGTTTCCTTATTTTTTTTTTATTTTCTTTATTTCCTTTATTTTCTTTATTTTCTTTATTTTCTTTATTTTCTATATATTCTTTATGTTCTTTATTTTCCTTACTTTCTTTATTTTCTTTATTTTCTTTATTTTCTTTATTTTCTTTATTTTCTTTATTTTCTTCATTTTCTTTATTTTCTTAATTTTTTTTCTTTATTTTCATTATTTTCCTTATATTCTTTATGTTCTTTATTTTCCTTACTTTCTTTATTTTCTATATTTTCTTTATTTTCTATATTTTCTTATTTTTTTATTTTCTTTATTTTCTTTAATTTCTTTGTTTTCTATATTTTCTTTATTTTCTTTACTTTCTTTATTTTCTTTATTTTCTTTATATTCTTTATTTTCTTTATTTTCTTTATTTTCTTTATTTGCTTTATTTTCTCTATTTTCTTTATTTTCTTTATTTTCTTTATATTCTTTATTTTCTTTATTTGCTTTATTTTCTTTATTATATTTATTTCCTTTATTTTCTTTATATCTTTATTTTCTTAATTTTCTTAATTTTCTTTATTTTCTTTATTTTCTTTGTTTTTTCTTTTCTTTTTTTTCTTTATTTTCTTTATTTTCTTTAATTTCTTTATTTTCTTTATTTCATTTATTTTCTTTATTTTATTTATTTTCTTTATTTTCTTTATTTTCTTTATTTTCTTTATTTTCTTTATTTTCTTTATTTTCTTTATTTTCTTTATTTTCTTTATTTTCTTTATTTTCTTTATTTATTTATTTTCTTTATTTTTTTATTTTCTTTATTTCATTTATTTTCTTTATTTTCTTTATGTTCTTTATTTTATTTATTGTCTTTATTTTATGTATTTTCTTTACTTTCTTTATTTGCTTTATTTTCTTTATTTTCTTTATTTTCTTTATTTTCTTTATTTTCTTTATTTTCTTTATTTTCTTTATTTTCTTTATTTTCTTTATTTTTTTTATTTTCTTTATTTTCTTTATTTTCTTTATTTTCTTTATATTCTTTATTTTCATTATTTGCTTTATTTTCTTTATATTATTTATTTCCTTTATTTTCTTTATTTCTTTATTTTCTTTATTTTCTTAATTTTCTTAATTTTCTTAATTTTCTTTCTTTTCTTTATTTTCTTTATGTTTTTTCTTTTCTTTTTTTTCTTTATTTTCTTTATTTTCTTTAATTTCTTTATTTTCTTTATTTTCTTTATTTTCTTTATTTTCTTCATTTTCTTTATTTTCTTTATTTTCTTTATTTTCATTATTTTCCTTATATTCTTTATGTTCTTTATTTTCCTTACTTTCTTTATTTTCTATATTTTCTTTATTTTCTATATTTTCTTATTTTTTTATTTTCTTTATTTTCTTTAATTTCTTTGTTTTCTATATTTTCTTTATTTTCTTTACTTTCTTTATTTTCTTTATTTTCTTTATATTCTTTATTTTCTTTATTTTCTTTATTTTCTTTATTTGCTTTATTTTCTCTATTTTCTTTATTTTCTTTATTTTCTTTATATTCTTTATTTTCTTTATTTGCTTTATTTTCTTTATTTTATTTATTTCCTTTATTTTCTTTATATCTTTATTTTCTTAATTTTCTTAATTTTCTTTATTTTCTTTATTTTCTTTGTTTTTTCTTTTCTTTTTTTTCTTTATTTTCTTTATTTTCTTTAATTTCTTTATTTTCTTTATTTCATTTATTTTCTTTATTTTATTTATTTTCTTTATTTTCTTTATTTTCTTTATTTTCTTTATTTTCTTTATTTTCTTTATTTTCTTTATTTTCTTTATTTTCTTTATTTTCTTTATTTTCTTTATTTATTTATTTTCTTTATTTTTTTATTTTCTTTATTTCATTTATTTTCTTTATTTTCTTTATGTTCTTTATTTTATTTATTGTCTTTATTTTATGTATTTTCTTTACTTTCTTTATTTGCTTTATTTTCTTTATTTTCTTTATTTTCTTTATTTTCTTTATTTTCTTTATTTTCTTTATTTTTTTTATTTTCTTTATTTTCTTTATTTTCTTTATTTTCTTTATATTCTTTATTTTCATTATTTGCTTTATTTTCTTTATATTATTTATTTCCTTTATTTTCTTTATTTCTTTATTTTCTTTATTTTCTTAATTTTCTTAATTTTCTTAATTTTCTTTCTTTTCTTTATTTTCTTTATGTTTTTTCTTTTCTTTTTTTTCTTTATTTTCTTTATTTTCTTTAATTTCTTTATTTTCTTTATTTCATTTATTTTCTTTCTTTTCTTTATTTTCTTTATTTTCTTTATTTTCTTTATTTTGTTTATTTTCTTTATTTTCTTTACTTTCTTTATTTTCTTTATTTTCTTTATTTTCTTTATTTTCTTTATTTTCTTTATTTTCTTTATTTTCTTTATTTATTTATTTTCTTTATTTCATTATTTTCTTTATTTTCTTTATTGTCTTTATTTTCTTTATTTTCTTTATTTTCTTTATTTGCTTTATTTTCTTTATTTTCTTTATTTTCTTTGTTTTTTCTTTTCTTTTTTTTCTTTATTTTCTTTAATTTCTTTATTTTCTTTATTTTCTTTATTTTCTCTATTTTCTTTATTTTCTTTATTTTTTTATTCTCTTTATTTTTTTATTTTCGTTTTTTTTTTGTTTCTTCATTTTCCTAATTTTCTTTATTTTCTTTATTTTCTTTATGTTCTTTATTTTCGTTATTTTCTTTATTTTATTTATTTTCTTTACTTTCTTCATTTTCTTTATTTTCTTTATTTTCTTTATTTTCTTTACTTTCCTTATATTCTATATTTCTTTTATATTTTCTTTATTTTTTTTTTTTTTTTTTGTTTTCTTTATTTTCTTTATTTTCTTTATTTTCTTTGTTTCCTTAATTTTCTTTATTTTCTTTATTTTCTTTATTTTCTTTATTTTCTTTATTTCCTTTATTTTCTTTATTTTCTTTATTTTCTTTATTTTCTTTATTTTCTTTATTTTCTTTATTTTCTTTATTTTCTTTATTTTCTTTATTTTCTTTATTTCATTTATTTTCTTTATTTTCTTTATTTTCTTTATTTTCTTTATTTTCTTTATTTTCTTTATTTTTTTATTTTCTTTATTTTCTTTATTTTCTTTATATTCTTTATTTTCATTATTTGCTTTATTTTCATTATATTATTTATTTCCTTTATATTCTGTATTTCTTTATTTTCTTAATTTTCTTAATTTTCTTAATTTTCTTTCTTTTCTTTATTTTCTTTATGTTTTTTATTTTATTTTTTTTCTTTATTTTCTTTATTTTCTTTAATTTCTTTATTTTCTTTATTTCATTTATTTTCTTTATTTTCTTTATTTTCTTTATTTTCTTTATTTTCTTTATTTTCTTTATTTTCTTTATTTATTTATTTTCTTTATTTCTTTATTTTCTTTATTTTCTTTATTGTCTTTATTTTCTTTATTTTCTTTATTTTCTTTATTTTCTTTATTTTCTTTATTTTCTTTATTTTCTTTATTTTCTTTATTTTCTTTATTTTCTTTATTTTCTTTATTTTCTTTATTTTCTTTATTTTCTTTATTTTCTTTATTTTCTTTATTTTCTTTATTTTCTTTATTTTCTTTATGTTTTTTCTTTTTTTTTTTTTCTTTATTTTCTTTATTTTCTTTAATTTCCTTATTTTCTTTATTTTTTTTATTTTCTCTATTTTCTTTATTTTCTTTATTTTTCTATTCTCTTTATTTTTTTATTTTCGTTTTTTTTTTGTATCTTCATTTTCTTAATTTTTTTTATTTTCTTTATTTTCTTTATGTTCTTTATTTTCGTTATTTCCTTTATTTTATTTATTTTCTTTACTTTCTTTATTTTCTTTATTTTCCTTACTTTCTTTATTTTCTTTATTTTCTTTATTTTCTTTATTTTCTTTATTTTCTTTATTTTCTTTATTTCATTTATTTCATTTATTTTCTTAATTTTCTTTATTTTCTCTATTTTCTTTATTTTCTTTGTTTACTTTATTTTCTGTAATTTTTTATTTTCTTTATTTTCTTTATTTTTTATTTTATTTATTTCATTTATTTTCTTTATTTTCTTTAATTTCTTTATTTTCTAATTTTCTTAATTTTCTTTATTTTTTTTTATTTTCTTTATTTCTTAATTTTCTTTATTTTCTTAATTTTCTTTATTTTCTTAATTTTTTTTATTTTCTTTATTTTCTTTATTTCCTTTATTTTCTTAATTTTTTTTATTTTCTTTATTTTCTTTATTTCCTTTATTTTCTTTATTTTTCTTTATTTTCTTTATTTTCTTTATTTTCTTTATTTTTTTAATTTTCTTTATTTTCTTATTTTCTTTATTTTCTTTATTTTCTTTATTTTCTTTATTTTCTTTATTTTCTTTAATTTCTTTATTTTCTTTATTTTCTGTATTTTCTTTTTCTTTATTTTTTTTATTTTCTTTATTTTCTTTATTTCCTTTATTTCCTTTATTTTCTTTATTTTCTATATATTCTTTATGTTCTTTATTTTCCTTACTTTCTTTATTTTCTTTATTTTCTTTATTTTCTTTATTTTCTTTATTTTCTTCATTTTCTTTATTTTCTTTATTTTCATTATTTTCCTTATATTCTTTATGTTCTTTATTTTCTTTACTTTCTTTATTTTCTATATTTTCTATATTTTCTTATTTTTTTATTTTCTTTATTTTCTTTAATTTCTTTGTTTTCTATATTTTCTTTATTTTCTTTACTTTCTTTATTTTCTTTATTTTCTTTATTTTTCTTTATATTCTTTATTTTCTTTATTTTCTTTATTTTCTTTATTTGCTTTATTTTCTCTATTTTCTTTATTTTCTTTATTTTCTTTATTTTCTTTTATATTCTTTATTTTCTTTATTTGCTTTATTTTCTTTATTTATTTATTTCCTTTATTTTCTTTATATCTTTATTTTCTTAATTTTCTTAATTTTCTTTAGTTTCTTTATTTTCTTTGTTTTTTCTTTTCTTTTTTTTCTTTATTTTCTTTATTTTCTTGAATTTCTTTATTTTCTTTATTTCATTTATTTTCTTTATTTATTTATTTTCTTTATTTTTTTTATTTTCTTTATTTCATTTATTTTCTTTATTTTCTTTATGTTCTTTATTTTATTTATTGTCTTTATTTTATGTATTTTCTTTACCTTCTTTATTTGCTTTATTTTCTTTATTTTCTTTATTTTCTTTATTTTCTTTATTTTCTTTATTTTCTTTATTTTCTTTATTTTCTTTATTTTCATTATTTTCCTTATATTCTTTATGTTCTTTATTTTCTTTACTTTCTTTATTTTCTATATTTTCTTTATTTTCTATATTTTCTTATTTTTTTATTTTCTTTATTTTCTTTAATTTCTTTGTTTTCTATATTTTCTTTATTTTCTTTACTTTCTTTATTTTCTTTATATTCTTTATGTTCTTTATTTTCTTTACTTTCTTTATTCTTCTATATTTTCTTTATTTTCTATATTTTTCTTATTTTTTTTATTTTCTTTATTTTCTTTAATTTCTTTGTTTTCTTTATTTTCTTTATTTTCTTTATTTGCTTTATTTTCTCTATTTTCTTTATTTTCTTTATTTTCTTTATATTCTTTATTTTCTTTATTTGCTTTATTTTCTTTATTTTATTATTTCCTTTATTTTCTTTATATCTTTATTTTCTTAATTTTCTTTAATTTTCTTTATTTTCTTTATTTTCTTTGTTTTTTATTTTCTTTTTTTTCTTTATTTTCTTTATTTTCTTTAATTTCTTTATTTTCTTTATTTCATTTATTTTCTTTATTTTATTTATTTTCTTTATTTTCTTTATTTTCTTTATTTTCTTTATTTTCTTTATTTTCTTTATTTTCTTTATTTTCTTTATTTTCTTTATTTTCTTTATTTTCTTTATTTTCTTTATTTATTTATTTCTTTATTTTTTTATTTTCTTTATTTCATTTATTTTCTTTATTTTCTTTATGTTCTTTATTTTATTTATTGTCTTTATTTTATGTATTTTCTTTACTTTCTTTATTTGCTTTTTTTTCTTTATTTTCTTTATTTTCTTTATTTTCTTTATTTTCTTTATTTTTTTTATTTTCTTTATTTTCTTTATTTTCTTTATTTTCTTTATTTTCTTTATATTCTTTATTTTCATTATTTGCTTTATTTTCTTTATATTATTTATTTCCTTTATTTTCTTTATTTCTTTATTTTCTTAATTTTCTTAATTTTCTTAATTTTCTTAATTTTCTTTCTTTTCTTTATTTTCTTTATGTTTTTTCTTTTCTTTCTTTTCTTTATTTTCTTTATTTTCTTTATTTTCTTTATTTTCTTTATTTTCTTTATTTTCTTTATTTTCTTTATTTTCTTTATTTTCTTTATTTTCTTTATTTATTTATTTTCTTTATTTCTTTATTTTCTTTATTTTCTTTATTGTCTTTATTTTCTTTAATTTTCTTTATTTTCTTTATTTTCTTTATTTTCTTTATTTTCTTTATTTTCTTTATTTTCTTTATTTTCTTTATTTTCTTTATTTTATTTATTTTCTTTATTTTCTTTATTTTCTTTATTTTCTTTATTTTCTTTATTTTCTTTATTTTCTTTATTTTCTTTATTTTCTTTGTTTTTTCTTTTCTTTTTTTTCTTTATTTTCTTTATTTTCTTTAATTTCTTTATTTTCTTTATTTTCTTTATATTTTCTCTATTTTCTTTATTTTCTTTATTTTTTTATTCTCTTTATTTTTTTTATTTTCGTTTTTTTTTTGTTTCTTCATTTTCCTAATTTTCTTTATTTTCTTTATTTTCTTTATGTTCTTTATTTTCGTTATTTTCTTTATTTTATTTATTTCTTTACTTTCTTTATTTTCTTTATTTTCTTTATTTTCTTTACTTTCCTTATATTCTATATTTTTTTTTATTTTCTTTATTTTCTTTTTTTTTTGTTTTCTTTATTTTCTTTATTTTCTTTATTTTCTTTGTTTCCTTAATTTTCTTTATTTTCTTTATTTTCTTTATTTTCTTTATTTTCTTTATTTTCTTTATTTTCTTTATTTTCTTTATTTTCTTTATTTCCTTTATTTTCTTTATTTTCTTTATTTTCTTTATTTTCTTTATTTTCTTTATTTCATTTATTTTCTTTATTTTCTTTATTTTCTTTATTTTCTTTATTTTTTTATTTTCTTTATTTTCTTTATTTTCTTTATATTCTTTATTTTCATTATTTGCTTTATTTTCATTATATTATTTATTTCCTTTATATTCTGTATTTCTTTATTTTCTTAATTTTCTTAATTTTCTTAATTTTCTTTCTTTTCTTTATTTTCTTTGTTTTTTATTTTATTTTTTTTCTTTATTTTCTTTATTTTCTTTAATTTCTTTATTTTCTTTATTTCATTTATTTTCTTTATTTTCTTTATTTTCTTTATTTTCTTTATTTTCTTTATTTTCTTTATTTTCTTTATTTATTTATTTTCTTTATTTCTTTATTTTCTTTATTTTCTTTATTGTCTTTATTTTCTTTATTTTCTTTATTTTCTTTATTTTCTTTATTTTCTTTATTTTCTTTATTTTCTTTATTTTCTTTATTTTCTTTATTTTCTTTATTTTCTTTATTTTCTTTATTTTCTTTATTTTCTTTATTTTCTTTATTTTCTTTATTTTCTTTATTTTCTTTATTTTTTTTGTTTTCTTTATTTTCTTTATGTTTTTTCTTTTTTTTTCTTTCTTTATTTTCTTTATTTTCTTTAATTTCCTTATTTTCTTAATTTTTTTTATTTTCTTTATTTTCTTTATGTTCTTTATTTTCGTTATTTTCTTTATTTTATTTATTTTCTTTACTTTCTTTATTTTCTTTATTTTCCTTACTTTCTTTATTTTCTTTATTTTCTTTATTTTCTTTATTTTCTTTATTTTCTTTATTTCATTTATTTTCTTCATTTTCTTTATTTTCTCTATTTTCTTTATTTTCTTTAATTTCTTTATTTTCTAATTTTCTTAATTTTCTTTATTTCCTTTATTTTCTTTATTTTTTAATTTTCTTTATTTTCTTTATTTTTTTTTATTTTCTTTATTTTTTTAATTTTCTTTATTTTCTTAATTTTCTTTATTTTCTTTATTTTTTTTATTTTCTTTATTTTCTTTATTTCCTTTATTTTCTTTATTTTCTTTATTTTCTTTATTTTCTTTATTTTCTTTATTTTCTTTATTTTCTTTATTTTCTTTATTTTCTTTATTTTCTTTATTTTCTTTATTTTCTTTATTTTCTTTAATTTCTTTATTTTCTTTATTTTCTGTATTTTCTTTTTCTTTATTTTTTTTATTTTCTTTATTTTCTTTATTTCCTTTATTTCCTTTATTTTCTTTATTTTCTTTATTTTCTTTAATTTCTTTATTTTCTTTATTTTCTGTATTTTCTTTTTCTTTATTTTTTTTATTTTCTTTATTTCCTTTATTTCCTTTATTTTCTTTATTTTCTTTATTTTCTTTAATTTCTTTATTTTCTTTATTTTCTGTATTTTCTTTTTCTTTATTTTTTTTATTTTCTTTATTTCCTTTATTTTCTTTATTTTCTTTATTTTCTTTATTTTCTTTATTTTCTTTATTTTCTTTATTTTCTTTATTTTCTTTAATTTCTTTATTTTCTTTATTTTCTGTATTTTCTTTTTCTTTATTTTTTTTATTTTCTTTATTTTCTTTATTTCCTTTATTTCCTTTATTTCCTTTATTTTCTTTATTTTCTATATATTCTTTATGTTCTTTATTTTCCTTACTTTCTTTATTTTCTTTATTTTCTTTATTTTCTTTATTTTCTTTATTTTCTTCATTTTCTTTATTTTCTTTATTTTCATTATTTTCCTTATATTCTTTATGTTCTTTATTTTCTTTACTGTCTTTATTTTCTATATTTTCTATATTTTCTTATTTTTTTATTTTCTTTATTTTCTTTAATTTCTTTGTTTTCTATATTTTCTTTATTTTCTTTACTTTCTTTATTTTCTTTATTTTCTTTATTTTCTTTATATTCTTTATTTTCTTTATTTTCTTTATTTTCTTTATTTGCTTTATTTTCTCTATTTTCTTTATTTTCTTTATTTTCTTTATTTTCTTTATATTCTTTATTTTCTTTATTTGCTTTATTTTCTTTATTTTATCTATTTCCTTTATTTTCTTTATATCTTTATTTTCTTAATTTTCTTAATTTTCTTTAGTTTCTTTATTTTCTTTGTTTTTTCTTTTCTTTTTTTTCTTTATTTTCTTTATTTTCTTTAATTTCTTTATTTTCTTTATTTCATTTATTTTCTTTATTTTCTTTATTTTCTTTATGTTCTTTATTTTATTTATTGTCTTTATTTTATGTATTTTCTTTACCTTCTTTATTTGCTTTATTTTCTTTATTTTCTTTATTTTCTTTATTTTCTTTATTTTCGTTATTTTCTTTATTTTCTTTATTTTCTTTATTTTCTTTGTTTTCTTTATATTCTTTATTTTCATTATTTGCTTTATTTTCTTTATATTATTTATTTCCTTTATTTTCTTTATTTCTTTATTTTCTTAATTTTCTTAATTTTCTTAATTTTCTTAATTTTCTTTCTTTTCTTTATTTTCTGTATGTTTTTTATTTTCTTTTTTTTCTTTATTTTCTTTATTTTCTTTAATTTCTTTATTTTCTTTATTTCATTTATTTTCTTTATTTTCTTTATTTTCTTTATTTTCTTTATTTTCTTTATTTTCTTTATTTTCTTTATTTTCTTTATTTTCTTTATTTTCTTTATTTTCTTTATTTTCTTTATTTTCTTTATTTTCTTTATTTTCTTTATTTTCTTTATTTTCTTTATTTTCTTTATTTTCTTTATTTTCTTTATTTATTTATTTTCTTTATTTCTTTATGTTCTTTATTTTCTTTATTGTCTTTATTTTCTTTATTTTCTTTATTTTCTTTATTTTCTTTATTTTCTTTATTTTCTTTATTTTCTTTATTTTCTTTATTTCTTTATTTTCTTTATTTTCTTTATTTTCTTTATTTTCTTTATTTTCTTTATGTTTTTTCTTTTCTTTTTTTTCTTTATTTTCTTTATTTTCTTTAATTTCTTTATTTTCTTTATTTTCTTTACTTTATCTATTTTCTTTATTTTCTTTATTTTTTTATTCTCTTTATTTTTTTTACTTTCATTTTTTTTTTGTTTCTTCATTTTCCTAATTTTCTTTATTTTCTTTATTTTCTTTATGTTCTTTATTTTCGTTATTTTCTTTATTTTATTTATTTTCTTTACTTTCTTTATTTTCTTTATTTTCTTTATTTTCTTTACTTTCCTTATATTCTATATTTTTTTTATTTTCTTTATTTTCTTTATTTTTTTTATTTCCTTAATTTTCTTTACTTTCTTTATTTTCTTTATTTTCTTTATTTTCTTTATTTTCTTTATTTTCTTTATTTTCTTTATTTTCTTTATTTTCTTTATTTCCTTTATTTTCTTTATTTTCTTTATTTTCTTTATTTTCTTTATTTTCTTTATTTTCTTTATTTCATTTATGTTCTTTATTTTCTTTATTTTCTTTATTTTCTTTATTTTTTTATTTTCTTTATTTTCTTTATTTTCTTTATATTCTTTATTTTCATTATTTGCTTTATTTTCTTTATATTATTTATTTCCTTTATTTTCTTTATTTCTTTATTTTCTTAATTTTCTTAATTTTCTTAATTTTCTTTCTTTTCTTTATTTTCTTTATGTTTTTTCTTTTATTTTTTTTCTTTATTTTCTTACTTTTCTTTAATTTCTTTATTTTCTTTATTTCATTTATTTTCTTTATTTTCTTTATTTTCTTTATTTTCTTTATTTTCTTTATTTTCTTTATTTTCTTTATTTTCTTTATTTTCTTTATTTATTTATTTTCTTTATTTCTTTATTTTCTTTATTTTCTTTATTGTCTTTATTTTCTTTATTTTCTTTATTTTCTTTATTTTCTTTATTTTCTTTATTTTCTTTATTTTCTTTATTTTCTTTATTTTCTTTATTTTCTTTATTTTTTTTATTTTCTTTATGTTTTTTCTTTTCTTTTTTTTCTTTATTTTCTTTATTTTCTTTAATTTCCTTATTTTCTTTATTTTCTTTATTTTCTCTATTTTCTTTATTTTCTTTATTTTTATATTGTCTTTATTTTTTTTATTATCGTTTTTTTTTTGTTTCTTCATTTTCTTAATTTTTTTTATTTTCTTTATTTTCTTTATGTTCTTTATTTTCGTTATTTTCTTTATTTTATTTATTTTCTTTACTTTCTTTATTTTCTTTATTTTCTTTACTTTCCTTATATTCTATATTTTTTTTATTTTCTTTATTTTCTTTATTTTTTTTATTTTTTTTGTTTTCTTTATTTTCTTTATTTTCTTTTTTTTCTTTATTTTCTTTATTTCCTTTATTTTCTTAATTTTCTTTATTTTCTTTATTTTCTTTATTTTCTTTATTTTCTTTATTTTTTTTATTTTCTTTATTTCATTTATTTTCTTTATTTTCTTTATTTTCTTTATTTTCTTTATTTTCTTTATTTTCTTTATTTTTTTATTTTCTTTATTTTCTTTATTTATCTTTATTCTCTTTATTTTCTTTATTTTATTTATTTTCTTTATTTTCTTTATTTTATTTTTTTTATTTTCTTTATTTTCTTTATATTCTTTATTTTTTTTATTTTCTTTATTTTCTTTGTTTTCTTTGTTTCCTTATTTTCTTTATTTTCTTTATTTTCTCTATTTTCTTTATTTTCTTTATTGTTTTATACTCTTTATTTTTTTTATTTTCGTTTTCTTTTGTTTCTTCATTTTCTTAATTTTTTTTATTTTCTTTATTTTCTTTATGTTCTTTATTTTTGTTATTTTCTTTATTTTATTTATTTTCTTTACTTTCTTTATTTTCTTTATTTTCTTTACTTTCCTTATATTCTATATTTTTTTTATTTTCTTTATTTTCTTTATTTTTTTTATTTTTTTTGTTTTTTTTATTTTCTTTATTTTCTTTATTTTCTTTGTTTCCTTAATTTTCTTTATTTTCTTTATTTTCTTTATTTTCTTTATTTTCTTTATTTTCTTTATTTTCTTTATTTTCTTTATTTTCTTTATTTTCTTTATTTTCTTTATTTTCTTTATTTTCTTTATTTTCTTTATTTTCTTTATTTTCTTTATTTCATTTATTTTTTTTATTTTCTTTATTTTCTTTATTTTCTTTATTTTCTTTATTTTCTTTATTTTCTTTATTTTTTTATTTTCTTTATTTTCTTTATTTATCTTTATTCTCTTTATTTTCTTTATTTTATTTATTTTCTTTATTTTCTTTATTTTCTTTATTTTCTTTGTTTTCTTTGTTTCCTTAATTTTCTTTATTTTCTTTATTTTCTTTATTTTCTTTATTTTCTTTGTTTTCCTAATTTTCTTTATTTTTTTTATTTTCTTTATTTTCTTTATTTTCTTTATTTTCTTTATTTTCTTTATTTTCTTTATTTTCTTTATTTTATTTTTTTTATTTTCTTTATTTTCTTTATATTCTTTATTTTCTTTATTTTCTTTATTTTCTTTGTTTTCTTTGTTTCCTTAATTTCCTTTATTTCCTTTATTTCCTTTATTTTCTTAATTTTTTTATATTCTCTATTTTCTTTATTTCATTTATTTTCTTTATTTTATTTATTTTCTTCATTTTCTTTATTTTCTTTATTTTCTTTATTTTTTATTCTCTTTATTTTTTTTATTTTCGTTATTTTTTTTATTTTTTTTGTTTCTTCATTTTCTTAATTTTCTTTATTTTCTTTATTTTTTTAATGTTCTTTATTTTCGTTATTTTCTTTATTTTATTTATTTTCTTGATTTTCTTTACTTTCTTTATTTTCTTTATTTTCTTTATTTTCTTTATTTTCTTTACTTTCCTTATATTCTATATTTTTTTTATTTTCTTTATTTTCTTTATTTTTTTTATTTCCTTAATTTTCTTTACTTTCTTTATTTTCTTTATTTTCTTTATTTTCTTTATTTTCTTTATTTTCTTTATTTTCTTTATTTTCTTTATTTTCTTTATTTCCTTTATTTTCTTTATTTTCTTTATTTTCTTTATTTTCTTTATTTTCTTTATTTTCTTTATTTCATTTATGTTCTTTATTTTCTTTATTTTCTTTATTTTCTTTATTTTTTTATTTTCTTTATTTTCTTTATTTTCTTTATATTCTTTATTTTCATTATTTGCTTTATTTTCTTTATATTATTTATTTCCTTTATTTTCTTTATTTCTTTATTTTCTTAATTTTCTTAATTTTCTTAATTTTCTTTCTTTTCTTTATTTTCTTTATGTTTTTTCTTTTATTTTTTTTCTTTATTTTCTTACTTTTCTTTAATTTCTTTATTTTCTTTATTTCATTTATTTTCTTTATTTTCTTTATTTTCTTTATTTTCTTTATTTTCTTTATTTTCTTTATTTTCTTTATTTTCTTTATTTTCTTTATTTTCTTTATTTATTTATTTTCTTTATTTCTTTATTTTCTTTATTTTCTTTATTGTCTTTATTTTCTTTATTTTCTTTATTTTCTTTATTTTCTTTATTTTCTTTATTTTCTTTATTTTCTTTATTTTCTTTATTTTCTTTATTTTCTTTATTTTTTTTATTTTCTTTATGTTTTTTCTTTTCTTTTTTTTCTTTATTTTCTTTATTTTCTTTAATTTCCTTATTTTCTTTATTTTCTTTATTTTCTCTATTTTCTTTATTTTCTTTATTTTTATATTGTCTTTATTTTTTTTATTATCGTTTTTTTTTTGTTTCTTCATTTTCTTAATTTTTTTTATTTTCTTTATTTTCTTTATGTTCTTTATTTTCGTTATTTTCTTTATTTTATTTATTTTCTTTACTTTCTTTATTTTCTTTATTTTCTTTACTTTCCTTATATTCTATATTTTTTTTATTTTCTTTATTTTCTTTATTTTTTTTATTTTTTTTGTTTTCTTTATTTTCTTTATTTTCTTTTTTTTCTTTATTTTCTTTATTTCCTTTATTTTCTTAATTTTCTTTATTTTCTTTATTTTCTTTATTTTCTTTATTTTCTTTATTTTTTTTATTTTCTTTATTTCATTTATTTTCTTTATTTTCTTTATTTTCTTTATTTTCTTTATTTTCTTTATTTTCTTTATTTTTTTATTTTCTTTATTTTCTTTATTTATCTTTATTCTCTTTATTTTCTTTATTTTATTTATTTTCTTTATTTTCTTTATTTTATTTTTTTTATTTTCTTTATTTTCTTTATATTCTTTATTTTTTTTATTTTCTTTATTTTCTTTGTTTTCTTTGTTTCCTTATTTTCTTTATTTTCTTTATTTTCTCTATTTTCTTTATTTTCTTTATTGTTTTATACTCTTTATTTTTTTTATTTTCGTTTTCTTTTGTTTCTTCATTTTCTTAATTTTTTTTATTTTCTTTATTTTCTTTATGTTCTTTATTTTTGTTATTTTCTTTATTTTATTTATTTTCTTTACTTTCTTTATTTTCTTTATTTTCTTTACTTTCCTTATATTCTATATTTTTTTATTTTCTTTATTTTCTTTATTTTTTTTATTTTTTTTGTTTTTTTTATTTTCTTTATTTTCTTTATTTTCTTTGTTTCCTTAATTTTCTTTATTTTCTTTATTTTCTTTATTTTCTTTATTTTCTTTATTTTCTTTATTTTCTTTATTTTCTTTATTTTCTTTATTTTCTTTATTTTCTTTATTTTCTTTATTTTCTTTATTTTCTTTATTTTCTTTATTTTCTTTATTTTCTTTATTTCATTTATTTTTTTTATTTTCTTTATTTTCTTTATTTTCTTTATTTTCTTTATTTTCTTTATTTTCTTTATTTTTTTATTTTCTTTATTTTCTTTATTTATCTTTATTCTCTTTATTTTCTTTATTTTATTTATTTTCTTTATTTTCTTTATTTTCTTTATTTTCTTTGTTTTCTTTGTTTCCTTAATTTTCTTTATTTTCTTTATTTTCTTTATTTTCTTTATTTTCTTTGTTTTCCTAATTTTCTTTATTTTTTTTATTTTCTTTATTTTCTTTATTTTCTTTATTTTCTTTATTTTCTTTATTTTCTTTATTTTCTTTATTTTATTTTTTTTATTTTCTTTATTTTCTTTATATTCTTTATTTTCTTTATTTTCTTTATTTTCTTTGTTTTCTTTGTTTCCTTAATTTCCTTTATTTCCTTTATTTCCTTTATTTTCTTAATTTTTTTATATTCTCTATTTTCTTTATTTCATTTATTTTCTTTATTTTATTTATTTTCTTCATTTTCTTTATTTTCTTTATTTTCTTTATTTTTTATTCTCTTTATTTTTTTTATTTTCGTTATTTTTTTTATTTTTTTTGTTTCTTCATTTTCTTAATTTTCTTTATTTTCTTTATTTTTTTAATGTTCTTTATTTTCGTTATTTTCTTTATTTTATTTATTTTCTTGATTTTCTTTACTTTCTTTATTTTCTTTATTTTCTTTATTTTCTTTATTTTCTTTACTTTCCTTATATTCTATATTTTCTTTATTTTCTTTATTTTTTTATTTTCTTTATTTTCTTTATTTATCTTTATTCTCTTTATTTTCTTTATTTTATTTATTTTCTTTATTTTCTTTATTTTCTTTATTTTATTTTTTTTATTTTCTTTATTTTCTTTATATTCTTTATTTTCTTTATTTTCTTTATTTTCTTTGTTTCCTTATTTTCTTTATTTTCTTTATTTTCTCTATTTTCTTTATTTTCTTTATTTTTTTATTCTCTTTTTTTTTATTTTCGTTTTCTTTTGTTTCTTCATTTTCTTAATTTTTTTTATTTTCTTTATTTTCTTTATGTTTTTTATTTTCGTTATTTTCTTTATTTTATTTATTTTCTTTACTTTCTTTATTTTCTTTATTTTCTTTACTTTCCTTATATTCTATATTTTTTTTATTTTCTTTATTTTCTTAATTTTTTTGTTTTTTTTGTTTTCTTTATTTTCTTTATTTTCTTTATTTTCTTTGTTTCCTTAATTTTCTTTATTTTCTTTATTTTCTTTATTTTCTTTATTTTCTTTATTTTCTTTATTTTCTTTATTTTCTTTATTTTCTTTATTTTCTTTATTTTCTTTATTTTCTTTATTTCATTTATTTTCTTTATATTCTTTATTTTCTTTATTTTCTTTATTTTCTTTATTTTCTTTATTTTTTTATTTTCTTTATTTATCTTTATTCTCTTTATTTTCTTTATTTTATTTATTTTCTTTATTTTCTTTATTTTCTTTATTTTCTTTATTTTCTTTTTTTTATTTTCTTTATTTTCTTTATATTCTTTATTTTCTTTGTTTTCTTTATTTTCTTTGTTTTCTTTGTTTCCTTAATTTCCTTTATTTCCTTTATTTTCTTAATTTTTGTATATTCTCTATTTTCTTTATTTCATTTATTTTCTTTATTTTCTTTATTTTATTTATTTTCTTCATTTTCTTTATTTTCTTTATTTTCTTTATTTTCTTTATTTTCTTTACTTTTTATTCTCTTTATTTTTTTTATTTTCTTTATTTTTTTTTATTTTTTTTGTTTCTTCATTTTCTTAATTTTCTTTATTTTCTTTATTTTCTTAATTTTCTTTATTTTCGTTATTTTCTTTATTTTATTTATTTTCTTGATTTTCTTTACTTTCTTTATTTTCTTTATTTTCTTTACTTTCCTTATATTCTATATTTTCTTTATTTTCTTTATTTTTTTATTTTCCTTTTTTCCTTTATATTCTTTATTTTCTTTATTTTCTTTATTTTCTTTATTTTCTTTATTTTCTTTGTTTCCTTAATTTTCTTTTATTTTCTTTGTTTTCTTTATTTGCTTCATTTTCTTTATTTTCTTTATTTTCTTTATTTTCTTTATTTTCTTTATTTTCTTTATTTTCTTTATTTTCTTTATTTTTTTTACTTTCTTTATTTCATTTATTTTCTTCATTTTCTTTATTTTCTCCATTTTCTTTATTTTCTTTATTTTCTTTATTTTCTGTAATTTCTTATTTTCTTTACTTTCTTTATTTTTTATTTTATTTATTTCATTTATTTTCTTTATTTTCTTTAATATCTTTATTTTCTAATTTTCTTTATTTTCTTTAATATTTTTATTTTCTAATTTTCTTAGCAAATAGTTTTATATTCTTTATTTTCTTTATTTTCTTTATTTTCTTTGTTTTCTTTGTTTCCTTAATTTTCTTTATTTTCTTTATTTTCTTTATTTTCTTTATTTTCTTTGTTTTCCTAATTTTCTTTATTTTTTTTATTTTCTTTATTTTCTTTATTTTCTTTATTTTCTTTATTTTCTTTATTTTCTTTATTTTCTTTATTTTCTTTATTTTCTTTATTTTCTTTATTTTCTTTATTTTCTTTATTTTCTTTATTTTCTTTATTTTCTTTATTTTCTTTATTTTCTTTATTTTCTTTATTTTCTTTATTTTCTTTATTTTCTTTATTTTCTTTATTTTCTTTATTTTCTTTATTTTCTTTATTTTCTTTATTTTCTTTATTTTCTTTATTTTCTTTATTTTTTTTATTTTCTTTATTTTCTTAATTTTCTTTGTTTCCTTAATTTTCTTTATTTTCTTTATTTTCTTTATTTTCTTTTTTTCATTTTCTTTATTTTCTTTATATTCTTAATTTTCTTTATTTTCTTTATTTTCTTTGTTTCCTTAATTTCCTTTATTTCCTTTATTTTCTTTATTTTTTTATATTCTTTATTTTCTTTATTTCATTTATTTTCTTTATTTTCTTTATTTTATTTATTTTCTTCATTTTCTTTATTTTCTCTATTTTCTTTATGTTCTTTATTTTCTTTAATTTCTTTATTTTCTAATTTTCTTAATTTTCTTTATTTCCTTTATTTTCTTTATTTTTTTAATTTTCTTTATTTTCTTTATTTTTTTATTTTCTTTATTTTATTTATTTTCTTTATTGTCTTTATTTTATGTATTTTCTTTACTTTCTTTATTTTCTTTATTTTATTTTTTTTATTTTCTTTACTTTCCTTATATTCTATATTTTCTTTTTTTTCTTAATTTTCTTAATTTTCTTTATTTTCTTTATTTTCTTTATTTTCTTTATTTTCTTTATTTTCTTTATTTTCTTTATTTTCTTTATTTTCTTTATTTTCTCTATTTTCTTTATTTTCTTTAATTCCTTATTTTCTTTATTTTCTTTATTTTCTTTATTTTTTATTCTCTTTATTTTTTTTATTTTTGTTATTAGTTTTAATTCTTTTATTTCTTCATTTTCTTAATTTTCTTTATTTTCTTTATTTTCTTTATGTTCTTTATTTTCGTTATTTTCTTTATTTTATTTATTTTCTTTATTTTCTTTACTTTCTTTATTTTCTTTATTTTCTTTATTTTCTTTATTTTCTTTATTTTCTTTATTTTCTTTATTTTCTTTACTTTCCTTATATTCTATATTTTCTTTATTTTCTTCATTTTCTTAATTTTTTTATTTTCTTTATTTTCTTTATATTCTTTATTTTCTTTATTTTCTTTATTTTCTTTATTTTCTTTATTTTCTTTATTTTCTTTATTTTCTTTATTTTCTTTATTTTCTCTATTTTCTTTATTTTCTTTATTTTCTTTATTTTCTTTAATTTCTTCATTTTCTTAATTTTCTTTATTTTCTTTATTTTCTTTATGTTCTTTATTTTCGTTATTTTCTTTATTTTATTTATTTTCTTTACTTTTTTTATTTTCTTTATTTTCTTTATTTTCTTTATTTTCTTTACTTTCCTTATATTCTATATTTTCTTTATTTTCTCCATTTTCTTAATTTTTTTATTTTCTTTATTTTCTTTATATTCTTTATTTTCTTTATTTTCTTTATTTTCTGTTTCCTTAATTTTTTTATTTTCTTTATTTTCTTTATTTTCTTCATTTTCTTCATTTTCTTTATTTTCTTTATTTTCTTTATTTTCGTTATTTTCTTTATTTTCTTTATTTTCTTTATTTTCTTTATTTTCTTTATTTTCTTTATTTTATTTATTTTTTTTATTTTCTTTATTTTCTTTATTTTCTTTATTTTCTCTATTTCATTTAATTTCTTTATTTTCTTTATTTTCTTTATTTTCTTTATTTTCTTTATTTTTTTTAATTTCTTTATGTTCTTTATTTACCTTTATTCTCTTTATTTTCTTTATTTTCTTTATTTTCTTTATTTTCTTTATTTTCTTTATTTTCTTTATTTTCTTTATTTTCTTTATTTTCTTTATTTTTTTTTTTTATTTTCTTTATTTTCTTTATATTCTTTATTTTCTTTATTTTCTTTATTTTCTTTGTTTCCTAAATTTCCTTTATTTCCTTTATTTTCTTTATTTTCTTTAATTTCTTTATTTTCTAATTTTCTTAGCAAATAGCTTTATATTCTTTATTTTCTTTATTTTCTTTATTTTCTTTATTTTCTTTATTTTCTTTGTTTTCCTAATTTTCTTTATTTTCTTTATTTTCTTTATTTTCTTTATTTTCTTTATTTTCTTTATTTTCTTTATTTTCTTTATTTTCTTTATTTTCTTTATTTTCTTTATTTTCTTTATTTTCTTTATTTTCTTTATTTTCTTTATTTTCTTTATTTTCTTTATTTTCTTTTTTTCTTTATTTTCTTTATTTTCTTTATTTTCTTTATTTTCTTTATTTTTTTTATTTTCTTTATTTTCTTAATTTTCTTTGTTTCCTTAATTTTCTTTATTTTCTTTATTTTCTTTATTTTCTTTATTTTCTTTATTTTCTTTATTTAATTTTTTTTTATTTTCTTTATTTTATTTATATTCTTTATTTTCTTTATTTTCTTTATTTTCTTTGTTTCCTTAATTTCCTTTATTTCCTTTATTTTCTTTATTTTTTTATATTCTTTATTTTCTTTATTTCATTTATTTTCTTTATTTTCTTTATTTTATTTATTTTCTTCATTTTCTTTATTTTCTCTATTTTCTTTATGTTCTTTATTTTCTTTATTTTCTTTAATTTCTTTATTTTCTAATTTTCTTAATTTTCTTTATTTCCTTTATTTCCTTTATTTTCTTTATTTTTTTAATTTTCTTTATTTTCTATATTTTTTTATTTTCTTTATTTTATTTATTTTCTTTATTGTCTTTATTTTATGTATTTTCTTTACATTCTTTATTTTCTTTATTTTTTTTTTATTTTCTTTACTTTCCTTATATTCCCTATTTTCTTTATTTTCTTAATTTTCTTAATTTTCTTTATTTTCTTTATTTTCTTTATTTTCTTTATTTTCTTTATTTTCTTTATTTTCTCTATTTTCTTTATTTTCTTTATTTTCTTTATTTTCTTTAATTTCTTATTTTCTTTATTTTCTTTATTTTCTTTATTTTTTATTCTCTTTATTTTTTTTATTTTCGTTATTAGTTTTAATTCTTTTATTTCTTCATTTTCTTAATTTTCTTTATTTTCTTTATTTTCTTTATGTTCTTTATTTTCGTTATTTTCTTTATTTTATTTATTTTCTTTATTTTCTTTATTTTCTTTACTTTCTTTATTTTCTTTATTTTCTTTACTTTGCTTATATTCTATATTTTCTTTATTTTCTTCATTTTCTTTATTTTTTTATTTTCTTTATTTTCTTTATATTCTTTATTTTCTTTATTTTCTTTATTTTCTTTATTTTCTTTATTTTCTTTATTTTCTTTATTTTCTTTATTTTCTTTATTTTCTTTATTTTCTTTATTTTCTTTATTTTCTTTATTTTCTTTATTTTCTTTATTTTCTTTATTTTCTTTATTTTCTCTATTTTCTTTATTTTCTTTATTTTCTTTAATTTCTTATTTTCTTTATTTTCTTTATTTTCTTTATTTTCTTTATTTTTTATTCTCTTTATTTTTTTTATTTTCGTTATTAGTTTTAATTTTTTTATTTCTTCATTTTCTTAATTTTCTTTATTTTCTTTATTTTCTTTATGTTCTTTATTTTCGTTATTTTCTTTATTTTATTTATTTTCTTTATTTTCTTTACTTTTTTTATTTTCTTTATTTTCTTTATTTTCTTTATTTTCTTTATTTTCTTTACTTTCCTTATATTCTATATTTTCTTTATTTTCTCCATTTTCTTTATTTTTTTATTTACTTTATTTTCTTTATATTCTTTATTTTCTTTATTTTCTTTATTTTCTTTACTTTCTTTATTTTCTTTATTTTCTTTACTTTTCTTATATTCTATATTTTCTTTATTTTCTTCATTTTCTTTATTTTTTTATTTTCTTTATTTTCTTTATATTCTTTATTTTCTTTATTTTCTTTATTTTCTTTATTTTCTTTATTTTCTTTATTTTCTTTATTTTCTTTATTTTCTTTATTTTCTTTATTTTCTTTATTTTCTTTATTTTCTTTATTTTCTTTATTTTCTTCATTTTCTTTATTTCCTTTGTTTCCTTAATTTTCTTTATTTTCTTTATTTTCTTTGTTTCCTTAATTTTCTTTATTTTCTTTATTTTTTTATTTTTATTTTCTTTATATTCTTTATTTTCTTTATTTTCTTTATTTTCTTTGTTTCCTTAATTTCCTTTATTTCTATTATTTTCTTTATTTTTTTATATTCTTTATTTTCTTTATTTCATTTATTTTCTTTATTTTCTTTATTTTCTTTATTTGCTTTATTTTCTTTATTTTATTTATTTTCTTCATTTTCTTTATTTTCTCTATTTTCTTTATGTTCTTTATTTTCTTTAATTTCTTTATTTTCTAATTTCCTTAATTTTCTTAATTTTCTTTATTTCCTTTATTTTCTTTATTTTCTTAATTTTCTTAATTTTCTTTATTTTCTTTATTTTATTTTTTTTTATTTTCTTTATTTTCTTTATATTCTTTATTTTCTTTATTTTCTTTATTTTCTTTGTTTCCTAAATTTCCTTTATTTCCTTTATTTTCTTTATTTTCTTTATTTTTTTTTTTTTTTTTTTTATTTTCTTTATTTTCTTTATTTTCTTTGTTTCCTTAATTTCCTTTATTTCCTTTATTTTCTTTATTTTTTATATTCTTTATTTTCTTTATTTCATTTATTTTCTTTATTTTCTTTATTTTCTTTATTTTATTTATTTTCTTCATTTTCTTTATTTTCTCTATTTTCTTTATGTTCTTTATTTTCTTTATTTTCTTTAATTTCTTTATTTTCTAATTTCCTTAATTTTCTTAATTTTCTTTATTTCCTTTATTTTCTTTATTTTTTTAATTTTCTTTATTTTCTTTATTTTTTTATTTTCTTTATTTTATTTATTTTCTTTATTTTCTTTATTTTCTTTATGTTCTTTATTTTCGTTATTTTCTTTATTTTATTTATTTTCTTTATTTTCTTTATTTTCTTTACTTTCTTTATTTTCTTTATTTTCTTTACTTTTCTTATATTCTATATTTTCTTTATTTTCTTCATTTTCTTTATTTTTTTATTTTCTTTATTTTCTTTATATTCTTTATTTTCTTTATTTTCTTTATTTTCTTTTATTTCTTTATTTTCTTTATTTTCTTTATTTTCTTTATTTTCTTTATTTTCTTTATTTTCTTCATTATTTTCTTTATTTTCTTTATTTTCTTTATTTTCTTTATTTTCTTTATTTTCTTTATTTTCTCTATTTTCTTTATTTTCTTTAATTCCTTATTTTCTTTATTTTCTTTATTTTCTTTATTTTTTATTCTCTTTATTTTTTTTATTTTTGTTATTAGTTTTAATTCTTTTATTTCTTCATTTTCTTAATTTTCTTTATTTTCTTTATTTTCTTTATGTTCTTTATTTTCGTTATTTTCTTTATTTTATTTATTTTCTTTATTTTCTTTACTTTCTTTATTTTCTTTATTTTCTTTATTTTCTTTATTTTCTTTATTTTCTTTATTTTCTTTACTTTCCTTATATTCTATATTTTCTTTATTTTCTTCATTTTCTTAATTTTTTTATTTTCTTTATTTTCTTTATATTCTTTATTTTCTTTATTTTCTTTATTTTCTTTATTTTCTTTATTTTCTTTATTTTCTTTATTTTCTTTATTTTCTTTATTTTCTTTATTTTCTTTATTTTCTTTATTTTCTCTATTTTCTTTATTTTCTTAATTTTCTTTATTTTCTTTAATTTCTTCATTTTCTTAATTTTCTTTATTTTCTTTATTTTCTTTATGTTCTTTATTTTCGTTATTTTCTTTATTTTATTTATTTTCTTTACTTTTTTTATTTTCTTTATTTTCTTTATTTTCTTTATTTTCTTTACTTTCCTTATATTCTATATTTTCTTTATTTTCTCCATTTTCTTAATTTTTTTATTTTCTTTATTTTCTTTATATTCTTTATTTTCTTTATTTTCTTTATTTTCTGTTTCCTTAATTTTTTTATTTTCTTTATTTTCTTTATTTTCTTCATTTTCTTTATTTTCTTTATTTTCTTTATTTTCGTTATTTTCTTTATTTTCTTTCTTTTCTTTATTTTCTTTATTTTCTTTATTTTCTTTATTTTCTTTATTTTCTTTATTTTCTTTATTTTCTTTATTTTCTTTATTTTCTTTATTTTCTCTATTTCATTTAATTTCTTTATTTTCTTTATTTTCTTTATTTTCTTTATTTTCTTTATTTTTTTTAATTTCTTTATGTTCTTTATTTACCTTTATTCTCTTTATTTTCTTTATTTTCTTTATTTTCTTTATTTTCTTTATTTTCTTTATTTTCTTTATTTTCTTTATTTTCTTTATTTTTTTTTTTTATTTTCTTTATTTTCTTTATATTCTTTATTTTCTTTATTTTCTTTATTTTCTTTGTTTCCTAAATTTCCTTTATTTCCTTTATTTTCTTTATTTTCTTTAATTTCTTTATTTTCTAATTTTCTTAGCAAATAGCTTTATATTCTTTATTTTCTTTATTTTCTTTATTTTCTTTATTTTCTTTATTTTCTTTATTTTCTTTGTTTTCCTAATTTTCTTTATTTTCTTTATTTTCTTTATTTTCTTTATTTTCTTTATTTTCTTTATTTTCTTTATTTTCTTTATTTTCTTTATTTTCTTTATTTTCTTTATTTTCTTTATTTTCTTTATTTTCTTTATTTTCTTTTTTTTCTTTATTTTCTTTATTTTCTTTATTTTCTTTATTTTCTTTATTTTTTTTATTTTCTTTATTTTCTTAATTTTCTTTGTTTCCTTAATTTTCTTTATTTTCTTTATTTTCTTTATTTTCTTTATTTTCTTTATTTTCTTTATTTAATTTTTTTTTTATTTTCTTTATTTTATTTATATTCTTTATTTTCTTTATTTTCTTTATTTTCTTTGTTTCCTTAATTTCCTTTATTTCCTTTATTTTCTTTATTTTTTTATATTCTTTATTTTCTTTATTTCATTTATTTTCTTTATTTTCTTTATTTTATTTATTTTCTTCATTTTCTTTATTTTCTCTATTTTCTTTATGTTCTTTATTTTCTTTATTTTCTTTAATTTCTTTATTTTCTAATTTTCTTAATTTTCTTTATTTCCTTTATTTCCTTTATTTTCTTTATTTTTTTAATTTTCTTTATTTTCTTTATTTTTTTATTTTCTTTATTTTATTTATTTTCTTTATTGTCTTTATTTTATGTATTTTCTTTACATTCTTTATTTTCTTTATTTTTTTTTTATTTTCTTTACTTTCCTTATATTCCATATTTTCTTTATTTTCTTAATTTTCTTAATTTTCTTTATTTTCTTTATTTTCTTTATTTTCTTTATTTTCTTTATTTTCTTTATTTTCTCTATTTTCTTTATTTTCTTTATTTTCTTTAATTTCTTATTTTCTTTATTTTCTTTATTTTCTTTATTTTCTTTATTTTTTATTCTCTTTATTTTTTTTATTTTCGTTACTAGTTTTAATTCTTTTATTTCTTCATTTTCTTAATTTTCTTTATTTTCTTTATTTTCTTTATGTTCTTTATTTTCGTTATTTTCTTTATTTTATTTATTTTCTTTATTTTCTTTATTTTCTTTACTTTCTTTATTTTCTTTATTTTCTTTACTTTGCTTATATTCTATATTTTCTTTATTTTCTTCATTTTCTTTATTTTTTTATTTTCTTTATTTTCTTTATATTCTTTATTTTCTTTATTTTCTTTATTTTCTTTATTTTCTTTATTTTCTTTATTTTCTTTATTTTCTTTATTTTCTTTATTTTCTTTATTTTCTTTATTTTCTTTATTTTCTTTATTTTCTTTATTTTCTTTATTTTCTCTATTTTCTTTATTTTCTTTATTTTCTTTAATTTCTTATTTTCTTTATTTTCTTTATTTTCTTTATTTTCTTTATTTTTTATTCTCTTTATTTTTTTTATTTTCGTTATTAGTTTTAATTTTTTTATTTCTTCATTTTCTTAATTTTCTTTATTTTCTTTATTTTTTTTATGTTCTTTATTTTCGTTATTTTCTTTATTTTATTTATTTTCTTTATTTTCTTTACTTTTTTTATTTTCTTTATTTTCTTTATTTTCTTTATTTTCTTTATTTTCTTTACTTTCCTTATATTCTATATTTTCTTTATTTTCTCCATTTTCTTTATTTTTTTATTTACTTTATTTTCTTTATATTGTTTATTTTCTTTATTTTCTTTATTTTCTTTACTTTCTTTATTTTCTTTATTTTCTTTACTTTTCTTATATTCTATATTTTCTTTATTTTCTTCATTTTCTTTATTTTTTTATTTTCTTTATTTTCTTTATATTCTTTATTTTCTTTATTTTCTTTATTTTCTTTATTTTCTTTATTTTCTTTATTTTCTTTATTTTCTTTATTTTCTTTATTTTCTTTATTTTCTTTATTTTCTTTATTTTCTTTATTTTCTTTATTTTCTTCATTTTCTTTATTTTCTTTGTTTCCTTAATTTTCTTTATTTTCTTTATTTTCTTTGTTTCCTTAATTTTCTTTATTTTCTTTATTTTTTTATTTTTATTTTCTTTATATTCTTTATTTTCTTTATTTTCTTTATTTTCTTTGTTTCCTAAATTTCCTTTATTTCTATTATTTTCTTTATTTTTTTATATTCTTTATTTTCTTTATTTCATTTATTTTCTTTATTTTCTTTATTTTCTTCATTTGCTTTATTTTCTTTATTTTATTTATTTTCTTCATTTTCTTTATTTTCTCTATTTTCTTTATGTTCTGTATTTTCTTTAATTTCTTTATTTTCTAATTTCCTTAATTTTCTTAATTTTCTTTATTTCCTTTATTTTCTTTATTTTCTTAATTTTCTTAATTTTCTTTATTTTCTTTATTTTATTTTTTTTTATTTTCTTTATTTTCTTTATATTCTTTATTTTCTTTATTTTCTTTATTTTCTTTGTTTCCTAAATTTCCTTTATTTCCTTTATTTTCTTTATTTTCTTTATTTTCTTTTTTTTTTTTTTTTTTTTTCTTTATTTTCTTTATTTTCTTTGTTTCCTTAATTTCCTTTATTTCCTTTATTTTCTTTATTTTTTATATTCTTTATTTTCTTTATTTCATTTATTTTCTTTATTTTCTTTATTTTCTTTATTTTATTTATTTTCTTCATTTTCTTTATTTTCTCTATTTTCTTTATGTTCTTTATTTTCTTTATTTTCTTTAATTTCTTTATTTTCTAATTTCCTTAATTTTCTTAATTTTCTTTATTTCCTTTATTTTCTTTATTTTTTTAATTTTCTTTATTTTCTTTATTTTTTTATTTTCTTTATTTTATTTATTTTCTTTATTTTCTTTATTTTCTTTATGTTCTTTATTTTCGTTATTTTCTTTATTTTATTTATTTTCTTTATTTTCTTTATTTTCTTTACTTTCTTTATTTTCTTTATTTTCTTTACTTTTCTTATATTCTATATTTTCTTTATTTTCTTCATTTTCTTTATTTTTTTATTTTCTTTATTTTCTTTATATTCTTTATTTTCTTTATTTTCTATATTTTCTTTTATTTCTTTATTTTCTTTATTTTCTTTATTTTCTTTATTTTCTTTATTTTCTTTATTTTCTTTATTTTCTTCATTTTCTTTATTTTCTTTATTTTCTTTATTTTTGTTATTTTCTTTATTTTCTTTATTTTCTTTATTTTCTTTATTTTCTTTATTTTCTTTATTTTCTTTATTTTCTTTATTTTCTTTATTTTCTTTATTTTCTTTATTTTCTTTATTTTCTTTATTTTCTTTATTTTCTTTATTTTCTTTATTTTCTCTATTTCATTTATTTTCTTTATTTTCTTTATTTTCTTTATTTTTTTTAATTTCTTTATGTTCTTTATTTACCTTTATTCTCTTTATTTTCTTTATTTTCTTTATTTTCTTTATTTTCTTTATTTTCTTTATTTTCTTTATTTTCTTTATTTTCTTTATTTTCTTTATTTTTTTTATTTTATTTTTTTTATTTTCTTTATTTTCTTTATATTCTTTATTTTCTTTATTTTCTTTATTTTCTTTGTTTCCTAAATTTCACTTATTTCCTTTATTTTCTTTATTTTTTTATATTCTTTATTTTCTTTATTTCATTTATTTTCTTTATTTTATTTATTTTCTTTATTTTCTTTATTTTCTCTATTTTCTTTATGTTCGTTATTTTTTTTCTTTATTTTCTTTTATTTCTTTATTTTCTAATTTTCTTAATTTTATTTATTTTTTTTATTTCCCTTATTTTCTTTATTTTTTTAAATTTTCTTTATTTTCTTTATTTTTTTTTATTTTCTTTATTTTTTTATTTTCTTTATTTTCTTTATTTTCTTTATTTTCTTTATTTTCTTTATTTTCTTTATTTTCTTTATTTTCTTTATTTTCTTTGTTTCCTTAATTTTCTTTATTTTCTTTATTTTCTTTATTTTTTTATTTTTATTTTCTTTATATTCTTTATTTTCTTTATTTTCTTTATTTTCTTTGTTTCCTTAATTTACTTTATTTTCTTTATTTTTTTATATTCTTTATTTTCTTTATTTCATTTATTTTCTTTATTTTCTTTATTTTCTCTATTTTCTTTATGTTCTTTATTTTCTTTATTTTCTTTAATTTCTTTATTTTCTAATTTCCTTAATTTTCTTAATTTTCTTTATTTCCTTTATTTTCTTTATTTTCTTTATTTTCTTTATTTTCTTTCTTTTCTTTATTTTCTTTATTTTCTTTATTTTCTTTATTTTCTTTATTTTCTTTATTTTCTTTATTTTCTTTATTTTCTTTATTTTCTTTATTTTCTTTATTTTCTTTATTTTCTTTATTTTCTTTATTTTATTTATTTTCTTTATTTTCTTTATTTTCTTTATGTTCTTTATTTTCGTTATTTTCTTTATTTTCTTTATTTTCTTTACTTTCTTTATTTTCTTTATTTTCTTTACTTTTCTTATATTCTATATTTTCTTTATTTTCTTCATTTTCTTTATTTTTTTATTTTCTTTATTTTCTTTATATTCTTTATTTTCTTTATTTTCTTTATTTTCTTTATTTTCTTTATTTTCTTTATTTTCTTTATTTTCTTTATTTTCTTTATTTTCTTTATTTTCTTCATTTTCTTTATTTTCTTTATTTTCTTTATTTTTGTTATTTTCTTTATTTTCTTTATTTTCTTTATTTTCTTTATTTTCTTTATTTTCTTTATTTTCTTTATTTTCTTTATTTTCTTTATTTTCTTTATTTTCTTTATTTTCTTTATTTTCTTTATTTTCTTTATTTTCTTTATTTTCTTTATTTTCTTTGTTTCCTAAATTTCACTTATTTCCTTTATTTTCTTTATTTTTTTATATTCTTTATTTTCTTTATTTCATTTATTTTCTTTATTTTATTTATTTTCTTTATTTTCTTTATTTTCTTTTTTTTCTTTATTTTCTTTTATTTCTTTATTTTCTAATTTTCTTAATTTTTTTTTTTTTTTATTTCCCTTATTTTCTTTATTTTTTTAAATTTTCTTTATTTTCTTTATTTTTTTTATTTTCTTTATTTTTTTATTTTCTTTATTTTCTTTATTTTTTTTATTTTCTTTATTTTCTTTATTTTCTTTATTTTCTTTATTTTCTTAATTTTCTTTATTTTCTTTGTTTCCTTAATTTACTTTATTTCCTTTATTTTCTTTATTTTTTTATATTCTTTATTTTCTTTATTTCATTTATTTTCTTTATTTTCTTTATTTTCTCTATTTTCTTTATGTTCTTTATTTTCTTTATTTTCTTTAATTTCTTTATTTTCTAATTTCCTTAATTTTCTTAATTTTCTTTATTTCCTTTATTTTCTTTATTTTCTTTATTTTCTTTCTTTTCTTTATTTTCTTTATTTTCTTTATTTTCTTTATTTTCTTTATTTTCTTTATTTTCTTTATTTTCTTTATTTTCTTTATTTTCTTTATTTTCTTTATTTTCTTTATTTTCTTTATTTTCTTTATTTTCTTTATTTTCTTTATTTTCTTTATTTTCTTTATTTTCTTTATTTTCTTTATTTTCTTTATTTTCTTTATTTTCTTTATTTTCTTTATTTTCTTAATTTTCTTTATTTTCTTTATTTTCTTTATTTTCTTTATTTTCTTTATTTTCTTTATTTTCTTTATTTTCTTTATTTTCTTTATTTTCTTTATTTTATTTATTTTCTTTATTTTCTTTATTTTTTTATGTTCGTTATTTTTTTTCTTTATTTTCTTTTATTTCTTTATTTTCTAATTTTCTTAATTTTCTTTATTTTCTTTATTTCCTTTATTTTCTTTATTTTTTTTAATTATCTTTATGTTCTTTATTTATCTTTATTCTCTTTATTTTCTTTATTTTCATTATTTTCTTTATTTTCTTTATTTTCTTTATTTTCTTTATTTTTTTTTTTTATTTTCTTTATTTTCTTTATTTTCTTTATTTTTTTATATTCTTTATTTTCTTTATTTCATTTATTTTCTTTATTTTACTTATATTCTTTATTTTCTTTATTTTCTCTATTTTCTTTATGTTCGTTATTTTTTTTCTTTATTTTCTTTTATTTCTTTATTTTCTAATTTACTTAATTTTCTTAATTTTCTTTATTTTTTTTATTTCCTTTATTTTCTTTATTTTTTTTAATTTTCTTTATTTTCTTTATTTTTTTTTATTTTTTTTATTGTTTTATTTTCTTTATTTTCTTTATTTATCTTTATTCTCTTTATTTTCTTTATTTTCTTTATTTTCTTTGTTTTCTTTATTTTCTTTATTTTCTTTATTTTCTTTATTTTCTTTATTTTCGTTATATTCTTTATTTTCTTTATTTTCTAATTTTCTTAATTTTCTTTATTTCTTTTATTTTCCTTATTTTCTTTAACTTCTTTATTTTTTTTATTTTATTTATTTCCTTTATTTTCTTTATTTCATTTGTTTTCTTTATTTTCTATATATTTTTTTCTTTATTTTCTATATATTCTTTATGTTCTTTATTTTCTTTACTTTCTTTATTTTCTTAATTTTCTTTATTTTCTTTATTTCATTTATTTCCTTTATTTCTTTATTTTCTTTATTTTCTTAATTTTCTTAATTTTCTTCATTTTCTTATGTTTTTTATTTTCTTTATTTTATTTATTTTGTTATTTTATTTATTTTCTTTAATTTCTTTATTTTCTTTATTTTCTTTATTTTCTTTATTTTCTTTATTTGCTTTATTTTCTTTATTTCATTTATTTCCTTTATTTCTTTATTTTCTTTATTTTCTTAATTTTCTTTATTTTCTTTATTTTCTTATGTTTTTTATTTTCTTTATTTTATTTATTTTGTTATTTTATTTATTTTCTTTACTTTCTTTATTTTCTTAATTTTCTTAATTTTCTTTATTTTCTTTATTTTCTTTATTTTCTTTAGTTTCTTTATTTTCTTTATTTTCTTTATTTTCTTTATTTTCTTTATTTTCTTTATTTTCTTTATTTTCTTTATTTTCTTTATTTTCTTTATTTTCTTTATTTTCTTTATTTTCTTTATTTTCTTTATTTTCTTTATTTTCTTTATTTTCTTTATTTTCTTTATTTTCTTTATTTTATTTTCTTTATTTTCTTTATTTTCTTTATTTTCTTTATTTTCTTTATTTTCTTTATTTTCTTTTTTATTTTTATTTTCTTTATTTTCTTTATTTTCTTTATTTTCTTTATTTTTTTTATTTTTTTTATTGTTTTTTTTTATATTCTTCATTTTCTTTATTTTCTTTATTTTCTTTATTTTATTTATTTTCTTTATTTTCTTTATTTTCTCTATTTCATTTATTTTCTTTATTTTATTTATATTCTTTATTTTCTTTATTTTCTCTATTTTCTTTATGTTCGTTATTTTTTTTTCTTTATTTTCTTTTATTTCTTTATTTTCTAATTTACTTAATTTTCTTTATTTTCTTTATTTCCTTTATTTTCTTTATTTTTTTTAATTATCTTTATGTTCTTTATTTATCTTTATTCTCTTTATTTTCTTTATTTTCTTTATTTTCTTTATTTTCTTTATTTTCTTTATTTTCTTTATTTTCTTTATTTTTTTTTTTTTATTTTCTTTATTTTCTTTATATTCTTTATTTTCTTTATTTTCTTTATTTTCTTTGTTTCCTTAATTTCCTTTATTTCCTTTATTTTCTTTATTTTTTTATATTCTTTATTTTCTTTATTTCATTTATTTTCTTTATTTTATTTATATTCTTTATTTTCTTTATTTTCTCTATTTTCTTTATGTTCGTTATTTTTTTTCTTTATATTCTTTTATTTCTTTATTTTCTAATTTACTTAATTTTCTTAATTTTCTTTATTTTCTTTATTTCATTTATTTTCTTTATTTTTTTTAATTTTCTTTATTTTCTTTATTTTTTTTTATTTTCTTTATGGTTTTATTTTCTTTATTTTCTTTATTTATCTTTATTCTCTTTATTTTCTTTATTTTCTTTATTTTCTTTGTTTTCTTTATTTTCTTTATTTTCTAATTTTCTTAATTTTCTTTATTTCTTTTATTTTCCTTATTTTCTTTAATTTCTTTATTTTCTTTATTTTATTTATTTCCTTTATTTTCTTTATTTCATTTGTTTTCTTTATTTTCTATATATTTTTTTCTTTATTTTCTATATATTCTTTATGTTCTTTATTTTCTTTACTTTCTTTATTTTCTTAATTTTCTTTATTTTCTTTATTTCATTTATTTCCTTTATTTCTTTATTTTCTTTATTTTCTTAATTTTCTTAATTTTCTTAATTTTCTTTATTTTCTTATATTTTTTATTTTCTTTATTTTATTTATTTTGTTATTTTATTTATTTTCTTTAATTTCTTTATTTTCTTTATTTCATTTATTTCCTTTATTTTCTTTATTTTCTTTATTTTCTTTATTTTCTTTATTTTCTTTATTTTCTTTATTTTCTTTATTTTCTTTATTTTCTTTATTTTCTTTATTTTCTTTATTTTCTTTATTTTCTTTATTTTCTTTATTTTATTTTCTTTATTTTCTTTATTTTCTTTATTTTCTTTATTTTCTTTTTTATTTTTATTTTCTTTATTTTCTTTATTTTCTTTATTTTCTTTATTTTCTTTATTTTTTTTATTTTTTTTTTGTTTTTTTTTTTATATTCTTCATTTTCTTTATTTTCTTTATTTTCTTTATTTTCTTTATTTTATTTATTTTCTTTATTTTCTCTATTTTCTCTATTTCATTTATTTTCTTTATTTTCTTTATTTTTTTTATGTTCGTTATTTTTTTTCTTTATTTTCTTTTATTTCTTTATTTTCTAATTTTCTTAATTTTCTTTATTTTCTTTATTTCCTTTATTTTCTTTATTTTTTTTAATTATCTTTATGTTCTTTATTTATCTTTATTCTCTTTATTTTCTTTATTTTCTTTATTTTCTTTATTTTCTTTATTTATTTTTTTTTATTTTCTTTATTTTCTTTATATTCTTTATTTTCTTTATTTTCTTTATTTTCTTTGTGTCCTTAATTTCCTTTATTTCCTTTATTTTCTTTATTTTTTTATATTCTTTATTTTTTTTATTTCATTTATTTTCTTTATTTTATTTATATTCTTTATTTTCTCTATTTTCTTTATGTTCGTTATTTTTTTTCTTTATTTTCTTTTATTTCTTTATTTTCTAATTTACTTAATTTTCTTTATTTTCTTTATTCTCTTTATTTTCTTTATTTTCTTTATTTTCTTTGTTTTCTTTATTTTCTTTATTTTCTTTATTTTCTTTATTTTCTTCATTTTCGTTATATTCTTTATTTTCTTTATTTTCTTTATTTTCTTTATTTTCTTTATTTTCTTTATTTTCTTTATTTTCTTTATTTTCTTTATTTGCTTTATCTTCTTTATTTTATTTATTTTCTTCATTTTTTTTATTTTCTCTATTTTCTTTATGTTCTCTATTTTCTTTATTTTCTTTAATTTCTTTATTTTCTCATTTTCTTAATTTTCTTTATTTCTTTTATTTTCCTTATTTTCTTTAATTTCTTTATTTTCTTTATTTTATTTATTTCCTTTATTTTCTTTATTTCATTTGTTTTCTTTATTTTCTATATATTTTTTTCTTTATTTTCTATATATTCTTTATGTTCTTTATTTTCTTTACTTTCTTTATTTTCTTAATTTTCTTTATTTTCTTTATTTCATTTATTTCCTTTATTTCTTTATTTTCTTTATTTTCTTAATTTTCTTAATTTTCTTTATTTTCTTATGTTTTTTATTTTCTTTATTTGATTTATTTTGTTATTTTATTTATTTTCTTTAATTTCTTTATTTTCTTTATTTTCTTTATTTTCTTTATTTTCTTTATTTTCTTTATTTTCTTTATTTCATTTATTTCCTTTATTTCTTTATTTTCTTTATTTTCTTAATTTTCTTTATTTTCTTTATTTTCTTATGTTTTTTATTTTCTTTATTTTATTTATTTTGTTATTTTATTTATTTTCTTAACTTTCTTTATTTTCTTAATTTTCTTAATTTTCTTTATTTTCTTTATTTTCTTTATTTTCTTTATTTTCTTTATTTTCTTTATTTTCTTTATTCTCTTTATTTTCTTTTTTTTCTTTATTTTCTTTGTTTTCTTTATTTTCTTTATTTTCTTTATTTTCTTTATTTTCTTTATTTTCGTTATATTCTTTATTTTCTTTATTTTCTTTATTTTCTTTATTTTCTTTATTTTCTTTATTTTCTTTATTTTCTTTATTTTCTTTATTTTCTTTATTTGCTTTATCTTCTTTATTTTATTTATTTTCTTCATTTTTTTTATTTTCTCTATTTTCTTTATTTTCTCTATTTTCTTTATTTTCTTTAATTTCTTTATTTTCTCATTTTCTTAATTTTCTTTATTTCTTTTATTTTCCTTATTTTCTTTAATTTCTTTATTTTCTTTATTTTATTTATTTCCTTTATTTTCTTTATTTCATTTGTTTTCTTTATTTTCTATATATTTTTTTCTTTATTTTCTATATATTCTTTATGTTCTTTATTTTCTTTACTTTCTTTATTTTCTTAATTTTCTTTATTTTCTTTATTTCATTTATTTCCTTTATTTCTTTATTTTCTTTATTTTCTTAATTTTCTTAATTTTCTTTATTTTCTTATGTTTTTTATTTTCTTTATTTGATTTATTTTGTTATTTTATTTATTTTCTTTAATTTCTTTATTTTCTTTATTTTCTTTATTTTCTTTATTTTCTTTATTTTCTTTATTTTCTTTATTTCATTTATTTCCTTTATTTCTTTATTTTCTTTATTTTCTTAATTTTCTTTATTTTCTTTATTTTCTTATGTTTTTTATTTTCTTTATTTTATTTATTTTGTTATTTTATTTATTTTCTTTACTTTCTTTATTTTCTTAATTTTCTTAATTTTCTTTATTTTCTTTATTTTCTTTATTTTCTTTATTTTCTTTATTTTCTTTATTTTCTTTATTTTCTTTATTTTCTTTATTTTCTTTATTTTCTTTATTTTCTTTATTTTCTTTATTTTCTTTATTTTCTTTATTTTCTTTATTTTCTTTATTTTCTTTATTTTCTTTATTTTCTTTATTTTCTTTATTTTCTTTATTTTCTTTATTTTCTTTATTTTCTTTATTTTTTTTATTTTCTTTATTTTCTTTATTTTCTTTATTTTCCTTATTTTATTTTCTTTATTTTCTTTATTTTCTTTATTTTCTTTATTTTCTTTATTTTCTTTTTTATTTTTATTTTCTTTATTTTCTTTATTTTCTTTATTTTCTTTATTTTCTTTATTTTCGTTATATTCTTTATTTTCTTTATTTTCTAATTTTCTTAATTTTCTTTATTTCTTTTATTTTCCTTATTTTCTTTAATTTCTTTATTTTCTTTATTTTATTTATTTCCTTTATTTTCTTTATTTCATTTGTTTTCTTTATTTTCTATATATTTTTTTCTTTATTTTCTATATATTCTTTATGTTCTTTATTTTCTTTACTTTCTTTATTTTCTTAATTTTCTTTATTTTCTTTATTTCATTTATTTCCTTTATTTCTTTATTTTCTTTATTTTCTTAATTTTCTTAATTTTCTTTATTTTCTTATGTTTTTTATTTTCTTTATTTTATTTATTTTGTTATTTTATTTATTTTCTTTAATTTCTTTATTTTCTTTATTTTCTTTATTTTCTTTATTTTCTTTATTTTCTTTATTTCATTTATTTCCTTTATTTCTTTATTTTCTTTATTTTCTTAATTTTCTTTATTTTCTTTATTTTCTTATGTTTTTTATTTTCTTTATTTTATTTATTTTGTTATTTTATTTATTTTCTTTACTTTCTTTATTTTCTTAATTTTCTTAATTTTCTTTATTTTCTTTATTTTCTTTATTTTCTTTATTTTCTTTATTTTCTTTATTTTCTTTATTTTCTTTATTTTCTTTATTTTCTTTATTTTCTTTATTTTCTTTATTTTCTTTATTTTCTTTATTTTCTTTATTTTCTTTATTTTCTTTATTTTCTTTATTTTCCTTATTTTCTTTATTTTCTTTATTTTCTTTATTTTATTTTCTTTATTTTCTTTATTTTCTTTATTTTCTTTATTTTCTTTATTTTCTTTTTTTTCTTTATTTTCTTTTTTATTTTTATTTTCTTTATTTTCTTTATTTTCTTTATTTTCTTTATTTTTTTTATTTTTTTTATTGTTTTTTTTTTATATTCTTCATTTTCTTTATTTTCTTTATTTTCTTTATTTTATTTATTTTATTTATTTTCTTTATTTTCTCTATTTTCTCTATTTCATTTATTTTCTTTATTTTTTTTATGTTCGTTATTTTTTTTCTTTATTTTCTTTTATTTCTTTATTTTCTAATTTTCTTAATTTTCTTTATTTTCTTTATTTCCTTTTTTTTCTTTATTTTTTTTAATTATCTTTATGTTCTTTATTTATCTTTATTCTCTTTATTTTCTTTATTTTCTTTATTTTCTTTATTTTTTTTTTTTGTTTTCTTTATTTTCTTTATATTCTTTATTTTCTTTATTTTCTTTATTTTCTTTGTTTCCTTAATTTCCTTTATTTCCTTTATTTTCTTTATTTTTTTATATTCTTTATTTCATTTATTTTCTTTATTTTATTTATATTCTTTATTTTCTTTATTTTCTCTATTTTCTTTATGTTCGTTATTTTTTTTCTTTATTTTCTTTTATTTCTTTATTTTCTAATTTACTTAATTTTCTTAATTTTCTTTATTTTCTTTATTTCCTTTATTTTCTTTATTTTTTTTAATTTTCTTTATTTTCGTTATATTCTTTATTTTCTTTATTTTCTAATTTTCTTAATTTTCTTTATTTCTTTTATTTTCCTTATTTTCTTTAATTTCTTTATTTTCTTTATTTTATTTATTTCCTTTATTTTCTTTATTTCATTTGTTTTCTTTATTTTCTATATATTTTTTTCTTTATTTTCTATATATTCTTTATGTTCTTTATTTTCTTTACTTTCTTTATTTTCTTAATTTTCTTTATTTTCTTTATTTCATTTATTTCCTTTATTTCTTTATTTTCTTTATTTTCTTAATTTTCTTAATTTTCTTTATTTTCTTATGTTTTTTATTTTCTTTATTTTATTTATTTTGTTATTTTATTTATTTTCTTTAATTTCTTTATTTTCTTTATTTTCTTTATTTTCTTTATTTTCTTTATTTTCTTTATTTCATTTATTTCCTTTATTTCTTTATTTTCTTTATTTTCTTAATTTTCTTTATTTTCTTTATTTTCTTATGTTTTTTATTTTCTTTATTTTATTTATTTTGTTATTTTATTTATTTTCTTTACTTTCTTTATTTTCTTAATTTTCTTAATTTTCTTTATTTTCTTTATTTTCTTTATTTTCTTTATTTTCTTTATTTTCTTTATTTTCTTTATTTTCTTTATTTTCTTTATTTTCTTTATTTTCTTTATTTTCTTTATTTTCTTTATTTTCTTTATTTTCTTTATTTTCTTTATTTTCTTTATTTTCCTTATTTTCTTTATTTTCTTTATTTTCTTTATTTTATTTTCTTTATTTTCTTTATTTTCTTTATTTTCTTTATTTTCTTTATTTTCTTTTTTTTCTTTATTTTCTTTTTTATTTTTATTTTCTTTATTTTCTTTATTTTCTTTATTTTCTTTATTTTTTTTATTTTTTTTATTGTTTTTTTTTTATATTCTTCATTTTCTTTATTTTCTTTATTTTCTTTATTTTATTTATTTTATTTATTTTCTTTATTTTCTCTATTTTCTCTATTTCATTTATTTTCTTTATTTTTTTTATGTTCGTTATTTTTTTTCTTTATTTTCTTTTATTTCTTTATTTTCTAATTTTCTTAATTTTCTTTATTTTCTTTATTTCCTTTTTTTTCTTTATTTTTTTTAATTATCTTTATGTTCTTTATTTATCTTTATTCTCTTTATTTTCTTTATTTTCTTTATTTTCTTTATTTTTTTTTTTTGTTTTCTTTATTTTCTTTATATTCTTTATTTTCTTTATTTTCTTTATTTTCTTTGTTTCCTTAATTTCCTTTATTTCCTTTATTTTCTTTATTTTTTTATATTCTTTATTTCATTTATTTTCTTTATTTTATTTATATTCTTTATTTTCTTTATTTTCTCTATTTTCTTTATGTTCGTTATTTTTTTTCTTTATTTTCTTTTATTTCTTTATTTTCTAATTTACTTAATTTTCTTAATTTTCTTTATTTTCTTTATTTCCTTTATTTTCTTTATTTTTTTTAATTTTCTTTATTTTCTTTATTTTCTTTATTTTCTTTGTTTTCTTTATTTTCTTTATTTTCTTTATTTTCTTTATTTTCTTTATTTTCTTTATTTTCGTTATATTCTTTATTTTCTTTATTTTCTTTATTTTCTTTATTTTCTTTATTTTCTTTATTTTCTTTATTTTCTTTATTTTCTTTATTTGCTTTATCTTCTTTATTTTATTTATTTTCTTCATTTTTTTTATTTTCTCTATTTTCTTTATGTTCTCTATTTTCTTTATTTTCTTTAATTTCTTTATTTTCTCATTTTCTTAATTTTCTTTATTTCTTTTATTTTCCTTGTTTTCTTTAATTTCTTTATTTTCTTTATTTTATTTATTTCCTTTATTTTCTTTATTTCATTTGTTTTCTTTATTTATCTATATATTTTTTTCTTTATTTTCTATATATTCTTTATGTTCTTTATTTTCTTTACTTTCTTTATTTTCTTTATTTTCTTTATTTGATGTATTTCCTTTATTTCTTTATTTTCTTTATTTTCTTAATTTTCTTAATTTTCTTTATTTTCTTATGTTTTTTATTTTCTTTATTTTATTTATTTTGTTATTTTATTTATTTTCTTTAATTTCTTTATTTTCTTTATTTTCTTTATTTTCTTTATTTTCTTTATTTTCTTTATTTTCTTTATTTTCTTTATTTTCTTTATTTTCTTTATTTCATTTATTTCCTTTATTTCTTTATTTTCTTTATTTTCTTAATTTTCTTTATTTTCTTTATTTTCTTATGTTTTTTATTTTCTTTATTTTATTTATTTTGTTATTTTATTTATTTTCTTTACTTTCTTTATTTTCTTAATTTTCTTAATTTTCTTTATTTTCTTTATTTTCTTTATTTTCTTTATTTTCTTTATTTTCTTTATTTTCTTTATTTTCTTTATTTTCTTTATTTTCTTTATTTTCTTTATTTTCTTTATTTTCTTTATTTTCCTTATTTTCTTTATTTTCTTTATTTTCTTTATGTTCGTTATTTTTTTTCTTTATTTTCTTTTATTTCTTTATTTTCTAATTTTCTTAATTTTCTTTATTTTCTTTATTTCCTTTTTTTTCTTTATTTTTTTTAATTATCTTTATGTTCTTTATTTATCTTTATTCTCTTTATTTTCTTTATTTTCTTTATTTTCTTTATTTATTTTTTTTTGTTTTCTTTATTTTCTTTATATTCTTTATTTTCTTTATTTTCTTTATTTTCTTTGTTTCCTTAATTTCCTTTATTTCCTTTATTTTCTTTATTTTTTTATATTCTTTATTTTCTTTATTTCATTTATTTTCTTTATTTTATTTATATTCTTTATTTTCTTTATTTTCTCTATTTTTTTTATGTTCGTTATTTTTTTTCTTTATTTTCTTTTATTTCTTTATTTTCTAATTTACTTAATTTTCTTAATTTTCTTTATTTTCTTTATTTCCTTTATTTTCTTTATTTTTTTTAATTTTCTTTATTTTCTTTATTCTCTTTATTTTCTTTATTTTCTTTATTTTCTTTGTTTTCTTTATTTTCTTTATTTTCTTTATTTTCTTTATTTTCTTTATTTTCTTTATTTTCTTTATTTTCTTTATTTTCGTTATATTCTTTATTTTCTTTATTTTCTTTATTTTCTTTATTTTCTTTATTTTCTTTATTTTTTTTATTTTCTTTATTTGCTTTATCTTCTTTATTTTATTTATTTTCTTCATTTTTTTTATTTTCTCTATTTTCTTTATGTTCTCTATTTTCTTTATTTTCTTTAATTTCTTTATTTTCTCATTTTCTTAATTTTCTTTATTTCTTTTATTTTCCTTGTTTTCTTTAATTTCTTTATTTTCTTTATTTTATTTATTTCCTTTACTTTCTTTATTTCATTTGTTTTCTTTATTTTCTATATATTTTTTTCTTTATTTTCTATATATTCTTTATGTTCTTTATTTTCTTTACTTTCTTTATTTTCTTTATTTTCTTTATTTGATGTATTTCCTTTATTTCTTTATTTTCTTTATTTTCTTAATTTTCTTAATTTTCTTAATTTTCTTTATTTTCTTATGTTTTTGATTTTCTTTATTTTATTTATTTTGTTATTTTATTTATTTTCTTTAATTTCTTTATTTTCTTTATTTTCTTTATTTTCTTTATTTTCTTTATTTTCTTTATTTTCTTTATTTCATTTATTTCCTTTATTTCTTTATTTTCTTTATTTTCTTAATTTTCTTTATTTTCTTTATTTTCTTATGTTTTTTATTTTCTTTATTTTATTTATTTTGTTATTTTATTTATTTTCTTTACTTTCTTTATTTTCTTAATTTTCTTAATTTTCTTTATTTTCTTTATTTTCTTTATTTTCTTTATTTTCTTTATTTTCTTTATTTTCTTTATTTTCTTTATTTTCTTTATTTTCTTTATTTTCTTTATTTTCTTTATTTTCTTTATTTTCTTTATTTTCTTTATTTTCTTTATTTTCTTTATTTTCTTTATTTTCTTTATTTTCTTTATTTTCTTTATTTTCTTTATTTTCTTTATTTTCTTTATTTTATTTTCTTTATTTTCTTTATTTTCTTTATTTTCTTTATTTTCTTTATTTTCTTTATTTTCTTTTTTATTTTTATTTTCTTTATTTTCTTTATTTTCTTTATTTTCTTTATTTTCTTTATTTTCTTTATTTTTTTTATTTTTTTAAATGTTTTTTTTTATATTCTTCATTTTCTTTATTTTCTTTATTTTCTTTATTTTCTTTATTTTCTTTATTTTCTTTATTTTCTTTATTTTCTTTATTTTCTTTATGTGCTTTATTTTCTTTATTTTCTTTATTTTATTTATTTTTTTTACTTTCTTTATTTTTTTATTTTCTTTATTTTCCTTATTTTCTTTATTTTCTTTATTTTCTTTATTTTCTTTATTTTCTTTATTTTCTTTTTTCCATTTTTTCCATTTTTTTTCTCTATTTTCTTCATTTTCTTTATTTTCTTTATTTTCTTTAAATTTCTTTATTTTTTTTGTTTTCTTTATTTTCTTAATTTTTTTATTTCCTTTATTTTCTTTATTTTCTTTATTTCTTTAATTTTCTTTATTTTTTTTATTTTCTTTATTTTCTTTATTTTCTTTATGTTCTTTATTTTCGTTACTTTCATTATTTTCTTTATTTTATTTTCTTTATTTTCTTTATTTTCTTTATTTTCTTTATTTTCTTTATTTTCTTTATTTTCTTTATTTTCTTTATTTTCTTTATTTTCTTTATTTTCTTTATTTTCTTTATTTTCTTTATTGTCTTTATTTTCTTTATTTTCTTTATTTTCTTTAATTTCTTTATTTTCTTTATTTTCTTTATTTTCTTTATTTTCTTTATTTTCTTTAAATTTCTTTATTTTCTTTGTTTTCTTAATTTTCTTTATTTTTTTTATTTTTTTTATTTCTTTTATTTTCTTTATTTTTTTATTTTCTTTTTATTTTTTTTATTTTCTTTATTTCATTTGTTATCTTTATTTTCTTTATATTTTTTATGTTCTTTATTTTCTTTACATTCTTTATTTTCTTTATTTTCATTATTTCCTTTACTTTCCTTATATTCTTTATTTTCTTTATTTTCTTTATTTTCTTTATTTTTTTTATCTTCTTTATTTTCTTTATTCTCTTTATTTTCTTAATTTTCTTAATTTTCTTTATTTTTTTTATTTTCTTTATTTTCTTTATATTCTTTATTTTCTTTATTTTATTTATTTTCTTTAATTTCTTTATTTTCTTTATTTTCTTTATTTTCTTTATTTTCTTTATTTTCTTTATTTTCTTTATTTTCTTTATTTTCTTTATTTTCTTTATTTTCTTTATATTCTTTATTTTCTTTATTTTCTTTAAATTTCTTTATTTTCTTTGTTTTCTTTATTTTCTTAATTTTCTTAATTTTCTTAATATTTTTTATTTTCTTTATTTTCTTTATTTTCTTTATTTTTTTATTTTCTATATTTTCTTTATTTTCTTTATTTTCTTTATTTTCTTTATATTCTTTATATTCTTTATCTTCTTTATTTTCTTTATTTTCTTTATTTTCTTTGTTTTCTTTATTTTATTTATTTTTTTTACTTTCTTTATTTTCTTTATTTCCTTTATTTTCTTTATATATTTTTTATTTTTATTTTTTTTTATTTTCTTTATATTCTTTATGTTCTTTATTTTCTTTACTTTCTTTATTTTCTTTATTTTTTTATTTACTTTATTTTTTTTATTTTCTTTATTTTCTTTATTTTCTTTATTTTCTTTATTTTCTTTATTTTCTTTATTTTCTTTATTTTCTTTATTTTCTTTACAATCTATATTTTCTTTATTTTCTTTATTTCCTTTACTTTCCTTATATTCTGTATTTTCTTTTCTTTCTTTATTTTCTTTATTTTCTTTATTTTCTTTATTTTCTTTATTTTCTTTATTTTCTTTATTTTCTTTATTTTCTTTATTTTCTTTATTTTCTTTATTTTCTTTATTTTCTTTACAATCTATATTTTCTTTATTTTCTTTATTTCCTTTACTTTCCTTATATTCTGTATTTTCTTTTCTTTCTTTATTTTCTTTATTTTCTTTATTTTCTTTATTTTCTTTATTTTCTTTATTTTCTTTATTTTCTTTATTTTCTTTATTTTCTTTATTTTCTTTATTTTCTTTATTTTCTTTATTTTCTTTATTTTCTTTATTTTCTTTATTTTTGTTATATTTTTTATTTTCTTTATTTTCTTTATTTTCTTTATTTTCTTTATTATCTTTATTTTCTTTATTTTCTTTATTTTCTTTATTTTCTTCGTATGCCTAATTTTCTTAATATTTTGTTTTCTTTATTTTCTTCATTTTCTTTATTTTTTTTAAATTTCTTTAATTTCTTTGTTTTCTTTATTTTCTTAATTTTCTTAATTTTCTTAATTTTCTTAATTTTCTTAATTTTCTTAATTTTCTTAATTTTCTTAATTTTCTTAATTTTCTTAATTTTCTTAATTTTCTTTATTTTTTTATTTTTTTATTTTCTTTATTTTTTTTTATTTTCTATATTTTCTTTGTTTTCTTTATTTTCTTTATTTTCTTTAATTTCTTTATTTTCTTTATTTTCTTTATTTTCTTTATTTTCTTTATTTTCTTTATTTTCTTTATTTACTTTATTTTCTTTATTTTCTTTATTTTTTTTACTTTCTTTATTTTTTTATTTTCTTTATTTTCTTTATTATCTTTATTTTCTTTATTTTCTTTATTTTTTTATTTTCTTTATTTCATTTGTTTTCTTTATTTTCTTTATATTGTTTGTGTTCTTTATTTTCTTTATTTTTTTATTTTCTTTATTTTCTTCATATGCTTTATTTTCTTATTTTTTTGTTTTTTTTTATTTTAGTTATTTTCTTTATTTTCTTTATTTTTTTTATTTTCTTTAAATTTCTTTATTTTCTTTGTTTTCTTTATTTTCTTTATTTTTTTATTTTCTTTATTTTCTTTATTTTCTTTATCTTCATTATTTTCTTTATTTTCTTTATTTTCTTTATTTTCTTTATTTTCTTTATTTTCTTTATTTTCTTTATTTTCTTTATTTTCTTTATTTTCTTTATTTTCTTTATTTTCTTTATTTTCTTTATTTTCTTTATTTCTTTATTTACTTAATTTTTTTATTTTCTTTATTTCATTTGTTTTCTTTATTTTCTTTATATTCTTTGTGTTCTTTATTTTCTTTTTTTTATTTATTTTATTTATTTCCTTTATTTTCTTTATTTTCTTTATTTTCTTTATTTTCTTTACAATCTATATTTTCTTTATTTTCTTTATTTCCTTTACTTTCCTTATATTCTGTATTTTCTTTATTTTCTTTATTTTCTTTATTTTCTTTATTTTCTTTATTTTCTTTATTTTCTTTATTTTCTTTATATTCTTTATTTTCGTTATTTTCTTTATTTTCTTAATTTTCTTTATTTTCTTTATTTTTTTATTTTCTTTATTTTTTTTATTTTCTTTATTTTCTTCATTTTCCTCATTTTCTTTATTTTCTTTACTTTCTTTATTTTCTTTATGTTCTTTATTTTCGTTATTTTCATTATTTTCTTTATTTTCTTTATTTTCTTTATTTTCTTTATTTTCTTTATTTTCTTTATTTTTTTTATTTTCTTTATTTTCTTTATTTTCTTTGTTTTCTTTATTTTATTTATTTTCTTTTCTTTCTTTATTTTCTTTATTTTCTTTATTTTCTTTATTTTCTTTATTTTCTTTATTTTCTTTATTTTCTTTATTTTCTTTATTTTCTTTATTTTCTTTATTTTCTTTATTTTCTTTATTTTTGTTATATTCTTTATTTTCTTTATTTTCTTTATTATCTTTATTTTCTTTATTTTCTTTATTTTCTTTATTTTCTTCGTATGCTTAATTTTCTTAATATTTTGTTTTCTTTATTTTCTTCATTTTCTTTATTTTTTTTAAATTTCTTTAATTTCTTTGTTTTCTTTATTTTCTTAATTTTCTTAATTTTCTTAATTTTCTTAATTTTCTTTATTTTTTTATTTTTTTATTTTCTTTATTTTTTTTTATTTTCTATATTTTCTTTGTTTTCTTTATTTTATTTACTTTCTTTATTTTCTTTGTTTTCTTTAATTTCTTTATTTTCTTTATTTTCTTTATTTTCTTTATTTTCTTTATTTTCTTTATTTTCTTTATTTTCTTTATTTTCTTTATTTTCTTTATTTTCTTCATTTGTTTTATTTTCTTTATTTTCTTTATTTTCTTTATTTTCTTTATTTTCTTTATTTTCTTTATTTTCTTTATTTTCTTTATTTTCTTTATTTTCTTTATTTTTTTTACTTTCTTTATTTTTTTATGTTCTTTATTTTCTTTACTTTCTTTATTTTCTTTATTTTTTTATTTACTTTATTTTTTTTTCTTTATTTCATTTGTATTCTTTATCTTCTTTTTATTCTTTTAAAATTCATTTGTATTCTTTATCTTCTTTTTTCTTTATTTCATTTGTATTCTTTATCTTTATTTTATTTATTTTCTTTTCTTTCTTTATTTTCTTTATTTTCTTTATTTTCTTTATTTTCTTTATTTTCTTTATTTTCTTTATTTTCTTTATTTTCTTTATTTTCTTTATTTTCTTTATTTTCTTTATTTTCTTTATTTTTGTTATATTCTTTATTTTCTTTATTTTCTTTATTATCTTTATTTTCTTTATTTTCTTTATTTTCTTTATTTTCTTCGTATGCTTAATTTTCTTAATATTTTGTTTTCTTTATTTTCTTCATTTTCTTTATTTTTTTTAAATTTCTTTAATTTCTTTGTTTTCTTTATTTTCTTAATTTTCTTAATTTTCTTAATTTTCTTAATTTTCTTTATTTTTTTATTTTTTTATTTTCTTTATTTTTTTTTATTTTCTATATTTTCTTTGTTTTCTTTATTTTATTTACTTTCTTTATTTTCTTTGTTTTCTTTAATTTCTTTATTTTCTTTATTTTCTTTATTTTCTTTATTTTCTTTATTTTCTTTATTTTCTTTATTTTCTTTATTTTCTTTATTTTCTTTATTTTCTTCATTTGTTTTATTTTCTTTATTTTCTTTATTTTCTTTATTTTCTTTATTTTCTTTATTTTCTTTATTTTCTTTATTTTCTTTATTTTCTTTATTTTTTTTACTTTCTTTATTTTTTTATTTTCTTTATTTTCTTTATTTTCTTTATTTTCTTCATATGCTTTATTTTCTTATTTTTTTGTTTTTTTTTATTTTCTTTATTTTCTTTATTTTCTTTATTTTTTTTATTTTCTTTAAATTTCTTTATTTTCTTTGGTTTCTTTATTTTCTTTATTTTTTTATTTTCTTTATTTTCTTTTTTTTCTTTATTTTCATTATTTTCTTTATTTTCTTTATTTTCTTTATTTTCTTTATTTTCTTTATTTTCTTTATTTTCTTTATTTTCTTTATTTTCTTTATTTTCTTTATTTTCTTTATTTTCTTTATTTCTTTATTTACTTAATTTTTTTATTTTCTTTATTTCATTTGTTTTCTTTATTTTCTTTATATTCTTTGTGTTCTTTATTTTCTTTTTTTTATTTATTTTATTTATTTCCTTTATTTTCTTTATTTTCTTTATTTTCTTTATTTTCTTTATTTTCTTTATTTTCTTTATTTTCTTTATTTTCTTTAAATTTCTTTATTTTATTTATTTTCTTAATTTTCTTTATTTCCTTTATTTTCTTTATTTTCTTTATTTTTTATATTTTCTTTATTTTTTATATTTTCTTTATTTTCTTTATTTTCTTTATGTTCTTTAGTTTCGTTACTTTCATTATTTTCTTTATTTTCTTTATTTTATTTTCTTTATTTTCTTTATTTTCTTTATTTTCTTTATTTTCTTTATTTTCTTTATTTTCTTTATTTTCTTTATTTTCTTTATTTTCTTTATTTTCTTAATTTTCTTAATTTTCTTAATTTTCTTAATTTTCTTTATTTTTTTATTTTCTTTATTTTTTTTTATTTTCTATATTTTCTTTGTTTTCTTTATTTTATTTATTTTCTTTGTTTTCTTTAATATCTTTATTTTCTTTATTTTCTTTATTTTCTTTATTTTCTTTATTTTCTTTATTTTCTTTATTTTCTTTATTTTCTTTATTTTCTTTATTTTCTTTATTTTCTTTATTTTCTTCATTTGCTTTATTTTCTTTATTTTCTTTATTTTCTTTATTTTCTCTATTTTCTTTATTTTCTTTATTTTTTTTACTTTCTTTATTTTTTTATTTTCTTTATTTTCTTTATTTTCTTTATTATCTTTATTTTCTTTATTTTCTTTATTTTTTTTATTTTCTTTATTTTCTTTATTTTTTTATTTTCTTTATTTCATTTGAGTTCTTTATTTTCTTTATATTGTTTGTGTTCTTTATTTTCTTTATTTTATTTATTTCCTTTATTTTCTTTATTTTCTTTATTTTCTTTATTTTCTTTATTTTCTTTATTTTCTTTATTTTCTTTATTTTCTTTATTTTTTTTACTTTCTTTATTTTTTTATTTTCTTTATTTTCTTTATTTTCTTTATTATCTTTATTTTCTTTATTTTCTTTATTTTTTTATTTTCTTTATTTCATTTGTTTTCTTTATTTTCTTTATATTGTTTGTGTTCTTTATTTTCTTTATTTTATTTATTTCCTTTATTTTCTTTATTTTCTTTATTTTCTTTATTTTCTTCATATGCTTTATTTTCTTATTTTTTTGTTTTTTTTTATTTTCTTTATTTTCTTTATTTTCTTTATTTTTTTTATTTTCTTTAAATTTCTTTATTTTCTTTGTTTTCTTTATTTTCTTTATTTTTTTATTTCCTTTATTTTCTTTATTTTCTTTATTTTTTTTATTTTCTTTATTTTCTTTATTTTCTTTATTTTCTTTATTTTCTTTATTTTCTTTATTTTCTTTATTTTCTTTATTTTCTTTATTTTCTTTATTTTCTTTATTTTCTTTATTTTCTTTATTTTCTTTATTTCTTTATTTACTTAATTTTTTTATTTTCTTTATTTCATTTGTTTTCTTTATTTTCTTTATATTCTTTGTGTTCTTTATTTTTTTTTTTTATTTATTTTATTTATTTCCTTTATTTTATTTATTTTCTTTATTTTCTTTATTTTCTTTAAATTTCTTTATTTTCTTTGTTTTCTTTATTTTCTTAATTTTCTTTATTTTCTTTATTTTCTTTATTTTCTTTATTTCTTTAATTTTCTTTATTTTTTATATTTTCTTTATTTTCTTTATTTTCTTTATGTTCTTTATTTTCGTTACTTTCATTATTTTATTTATTTTATTTTCTTTATTTTCTTTATTTTCCGTATTTTCTTTATTTTCTTTATTTTCTTTATTTTCTTTATTTTCTTTACTTTCTTTATTTTCTTTATTTTCTTTATTTTCTTTATTTTCTTTATTTTCTTTATTTTCTTTAGTTTTTTTATTTTCTTTATTTTCTTTAAATTTCTTTATTTTCTTTGTTTTTTTAATTTTCTTTATTTTCTGTTTTTTTTTTTTTTTTTTTCTTTGCTTTCTTTATTTTCTTTATTTTCTTTATTTTTTTTATTTTTTTTATTTTCTTTATTTTCTTTATTTTCTTTATTTTCTTTATTTTCTTTATTTTCTTTATTTTCTTTATTTTCTTCATTTGCTTTATTTTCTTTATTTTCTTTATTTTCTTTATTTTCTCTATTTTCTTTATTTTCTTTATTTTTTTTACTTTCTTTATTTTTTTATTTTCTTTATTTTCTTTATTTTCTTTATTATCTTTATTTTCTTTATTTTCTTTATTTTCTTTATTTTCTTTATTTTCTTTATTTTTTTATTTTCTTTATTTCATTTGTGTTCTTTATTTTCTTTATATTGTTTGTGTTCTTTATTTTCTTTATTTTATTTATTTCCTTTATTTTCTTTATTTTCTTTATTTTCTTTATTTTCTTTATTTTCTTTATTTTCTTTATTTTCTTTATTTTCTTTATTTTTTTTACTTTCTTTATTTTTTTATTTTCTTTATTTTCTTTATTTTCTTTATTTTCTTTATTATCTTTATTTTCTTTATTTTCTTTATTTTTTTATTTTCTTTATTTCATTTGTTTTCTTTATTTTCTTTATATTGTTTGTGTTCTTTATTTTCTTTATTTTATTTATTTCCTTTATTTTCTTTATTTTCTTTATTTTCTTTATTTTCTTCATATGCTTTATTTTCTTATTTTTTTGTTTTTTTTTATTTTCTTTATTTTCTTTATTTTCTTTATTTTTTTTATTTTCTTTAAATTTCTTTATTTTCTTTGTTTTCTTTATTTTCTTTATTTTTTTATTTCCTTTATTTTCTTTATTTTCTTTATTTATTTTATTTTCTTTATTTTCTTTATTTTCTTTATTTTCTTTATTTTCTTTATTTTCTTTATTTTCTTCATTTTCTTTATTTTCTTTATTTTCTTTATTTTCTTTATTTTCTTTATTTCTTTATTTACTTAATTTTTTTATTTTCTTTATTTCATTTGTTTTCTTTATTTTCTTTATATTCTTTGTGTTCTTTATTTTTTTTTTTTATTTATTTTATTTATTTCCTTTATTTTATTTATTTTCTTTATTTTCTTTAAATTTCTTTATTTTCTTTGTTTTCTTTATTTTCTTAATTTTCTTAATTTTCTTTATTTTCTTTATTTTCTTTATTTCTTTAATTTTCTTTATTTTTTATATTTTCTTTATTTTCTTTATTTTCTTTATTTTCCGTATTTTCTTTATTTTCTTTATTTTCTTTATTTTCTTTATTTTCTTTACTTTCTTTATTTTCTTTATTTTCTTTATTTTCTTTATTTTCTTTATTTTCTTTATTTTCTTTATTTTCTTTAGTTTCTTTATTTTCTTTATTTTCTTTAAATTTCTTTATTTTCTTTGTTTTTTTAATTTTCTTTATTTTCTGTTTTTTTTTTTTTTTATTTTCTTTGCTTTCTTTATTTTCTTTATTTTTTTATTTTCTTTTTATTTTTCTATTTTTTTTATTTCATTTGTTTTCTTTATTTTCTTTATATTTTTAATGTTCTTTATTTTCTTTACATTCTTTATTTTCTTTATTTTCTTTATTTCCTTTATATTCTTTATTTTCTTTATTTTCTTAATTTTCTTTATTATCTTTATTTTTTTCATATTCTCAATTGTCTTTATTTTCTTTAACTTCGTATTTTCTTTATTTTCTTTATTTTTTTTATTTTCTTTATTTTCTTTATTTTCTTTATTTTCTTTATTTTCTTTATTTTCTTTATTTTCTTTATTTTCTTTATTTTCTTTATTTCTTTATTTACTTAATTTTTTTATTTCATTTGTTTTCTTTATTTTCTTTATATTCTTTGTGTTCTTTATTTTCTTTTTTTTATTTATTTTATTTAGTTTCTTTATTTTCTTTATTTTCTTTATTTTCTTTATTTTCTTTATTTCTTTATTTACTTAATTTTTTTATTTTCTTTATTTTCTTTATTTTTTATATTTTCTTTATTTTCTTTATTTTCTTTATGTTCTTTATTTTCGTTACTTTCATTATTTTCTTTATTTTCTTTATTTTATTTTCTTTATTTTCTTTATTTTCTTTATTTTCTTTATTTTCTTTATTTTCTTTATTTTCTTTATTTTCTTTATTTTCTTTATTTTCTTTAAATTTCTTTATTTTCTTTATTTTCTTAATTTTCTTTATTTCCTTTATTTTCTTTATTTTCTTTATTTTTTATATTTTCTTTATTTTTTATATTTTCTTTAATTTCTTTATTTTCTGTATGTTCTTTATTTTCGTTACTTTCATTATTTTCTTTATTTTCTTTATTTTATTTTCTTTATTTTCTTTATTTTCTTTATTTTCTTTATTTTCTTTATTTTCTTTATTTTCTTTATTTTCTTTATTTTCTTTATTTTCTTAATTTTCTTAATTTTCTTAATTTTCTTTATTTTTTTATTTTTTTATTTTCTTTATTTTTTTTTATTTTCTATATTTTCTTTGTTTTCTTTATTTTATTTACTTTCTTTATTTTCTTTGTTTTCTTTAATATCTTTATTTTCTTTATTTTCTTTATTTTCTTTATTTTCTTTATTTTCTTTATTTTCTTTATTTTCTTTATTTTCTTTATTTTCTTTATTTTCTTTATTTTCTTTATTTTCTTTATTTTCTTCATTTGCTTTATTTTCTTTATTTTCTTTATTTTCTTTATTTTCTTTATTTTCTTTATTTTCTTTATTTTCTTTATTTTCTTTATTTTTTTTACTTTCTTTATTTTTTTATTTTCTTTATTTTCTTTATTTTCTTTATTATCTTTATTTTCTTTATTTTCTTTATTTTCTTTATTTTCTTTATTTTTTTATTTTCTTTATTTCATTTGTGTTCTTTATTTTCTTTATATTGTTTGTGTTCTTTATTTTCTTTATTTTATTTATTTCCTTTATTTTCTTTATTTTCTTTATTTTCTTTATTTTCTTCATATGCTTTATTTTCTTATTTTTTTGTTTTTTTTTTATTTTCTTTATTTTCTTTATTTTCTTTATTTTTTTTATTTTCTTTAAATTTCTTTATTTTCTTTGTTTCTTTATTTTCTTTATTTTTTTATTTCCTTTATTTTCTTTATTTTCTTTATTTTCTTTATTTTCTTTATTTTCTTTATTTTCTTTATTTTCTTTATTTTCTTTATTTTCTTTATTTTCTTTATTTTCTTTATTTTCTTTATTTTCTTTATTTCTTTATTTACTTAATTTTTTTATTTTCTTTATTTTCTTTATTTTCTTTAGTTTCTTTATTTTCTTTATTTTCTTTAAATTTCTTTATTTTCTTTGTTTTCTTAATTTTCTTTATTTTCTGTTTTCTTTTTTTTATTTATTTTCTTTGCTTTCTTTATTTTCTTTATTTTTTTTATTTTCTTTATTTTTTTTATTTCCTTTATTTTCTTTATTTTTTTATTTTCTTTTTATTTTTCTATTTTCTTTATTTCATTTGTTTCCTTTATTTTCTTTATATTTTTAATGTTCTTTATTTTCTTTACATTCTTTATTTTCTTTATTTTCTTTATGTTCTTTATTTTCGTTACTTTCATTATTTTCTTTATTTTATTTTCTTTATTTTCTTTATTTTCTTTATTTTTTTTATTTTCTATATATTTTTTTTTTTGCTTTATTTTCTTTATTTTCTTTATATTCTTTATCTTCTTTATTTTCTTTATTTGCTTTATTTTCTTTGTTTTCTTTATTTTATTTATTTTCTTTATTTTCTTTATTTCCTTTATTTTCTCTATATTCTTTATTTTTTTTTTTTTTTTTTATATTCTTTATGTTCTTTATTTTCTTTACTTTCTTTATTTTCTTTATTTTTTTATTTACTTTTTTTTCCTTTATTTCATTTGTATTCTTTATCTTCTTTTTATTCTTTATGTTCTATATTTTCTTTATTTTCTATATTTTCTTTATTTTTTTTATTTTCTTTATTTTCTTTATTTTTTTTATTTTCTTTATTTTCTTTACAATCTATATTTTCTTTATTTTCTTTATTTCCTTTACTTTCCTTATATTCTGTATTTTCTTTATTTTCTTTATTTTCTTTATTTTCTTTATTTTCTTTATTTTCTTTATATTCTTTATTTTCTTTATTTTCTTTATTTTCTTAATTTTCTTTATTTTCTTTATTTTTATTTTCTTTATTTTTTTTATTTTCTTTATTTTCTTTATTTTCTTTATTTTCTTCATTTTCTTTATTTTCTTTACTTTCTTTATTTTCTTTATGTTCTTTATTTTCGTTATTTTCATTATTTTCTTTATTTTCTTTATTTTCTTTATTTTCTTTATTTTCTTTATTTTCTTTATTTTCTTTATTTTCTTTATTTTCTTTATTTTCTTTATTTTCTTTATTTTCTTTATTTTCTTTATTTTCTTTATTTTCTTTATTTTCTTTATTTTCTTTATTTTCTTTATTTTCTTTATTTTCTTTATTTTCTTTATTTTCTTTATTTTCTTTATTTTCTTTATTTTTTTTATTTTCTTTATTTTCTTTATTTTCTTTATTTTCTTTATTTTCTTTATTTTCTTTATTTTCTTTATTTTCTTTATTTTCTTTATTTTCTTTATTTTCTTTATTTTCTTTATTTTCTTTATTTTCTTTATTTTCTTTATTTTCTTTATTTTCTTTATTTTCTTTATTTTCTTTAAATTTCTTTATTTTCTTTGTTTTCTTAATTTTCTTTATTTTCTTTATTTTTTTTATTTTCTTTATTTTCTTTATTTTCTGTTTTCTTTTTTTTATTTATTTTCTTTGCTTTCTTTATTTTCTTTATTTTTTTTATTTCCTTTATTTTCTTTATTTTTTTATTTTATTTTTATTTTTCTATTTTCTTTATTTCATTTGTTTCCTTTATTTTCTTTATATTTTTAATGTTCCTTATTTTCTTTACATTCTTTATTTTCTTTATTTTCTTTATGTTCTTTATTTTCGTTACTTTCATTATTTTCTTTATTTTATTTTCTTTATTTTCTTTATTTTCTTTATTTTTTTTATTTTCTATATTTTTTTTTTTTTGCTTTATTTTCTTTATTTTCTTTATATTCTTTATCTTCTTTATTTTCTTTATTTGCTTTATTTTCTTTGTTTTCTTTATTTTATTTATTTTCTTTACTTTCTTTATTTTCTTTAGTTCCTTTATTTTCTCTATATTCTTTATTTTTTTTTTTTTTATTTTCTTTATATTCTTTATGTTCTTTATTTTCTTTACTTTCTTTAATTTCTTTATTTTTTTATTTACTTTTTTTTTTCTTTATTTCATTTGTATTCTTTATCTTCTTTTTATTCTTTATGTTCTTTATTTTCTTTATTTTCTATATTTTCTTTATTTTTTTTATTTTCTTTATTTTCTTTATTTTCTTTATTTTTTTTATTTTCTTTATTTTCTTTACAATCTATATTTTCTTTATTTTCTTTATTTCCTTTACTTTCCTTATATTCTGTATTTTCTTTATTTTCTTTATTTTCTTTATTTTCTTTATTTTCTTTATATTCTTTATTTTCTTTATTTTCTGTATTTTCTTAATTTTCTTTATTTTCTTTATTTTTTTATTTTCTTTATTTTTTTTATTTTCTTTATTTTCTTTATTTTCTTCATTTTCTTTATTTTCTTTACTTTCTTTATTTTCTTTATGTTCTTTATTTTCGTTATTTTCATTATTTTCTTTATTTTCTTTATTTTCTTTATTTTCTTTATTTTCTTTATTTTCTTTATTTTCTTTATTTTCTTTATTTTCTTTATTTTCTTTATTTTCTTTATTTCTTTTATTTTCTTCATTTTCTTTATTTTCTTTGTTTTCTTTATTTTATTTATTTTCTTTTCTTTCTTTATTTTCTTTATTTTCTTTATTTTCTTTATTTTCTTTATTTTCTTTATTTTCTTTATTTTCTTTATTTTCATTATTTTCTTTATTTTCTTTATTTTTGTTATATTCTTTATTTTCTTTATTTTCTTTATTTTCTTTATTTTCTTTATTTCTTTAATTTTCTTTATTTTTTATATTTTCTTTATTTTCTTTATTTTCTTTATGTTCTATATTTTCGTTACTTTCATTATTTTCTTTATTTTCTTTATTTTCTTTATTTGCTTTATTTTCTTTATTTTCTTTATTTTCTTTACTATCTTTATTTTCTTTATTTTTTTATTTTCTTTATTTTTTTTATTTTTTTTATTTCATTTGTATTCTTTATTTTCTTTATATTCTTTATGTTCTTTATTTTCTTTACTTTCTTTATTTTCTTTATTTTCTTTATTTTCTTCGTATGCTTTATTTTCTTAATTTTTTGTTTTCTTTATTTTCTTCATTTTCTTTATTTTTTTAAATTTCTTTAATTTCTTTGTTTTCTTTATTTTCTTAATTTTCTTAATTTTCTTAATTTTCTTAATTTTCTTTATTTTTTTATTTTTTTATTTTCTTTTTTTTTTTTATTTTCTATATTTTCTTTGTTTTCTTTATTTTATTTACTTTCTTTATTTTCTTTGTTTTCTTTAATTTCTTTATTTTCTTTATTTTATTTATTTTCTTTATTTTCTTTATTTTCTTTATTTTCTTTATTTTCTTTATTTTCTTTATTTTTTTTACTTTCTTTATTTTTTTATTTTCTTTAATTTCTTTATTTTCTTTATTTTCTTCATTTGCTTTATTTTCTTTATTTTCTTTATTTTCTTTATTTTCTTTATTTTCTTTATTTTTTTTACTTTCTTTATTTTTTTATTTTCTTTATTTTCTTTATTTTCTTTATTATCTTTATTTTCTTTATTTTCTTTATTTTCTTTATTTTCTTTATTTTTTTATTTTCTTTATTTCATTTGTTTTCTTTATTTTCTTTATATTGTTTGTGTTCTTTATTTTCTTTATTTTATTTATTTCCTTTATTTTCTTTATTTTCTTTATTTTCTTTATTTTCTTTATTTTCTTTATTTTCTTTATTTTCTTTATATTCTTCATATGCTTTATTTTCTTATTTTTTTGTTTTTTTTTTATTTTCTTTATTTTCTTTATTTTCTTTATTTTTTTTATTTTCCTTAAATTTCTTTATTTTCTTTGTTTTCGTTATTTTCTTTATTTTTTTATTTCCTTTATTTTCTTTATTTTCTTTATTTTCTTTATTTTCTTTATTTTCTTTATTTTCTTTATTTTCTTTATTTTCTTTATTTTCTTTATTTTCTTTATTTTCTTTATTTTCTTTATTTTTTTATTTACTTAATTTTTTTATTTTCTTTATTTCATTTGTTTTTTTATTTTCTTTATATTCTTTGTGTTCTTTATTTTCTTTTTTTTATTTATTTTATTTATTTCCTTTATTTTCTTTATTTTCTTTATTTTCTTTATTTTCTTTATTTTCTTTATTTTCTTTATTTTCTTTATTTTCTTCATTTTCTTTAAATTTCTTTATTTTCTTTGTTTTCTTTATTTTCTTAATTTTCTTTATTTCCTTTATTTTCTTTATTTTCTTTATTTCTTTAATTTTCTTTATTTTTTATATTTTCTTTATTTTCTTTATTTTCTTTATGTTCTTTATTTTCGTTACTTTCATTATTTTCTTTATTTTCTTTATTTTATTTTCTTTATTTTCTTTATTTTCTTTATTTTCTTTATTTTCTTTATTTTCTTTATTTTCTTTATTTTCTTTATTTTCTTTATTTTCTTTATTTTCTTTATTTTCTTTATTTTCTTAATTTTCTTAATTTTCTTAATTTTCTTAATTTTCTTAATTTTCTTTATTTTTTTATTTTTTTATTTTCTTTATTTTTTTTATTTTCTATATTTTCTTTGTTTTCTTTATTTTATTTACTTTCTTTATTTTCTTTGTTTTCTTTAATTTCTTTATTTTCTTTATTTTCTTTATTTTCTTTATTTTCTTTATTTTTTTATTTCCTTTATTTTCTTTATTTTCCTTATTTTTTTTTATTTTCTTTAAATTTCTTTATTTTCTTTGTTTTCTTTATTTTTTTATTTCCTTTATTTTCTTTATTTTCTTTATTTTCTTTATTTTCTTTATTTTCTTTATTTTCTTTATTTTCTTTATTTTCTTTATTTTCTTTATTTTCTTTATTTTCTTTATTTTCTTTATTTCTTTATTTACTTAATTTTTTTATTTTCTTTATTTCATTTGTTTTCTTTATTTTCTTTATGTTCTTTATTTTCGTTACTTTCATTATTTTCTTTATTTTCTTTATTTTATTTTCTTTATTTTCTTTATTTTCTTTATTTTCTTTGTTTTCTTTATTTTATTTACTTTCTTTATTTTCTTTGTTTTCTTTAATTTCTTTATTTTCTTTATTTTCTTTATTTTCTTTATTTTCTTTATTTTCTTTATTTTCTTTATTTTCTTTATTTTCTTTATTTTTTTTACTTTCTTTATTTTTTTATTTTCTTTAATTTCTTTATTTTCTTTATTTTCTTCATTTGCTTTATTTTCTTTATTTTCTTTATTTTCTTTATTTTCTTTATTTTCTTTATTTTCTTTATTTTTTTTACTTTCTTTATTTTTTTATTTTCTTTATTTTCTTTATTTTCTTTATTATCTTTATTTTCTTTATTTTCTTTATTTTCTTTATTTTCTTTATTTTTTTATTTTCTTTATTTCATTTGTTTTCTTTATTTTCTTTATATTGTTTGTGTTCTTTATTTTCTTTATTTTATTTATTTCCTTTATTTTCTTTATTTTCTTTATTTTCTTTATTTTCTTTATTTTCTTTATATTCTTCATATGCTTTATTTTCTTATTTTTTTGTTTTTTTTTATTTTCTTTATTTTCTTTATTTTCTTTATTTTTTTTATTTTCCTTAAATTTCTTTATTTTCTTTGTTTTCGTTATTTTCTTTATTTTTTTATTTCCTTTATTTTCTTTATTTTCTTTATTTTCTTTATTTTCTTTATTTTCTTTATTTTCTTTATTTTCTTTATTTTCTTTATTTTCTTTATTTTCTTTATTTTCTTTATTTTCTTTATTTTCTTTATTTTCTTTATTTTCTTTATTTTCTTTATTTTTTTATTTACTTAATTTTTTTATTTTCTTTATTTCATTTGTTTTTTTATTTTCTTTATATTCTTTGTGTTCTTTATTTTCTTTTTTTTATTTATTTTATTTATTTCCTTTATTTTCTTTATTTTCTTTATTTTCTTTATTTTCTTTATTTTCTTTATTTTCTTTATTTTCTTTATTTTCTTTAAATTTCTTTATTTTCTTTGTTTTCTTTATTTTCTTTGTTTTCTTTATTTTCTTAATTTTCTTTATTTCCTTTATTTTCTTTATTTTCTTTATTTCTTTAATTTTCTTTATTTTTTATATTTTCTTTATTTTCTTTATTTTCTTTATGTTCTTTATTTTCGTTACTTTCATTATTTTCTTTATTTTCTTTATTTTATTTTCTTTATTTTCTTTATTTTCTTTATTTTCTTTATTTTCTTTATTTTCTTTATTTTCTTTATTTTCTTTATTTTCTTTATTTTCTTTATTTTCTTTATTTTCTTTATTTTCTTTATTTTCTTAATTTTCTTAATTTTCTTAATTTTCTTAATTTTCTTAATTTTCTTTATTTTTTTATTTTTTTATTTTCTTTATTTTTTTTATTTTCTATATTTTCTTTGTTTTCTTTATTTTATTTACTTTCTTTATTTTCTTTGTTTTCTTTAATTTCTTTATTTTCTTTATTTTCTTTATTTTCTTTATTTTCTTTATTTTTTTATTTCCTTTATTTTCTTTATTTTCCTTATTTTTTTTTATTTTCTTTAAATTTCTTTATTTTCTTTGTTTTCTTTATTTTTTTATTTCCTTTATTTTCTTTATTTTCTTTATTTTCTTTATTTTCTTTATTTTCTTTATTTTCTTTATTTTCTTTATTTTCTTTATTTTCTTTATTTTCTTTATTTTCTTTATTTTCTTTATTTTCTTTATTTTCTTTATTTTCTTTATTTTCTTTATTTCTTTATTTACTTAATTTTTTTATTTTCTTTATTTCATTTGTTTTCTTTATTTTCTTTATATTCTTTGTGTTCTTTATTTTCTTTTTTTTATTTATTTTATTTATTTCCTTTATTTTATTTATTTTCTTTATTTTCTTTATTTTCTTTATTTTCTTTATTTTCTTTATTTTCTTTAAATTTCTTTATTTTTTTTGTTTTCTTTATTTTCTTAATTTTCTTTATTTTCTTTATTTTCTTTATTTTCTTTATTTTCTTTATTTCTTTAATTTTCTTTATTTTTTATATTTTCTTTATTTTCTTTATTTTCTTTATGTTCTTTATTTTCGTTACTTTCATTATTTTCTTTATTTTCTTTATTTTATTTTCTTTATTTTCTTTATTTTCCGTATTTTCTTTATTTTCTTTATTTTCTTTATTTTCTTTATTTTCTTTATTTTCTTTATTTTCTTTATTTTCTTTACTTTCTTTATTTTCTTTATTTTCTTTATTTTCTTTATTTTCTTTATTTTCTTTATTTTCTTTATTTTCTTTATTTTCTTTATTTTCTTTATTTTCTTTAGTTTCTTTATTTTCTTTATTTTCTTTAAATTTCTTTATTTTCTTTGTTTTCTTAATTTTCTTTATTTTCTTTATTTTCTGTTTTCTTTTTTTTATTTATTTTCTTTGCTTTCTTTATTTTCTTTATTTTCTTTATTTTTTTTATTTTTTTTATTTTTTTTATTTCCTTTATTTTCTTTATTTTTTTATTTTCTTTTTATTTTTCTATTTTCTTTATTTCATTTGTTTTCTTTATTTTCTTTATATTTTTAATGTTCTTTATTTTCTTTACATTCTTTATTTTCTTTATTTTCTTTATTCCTTTACTTTCCTTATATTCTTTATTTTCTTTATTTCCTTTATTTTCTTTATATGCTTTATTTTCTTTATTTTCTTAATTTTCTTTATTATCTTTATTTTTTTCATTTTCTCAATTTTCTTTATTTTCTTTAACTTCGTATTTTCTTTATTTTCTTTATATTTTTATTTTCTTTATTTTTTTTATTTTCTTTAGTTTCTTCATTTTCTTCATTTTCTTTATTTTCTTTATTTTCTTTATTTTCTTTATGTTCTTTATTTTTGTTATTTTCATTATTTTCTTTATTTTCTTTATTTTCTTTATTTTCTTTATTTTCTTTATTTTCTTTATTTTCTTTATTTTCTTTATTTTCTTTATTTTCTTTATTTTCTTTATTTTCTTTATTTTCTTTATTTTCTTTATTTTCTTTATTTTCTTTATTTTTTTTATTTTCTTTATTTTCTTTGTTTTCTTTATTTTATTTATTTTCTTTTCTTTCTTTATTTTCTTTGTTTTCTTTATTTTCTTAATTTTCTTTATTTCCTTTATTTTCTTTATTTTCTTTATTTTCTTTATTTCTTTAATTTTTTTTTTTTTTTTTCTTTATTTTTTTTATTTTTTTTATTTTCTTTATTTTCTTTATTTTCTTTATTTATTTTTTTTCTTTATTGTCTTTATTTTCTTTATGTTCTTTATTTTCTTTATTTTCTTAATTTTCTTTATTTTCTTTATTTTTTTCATTTTCTCAATTTTCTTTATTTTCTTTAATTTCGTATTTTCTTTATTTTTTTATTTTCATTATTTTCTTTATTTTCTTTATTTTCTTTATTTTCTTTATTTTCTTTATTTTCTTTATTTTCTTTATTTTCTTTGTTTTCTTTATTTTCTTTATTTTCTTTTCTTTCTTTATTTTCTTTATTTTCTTTATTTTCTTTATTATCTTTATTTTCTTTATTTTCGTTATATTCTTTATTTTCTTTATTTTCATTATTTTCTTTATTTTCTTTATTTTCTTTATTTTCTTTATTTTCTTTATTTTCTTTATTTTCTTTATTTTCTTTAAATTTCTTTATTTTTTTTGTTTTCTTTATTTTCTTAATTTTCTTTATTTTCTTTATATTCTTTATTTTCTTTATTTTCTTAATTTTCTTTATTTTCTTTATTTTTTTATTTTCTTTTTTTTTTTATTTTCTTTATTTTCTTTATTTTCTATATTTTCTTTATTTTCTTTACTTTCTTTATTTTCTTTATGTTCTTTATTTTCATTATTTTCTTTATTTTCTTTATTTTCTTTATTTTCTTTATTTTCTTTATTTTCTTTATTTTCTTTATTTTCTTTATTTTCTTTATTTTCTTTATTTTCTTTCTTTGTTTTCTTTATTTTCTTTATTTTCTTTATTTTCTTTATTTTCTTTATTTTCTTTGTTTTCTTTATTTTATTTATTTTCTTTTCTTTCTTTATTTTCTTTATTTTCTTTATTTTCTTTATTATCTTTATTTTCTTTATTTTCGTTATATTCTTTATTTTCTTTATTTTCATTATTTTCTTTATTTTCTTTATTTTCTTTATTTTCTTTATTTTCTTTATTTTCTTTATTTTCTTTAAATTTCTTTATTTTTTTTGTTTTCTTTATTTTCTTAATTTTCTTTATTTTCTTTATATTCTTTATTTTCTTTATTTTCTTAATTTTCTTTATTTTCTTTATTTTTTTATTTTCTTTATTTTTTTTATTTTCTTTATTTTCTTTATTTTCTTCATTTTCTTTATTTTCTTTATTTTCTTTATTTTTGTTATTTTTTTTGTTTTCTTTATTTTCTTAATTTTCTTTATTTTCTTTATATTCTTTATTTTCTTTATTTTCTTAATTTTCTTTATTTTCTTTATTTTTTTATTTTCTTTATTTTTTTTATTTTCTTTATTTTCTTTATTTTCTTCATTTTCTTTATTTTCTTTATTTTCTTTATTTTTTTATTTTTTTATTTTCTTTATTTTTTTTTATTTTCTATTTTTTCTTTGTTTTCTTTATTTTATTTACTTTCTTTATTTTCTTTGTTTTCTTTAATTTCTTTATTTTCTTTATTTTCTTTATTTTCTTTATTTTCTTTATTTTCTTTATTTTCTTTATTTTCTTTATTTTCTTTATTTTCTTTATTTTCTTTATTTTCTTTATTTTCTTCATTTGCTTTATTTTCTTTATTTTCTTTATTTTCTTTATTTTCTTTATTTTCTTTATTTTCTTTATTTTCTTTGTTTTTTTTACTTTCTTTATTTTTTTATTTTCTTTATTTTCTTTATTTTCTTTATTATCTTTATTTTCTTTATTTTCTTTATTTTCTTTATTTTCTTTATTTTCTTTATTTTCTTTATTTTTTTATTTTCTTTATTTCATTTGTTTTCTTTATTTTCTTTATATTGTTTGTGTTCTTTATTTTCTTTATTTTATTTATTTCCTTTATTTTCTTTATTTTTTTTATTTTCTTTATTTTCTTTATTTTCTTTATTTTCTTTATTTTCTTCATATGCTTTATTTTCTTATTTTTTTGTTTTTTTTTATTTTCTTTATTTTCTTTATTTTCTTTATTTTTTTTATTTTCCTTAAATTTCTTTATTTTCTTTGTTTTAGTTATTTTCTTTATTTTTTTATTTCCTTTATTTTCTTTATTTTCTTTATTTTCTTTATTTTCTTTATTTTCTTTATTTTCTTTATTTTCTTTATTTTCTTTATTTTCTTTATTTTCTTTATTTTCTTTATTTTCTTTATTTTCTTTATTTTCTTTATTTTCTTTATTTTCTTTATTTTTTTTTTACTTAATTTTTTTATTTTCTTTATTTCATTTGTTTTTTTATTTTCTTTATATTCTTTGTGTTCTTTATTTTCTTTTTTTTATTTATTTTATTTATTTCCTTTATTTTCTTTATTTTCTTTATTTTCTTTATTTTCTTTATTTTCTTTATTTTCTTTATTTTCTTTAAATTTCTTTATTTTCTTTATTTTCTTAATTTTCTTTATTTCCTTTATTTTCTTTATTTTCTTTATTTCTTTAATTTTCTTTATTTTTTATATTTTCTTTATTTTCTTTATTTTCTTTATGTTCTTTATTTTCGTTACTTTCATTATTTTCTTTATTTTATTTTCTTTATTTTCTTTATTTTCTTTATTTTCTTTATTTTCTTTATTTTCTTTATTTTCTTTATTTTCTTTATTTTCTTTATTTTCTTTATTTTCTTTATTTTCTTTATTTTCTTTATTTTCTTTATTTTCTTTATTTTCTTTATTTTCTTAATTTTCTTAATTTTCTTAATTTTCTTAATTTTCTTAATTTTCTTAATTTTCTTAATTTTTTTTATTTTTTTATTTTTTTATTTTCTTTATTTTTATTTATTTTCTATATTTTCTTTGTTTTCTTTATTTTATTTACTTTCTTTATTTTCTTTATTTTCTTTATTTTCTTTATTTTCTTTATTTTCTTTAAATTTCTTTATTTTTTTTGTTTTCTTTATTTTCTTAATTTTCTTTATTTTCTTTATTTCTTTAATTTTCTTTATTTTTTATATTTTCTTTATTTTCTTTATTTTCTTTATATTCTTTATTTTCTTTATTTTCTTAATTTTCTTTATTTTCTTTATTTTTTTATTTTCTTTATTTTTTTTATTTTCTTTATTTTCTTTATTTTCTTCATTTTCTTTATTTTCTTTACTTTCTTTATTTTCTTTATGTTCTTTATTTTCGTTATTTTCATTATTTTCTTTATTTTCTTTATTTTCTTTATTTTCTTTATTTTCTTTATTTTCTTTATTTTCTTTATTTTCTTTATTTTCTTTATTTTCTTTATTTTCTTTATTTTCTTTATTTTCTTTATTTTCTTTATTTTCTTTATTTTCATTATTTTCTTTATTTTCTTTATTTTTGTTATATTTTTTATTTTCTTTATTTTCTTAATTTTCTTAATTTTCTTAATTTTCTTAATTTTCTTAATTTTCTTTATTTTTTTATTTTTTTATTTTCTTTATTTTTTTTTATTTTCTATATTTTCTTTGTTTTCTTTATTTTATTTACTTTCTTTATTTTCTTTGTTTTCTTTAATTTCTTTATTTTCTTTATTTTCTTTATTTTCTTTATTTTCTTTATTTTCTTTATTTTCTTTATTTTCTTTATTTTCTTTATTTTCTTTATTTTCTTCATTTGCTTTATTTTCTTTATTTTCTTTATTTTCTTTATTTTCTTTATTTTCTTTATTTTCTTTATTTTTTTTACTTTCTTTATTTTTTTATTTTCTTTATTTTCTTTATTTTCTTTATTATCTTTATTTTCTTTATTTTCTTTATTTTCTTTATTTTCTTTATTTTCTTTATTTTCTTTATTTTTTTATTTTCTTTATTTCATTTGTTTTCTTTATTTTCTTTATATTGTTTGTGTTCTTTATTTTCTTTATTTTATTTATTTCCTTTATTTTCTTTATTTTCTTTATTTTCTTTATTTTCTTTATTTTCTTTATTTTCTTCATATGCTTTATTTTCTTATTTTTTTGTTTTTTTTTATTTTCTTTATTTTCTTTATTTTCTTTATTTTCTTTATTTTTTTTATTTTCCTTAAATTTCTTTATTTTCTTTGTTTTCGTTATTTTCTTTATTTTTTTATTTCCTTTATTTTCTTTATTTTCTTTATTTTCTTTATTTTCTTTATTTTCTTTATTTTCTTTATTTTCTTTATTTTCTTTATTTTCTTTATTTTCTTTATTTTCTTTATTTTCTTTATTTTCTTTATTTTCTTTATTTTCTTTATTTTCTTTATTTTCTTTATTTTCTTTATTTTCTTTTTTTTTTTTTTTACTTAATTTTTTTATTTTCTTTATTTCATTTGTTTTTTTATTTTCTTTATATTCTTTGTGTTCTTTATTTTCTTTTTTTTATTTATTTTATTTATTTCCTTTATTTTCTTTATTTTCTTTATTTTCTTTATTTTCTTTATTTTCTTTATTTTCTTTAAATTTCTTTATTTTCTTTATTTTCTAAATTTTCTTTATTTCCTTTATTTTCTTTATTTTCTTTATTTCTTTAATTTTCTTTATTTTTTATATTTTCTTTATTTTCTTTATTTTCTTTATGTTCTTTATTTTCGTTACTTTCATTATTTTCTTTATTTTCTTTATTTTATTTTCTTTATTTTCTTTATTTTCTTTATTTTCTTTATTTTCTTTATTTTCTTTATTTTCTTTATTTTCTTTATTTTCTTTATTTTCTTTATTTTCTTTATTTTCTTTATTTTCTTTATTTTCTTTATTTTCTTAATTTTCTTAATTTTCTTAATTTTCTTAATTTTCTTAATTTTCTTAATTTTCTTTATTTTTTTATTTTTTTATTTTCTTTATTTTTTTTTATTTTCTATATTTTCTTTGTTTTCTTTATTTTATTTACTTTCTTTATTTTCTTTGTTTTCTTTAATTTCTTTATTTTGTTTATTTTCTTTATTTTCTTTATTTTTTTATTTCCTTTATTTTCTTTATTTTCCTTATTTTTTTTTATTTTCTTTAAATTTCTTTATTTTCTTTGTTTTCTTTATTTTCTTTATTTTTTTATTTCCTTTATTTTCTTTATTTTCTTTATTTTCTTTATTTTCTTTATTTTCTTTATTTTCTTTATTTTCTTTATTTTCTTTATTTTCTTTATTTTCTTTATTTTCTTTATTTTCTTTATTTTCTTTATTTTCTTTATTTCTTTATTTACTTAATTTTTTTATTTTCTTTATTTCATTTGTTTTCTTTATTTTCTTTATATTCTTTGTGTTCTTTATTTTCTTTTTTTTATTTATTTTATTTATTTCCTTTATTTTATTTATTTTCTTTATTTTCTTTATTTTCTTTATTTTCTTTATTTTCTTTATTTTCTTTATTTTCTTTATTTTCTTTATTTTCTTTATTTTCTTTATTTTCTTTAAATTTCTTTATTTTTTTTGTTTTCTTTATTTTCTTAATTTTCTTTATTTTCTTTATTTTCTTTATTTTCTTTATTTCTTTAATTTTCTTTATTTTTTATATTTTCTTTATTTTCTTTATTTTCTTTATTTGCTTTATGTTCTTTATTTTCGTTACTTTCATTATTTTCTTTATTTTATTTTCATTATTTTCTTTATTTTCCGTATTTTCTTTATTTTCTTTATTTTCTTTATTTTCTTTATTTTCTTTATTTTCTTTATTTTCTTTATTTTCTTTATTTTCTTTACTTTCTTTATTTTCTTTATTTTCTTTATTTTCTTTATTTTCTTTATTTTCTTTATTTTCTTTAGTTTCTTTATTTTCTTTATTTTCTTTAAATTTCTTTATTTTCTTTGTTTTCTTAATTTTCTTTATTTTCTTTATTTTCTGTTTTCTTTTTTTTATTTATTTTCTTTGCTTTCTTTATTTTCTTTATTTTCTTTATTTTTTTTATTTTTTTTATTTTTTTTATTTCCTTTATTTTCTTTATTTTTTTATTTTCTTTTTATTTTTCTATTTTCTTTATTTCATTTGTTTTCTTTATTTTCTTTATATTTTTAATGTTCTTTATTTTCTTTACATTCTTTATTTTCTTAATTTTCTTTATTCCTTTACTTTCCTTATATTCTTTATTTTCTTTATTTTCTTTATTTTCTTTATTTTCTTTATTTTCTTCATATGCTTTATTTTCTTATTTTTTTGTTTTTTTTTATTTTCTTTATTTTCTTTATTTTCTTTATTTTTTTTATTTTCCTTAAATTTCTTTATTTTCTTTGTTTTCGTTATTTTCTTTATTTTTTTATTTCCTTTATTTTCTTTATTTTCTTTATTTTCTTTATTTTCTTTATTTTCTTTATTTTCTTTATTTTCTTTATTTTCTTTATTTTCTTTATTTTCTTTATTTTCTTTATTTTCTTTATTTTCTTTATTTTCTTTATTTTCTTTATTTTCTTTATTTTTTTTTTTACTTAATTTTTTTATTTTCTTTATTTCATTTGTTTTTTTATTTTCTTTATATTCTTTGTGTTCTTTATTTTCTTTTTTTTATTTATTTTATTTATTTCCTTTATTTTCTTTATTTTCTTTATTTTCTTTATTTTCTTTATTTTCTTTATTTTCTTTAAATTTCTTTATTTTCTTTATTTTCTTAATTTTCTTTATTTCCTTTATTTTCTTTATTTTCTTTATTTCTTTAATTTTCTTTATTTTTTATATTTTCTTTATTTTCTTTATTTTCTTTATGTTCTTTATTTTCGTTACTTTCATTATTTTCTTTATTTTATTTTCTTTATTTTCTTTATTTTCTTTATTTTCTTTATTTTCTTTATTTTCTTTATTTTCTTTATTTTCTTTATTTTCTTTATTTTCTTTATTTTCTTTATTTTCTTTATTTTCTTTATTTTCTTTATTTTCTTTATTTTCTTTATTTTCTTTATTTTCTTTATTTTCTTTATTTTCTTAATTTTCTTAATTTTCTTAATTTTCTTAATTTTCTTAATTTTCTTAATTTTTTTTATTTTTTTATTTTTTTATTTTCTTTATTTTTTTTTATTTTCTATATTTTCTTTGTTTTCTTTATTTTATTTACTTTCTTTATTTTCTTTATTTTCTTTATTTTCTTTATTTTCTTTAAATTTCTTTATTTTTTTTGTTTTCTTTATTTTCTTAATTTTCTTTATTTTCTTTATTTCTTTAATTTTCTTTATTTTTTATATTTTCTTTATTTTCTTTATTTTCTTTATATTCTTTATTTTCTTTATTTTCTTAATTTTCTTTATTTTCTTTATTTTTTTATTTTCTTTATTTTTTTTATTTTCTTTATTTTCTTTATTTTCTTCATTTTCTTTATTTTCTTTACTTTCTTTATTTTCTTTATTTTCTTTATTTTCTTTATGTTCTTTATTTTCGTTACTTTCATTATTTTCTTTATTTTCTTTATTTTATTTTCTTTATTTTCTTTATTTTCTTTATTTTCTTTATTTTCTTTATTTTCTTTATTTTCTTTATTTTCTTTATTTTCTTTATTTTCTTTATTTTCTTTATTTTATTTATTTTCTTAATTTTCTTAATTTTCTTAATTTTCTTAATTTTCTTAATTTTCTTAATTTTCTTTATTTTTTTATTTTTTTATTTTCTTTATTTTTTTTTATTTTCTATATTTTCTTTGTTTTCTTTATTTTCTTTATTTTTTTATTTCCTTTATTTTCTTTATTTTCTTTATTTTCTTTATTTTCTTTATTTTCTTTATTTTCTTTATTTTCTTTATTTTCTTTATTTTCTTTATTTTCTTTATTTTCTTTATTTTCTTTATTTCTTTATTTACTTAATTTTTTTATTTTCTTTATTTCATTTGTTTTCTTTATTTTCTTTATATTCTTTGTGTTCTTTATTTTCTTTTTTTTATTTATTTTATTTATTTCCTTTATTTTATTTATTTTCTTTATTTTCTTTATTTTCTTTATTTTCTTTATTTTCTTTATTTTCTTTATTTTCTTTATTTTCTTTATTTTCTTTATTTTCTTTATTTTCTTTATTTTCTTTATTTTCTTTAAATTTCTTTATTTTTTTTGTTTTCTTTATTTTCTTAATTTTCTTTATTTTCTTTATTTTCTTTATTTTCTTTATTTCTTTAATTTTCTTTATTTTTTATATTTTCTTTATTTTCTTTATTTTCTTTATTTTCTTTATGTTCTTTATTTTCGTTACTTTCATTATTTTCTTTATTTTCTTTATTTTATTTTCATTATTTTCTTTATTTTCCGTATTTTCTTTATTTTCTTTATTTTCTTTATTTTCTTTATTTTCTTTATTTTCTTTATTTTCTTTATTTTCTTTATTTTCTTTACTTTCTTTATTTTCTTTATTTTCTTTATTTTCTTTATTTTCTTTATTTTCTTTATTTTCTTTATTTTCTTTAGTTTCTTTATTTTCTTTATTTTCTTTAAATTTCTTTATTTTCTTTGTTTTCTTAATTTTCTTTATTTTCTTTATTTTCTGTTTTCTTTTTTTTATTTATTTTCTTTGCTTTCTTTATTTTCTTTATTTTCTTTATTTTTTTTTTATTTTTTATTTTTTTTATTTCCTTTATTTTCTTTATTTTTTTATTTTCTTTTTATTTTTCTATTTTCTTTATTTCATTTGTTTTCTTTATTTTCTTTATATTTTTAATGTTCTTTATTTTCTTTACATTCTTTATTTTCTTAATTTTCTTTATTCCTTTACTTTCCTTATATTCTTTATTTTCTTTATTTTCTTTATTTTCTTTATATGCTTTTTTTTCTTTATTTTCTTAATTTTCTTTATTATCTTTATTTTTTTCATTTTCTCAATTTTCTTTATTTTCTTTAACTTCGTATTTTCTTTATTTTCTTTATTTTTTTATTTTCTTTATTTTTTTTATTTTCTTTAGTTTCTTCATTTTCTTCATTTTCTTTATTTTCTTTATTTTCTTTATTTTCTTTATTTTCTTTATGTTCTTTATTTTTGTTATTTTCATTATTTTCTTTATTTTCTTTATTTTCTTTATTTTCTTTATTTTCTTTATTTTCTTTATTTTCTTTATTTTCTTTATTTTCTTTATTTTTTTTATTTTCTTTATTTTCTTTGTTTTCTTTATTTTATTTATTTTCTTTTCTTTCTTTATTTTCTTTGTTTTCTTTATTTTCTTAATTTTCTTTATTTTCTTTATTTTCTTTAAATTTCTTTATTTTTTTTGTTTTCTTTATTTTCTTAATTTTCTTTATTTTCTTTATTTTCTTTATTTTCTTTATTTCTTTAATTTTCTTTATTTTTTTATTTTCTTTATTTTTTTTATTTTCTTTAGTTTCTTCATTTTCTTCATTTTCTTTATTTTCTTTATTTTCTTTATTTTCTTTATGTTCTTTATTTTTGTTATTTTCATTATTTTCTTTATTTTCTTTATTTTCTTTATTTTCTTTATTTTCTTTATTTTCTTTATTTTCTTTATTTTCTTTATTTTCTTTATTTTCTTTATTTTCTTTATTTTCTTTATTTTCTTTATTTTTTTTATTTTCTTTATTTTCTTTGTTTTCTTTATTTTATTTATTTTCTTTTCTTTCTTTATTTTCTTTGTTTTCTTTATTTTCTTAATTTTCTTTATTTTCTTTATTTTCTTTAAATTTCTTTATTTTTTTTGTTTTCTTTATTTTCTTAATTTTCTTTATTTTCTTTATTTTCTTTATTTTCTTTATTTTCTTTATTTCTTTAATTTTCTTTATTTTTTATATTTTCTTTATTTTCTTTATTTTCTTTATTTTCTTTATTTTCTTTATGTTCTTTATTTTCGTTACTTTCATTATTTTCTTTATTTTCTTTATTTTATTTTCATTATTTTCTTTATTTTCCGTATTTTCTTTATTTTCTTTATTTTCTTTATTTTCTTTATTTTCTTTATTTTCTTTATTTTCTTTATTTTCTTTATTTTCTTTATTTTCTTTATTTTCTTTATTTTCTTTATTTTCTTTATTTTCTTTATTTTCTTTAGTTTCTTTATTTTCTTTATTTTCTTTAAATTTCTTTATTTTCTTTGTTTTCTTAATTTTCTTTATTTTCTTTATTTTCTGTTTTCTTTTTTTTATTTATTTTCTTTGCTTTCTTTATTTTCTTTATTTTCTTTATTTTTTTTATTTTTTTTATTTTTTTTATTTCCTTTATTTTCTTTATTTTTTTATTTTCTTTTTATTTTTCTATTTTCTTTATTTCATTTGTTTTCTTTATTTTCTTTATATTTTTAATGTTCTTTATTTTCTTTACATTCTTTATTTTCTTTATTTTCTTTATTCCTTTACTTTCCTTATATTCTTTATTTTCTTTATTTTCTTTATTTTCTTTATATGCTTTATTTTCTTTATTTTCTTAATTTTCTTTATTATCTTTATTTTTTTCATTTTCTCAATTTTCTTTATTTTCTTTAACTTCGTATTTTCTTTATTTTCTTTATTTTTTTATTTTCTTTATTTTTTTTATTTTCTTTAGTTTCTTCATTTTCTTCATTTTCTCTATTTTCTTTATTTTCTTTATTTTCTTTATGTTCTTTATTTTTGTTATTTTCATTATTTTCTTTATTTTCTTTATTTTCTTTATTTTCTTTATTTTCTTTATTTTCTTTATTTTCTTTATTTTCTTTATTTTCTTTATTTTCTTTATTTTTTTTATTTTCTTTATTTTCTTTGTTTTCTTTATTTTATTTATTTTCTTTTCTTTCTTTATTTTCTTTGTTTTCTTTATTTTCTTAATTTTCTTTATTTCCTTTATTTTCTTTATTTTCTTTATTTTCTTTATTTCTTTAATTTTCTTTATTTTTTTTATTTTCTTTATTTTCTTTATTTTTTTTATTTTCTTTATTTTCTTTATTTTCTTTATTTATTTTTTTTCTTTATTGTCTTTATTTTCTTTATGTTCTTTATTTTCTTTATTTTCTTAATTTTCTTTATTTTCTTTATTTTTTTCATTTTCTCAATTTTCTTTATTTTCTTTAATTTCGTATTTTCTTTATTTTTTTATTTTCATTATTTTCTTTATTTTCTTTATTTTCTTTATTTTCTTTATTTTCTTTATTTTCTTTATTTTCTTTATTTTCTTTATTTTCTTTATTTTCTTTGTTTTCTTTATTTTATTTATTTTCTTTTCTTTCTTTATTTTCTTTATTTTCTTTATTTTCTTTATTATCTTTATTTTCTTTATTTTCGTTATATTCTTTATTTTCTTTATTTTCTTTATTTTCTTTATTTTCTTTATTTTCTTTATTTTCTTTATTTTCTTTATTTTCTTTATTTTCTTTAAATTTCTTTATTTTTTTTGTTTTCTTTATTTTCTTAATTTTCTTTATTTTCTTTATTTCTTTAATTTTCTTTATTTTTTATATTTTCTTTATTTTCTTTATGTTCTTTATTTTCGTTACTTTCATTATTTTCTTTATTTTCTTTATTTTATTTTCTTTATTTCTTTATTTTCCGTATTTTCTTTATTTTCTTTATTTTCTTTATTTTCTTTATTTTCTTTATTTTCTTTATTTTCTTTATTTTCTTTATTTTCTTTATTTTCTTTATTTTCTTTATTTTCTTTATTTTCTTTATTTTTTTTATTTTTTTTATTTTCTTTGTTTTCTTTATTTTATTTATTTTCTTTTCTTTCTTTATTTTCTTTGTTTTCTTTATTTTCTTAATTTTCTTTATTTCCTTTATTTTCTTTATTTTCTTTATTTTCTTTATTTTCTTTATTTCTTTAATTTTCTTTATTTTTTTTATTTTCTTTATTTTCTTTATTTTTTTTATTTTCTTTATTTTCTTTATTTTCTTTATTAATTTTTTTTCTTTATTGTCTTTATTTTCTTTATGTTCTTTATTTTCTTTATTTTCTTAATTTTCTTTATTTTCTTTATTTTCTTTATTTTTTTCATTTTCTCAATTTTCTTTATTTTCTTTAATTTCGTATTTTCTTTATTTTTTTATTTTCATTATTTTCTTTATTTTCTTTATTTTCTTTATTTTCTTTATTTTCTTTATTTTCTTTATTTTCTTTATTTTCTTTATTTTCTTTGTTTTCTTTATTTTATTTATTTTCTTTTCTTTCTTTATTTTCTTTATTTTCTTTATTTTCTTTATTATCTTTATTTTCTTTATTTTCGTTATATTCTTTATTTTCTTTATTTTCTTTATTTTCTTTATTTTCTTTATTTTCTTTATTTTCTTTATTTTCTTTATTTTCTTTATTTTCTTTATTTTCTTTAAATTTCTTTATTTTTTTTGTTTTCTTTATTTTCTTAATTTTCTTTATTTTCTTTATTTCTTTAATTTTCTTTATTTTTTATATTTTCTTTATTTTCTTTATTTTCTTTATGTTCTTTATTTTCGTTACTTTCATTATTTTCTTTATTTTCTTTATTTTATTTTCTTTATTTTCTTTATTTTCCGTATTTTCTTTATTTTCTTTATTTTCTTTATTTTCTTTATTTTCTTTATTTTCTTTATTTTCTTTATTTTCTTTATTTTCTTTATTTTCTTTATTTTCTTTATTTTCTTTATTTTTTTTAGTTTCTTTATTTTCTTTGTTTTCTTTATTTTATTTATTTTCTTTTCTTTCTTTATTTTCTTTGTTTTCTTTATTTTCTTAATTTTCTTTATTTCCTTTATTTTCTTTATTTTCTTTATTTTCTTTATTTCTTTAATTTTCTTTATTTTTTTTATTTTCTTTATTTTCTTTATTTTTTTTATTTTCTTTATTTTCTTTATTTTCTTTATTAATTTTTTTTCTTTATTGTCTTTATTTTCTTTATGTTCTTTATTTTCTTTATTTTCTTAATTTTCTTTATTTTCTTTATTTTCTTTATTTTTTTCATTTTCTCAATTTTCTTTATTTTCTTTAATTTCGTATTTTCTTTATTTTTTTATTTTCATTATTTTCTTTATTTTCTTTATTTTCTTTAAATTTCTTTATTTTCTTTGTTTTCTTAATTTTCTTTATTTTCTTTATTTTCTGTTTTCTTTTTTTTATTTATTTTCTTTGCTTTCTTTATTTTCTTTATTTTCTTTATTTTTTTTATTTTTTTTATTTTTTTTATTTCCTTTATTTTCTTTATTTTTTTATTTTCTTTTTATTTTTCTATTTTCTTTATTTCATTTGTTTTCTTTATTTTCTTTATATTTTTAATGTTCTTTATTTTCTTTATATTCTTTATTTTCTTAATTTTCTTTATTCCTTTACTTTCCTTATATTCTTTATTTTCTTTATTTTCTTTATTTTCTTTATATGCTTTATTTTCTTTATTTTCTTAATTTTCTTTATTATCTTTATTTTTTTCATTTTCTCAATTTTCTTTATTTTCTTTAACTTCGTATTTTCTTTATTTTCTTTATTTTTTTATTTTCTTTATTTTTTTTATTTTCTTTAGTTTCTTCATTTTCTTCATTTTCTTTATTTTCTTTATTTTCTTTATTTTCTTTATGTTCTTTATTTTTGTTATTTTCATTATTTTCTTTATTTTCTTTATTTTCTTTATTTTCTTTATTTTTTTTATTTTCTTTATTTTCTTTGTTTTCTTTATTTTATTTATTTTCTTTTCTTTCTTTATTTTCTTTGTTTTCTTTATTTTCTTAATTTTCTTTATTTTCTTTATTTTCCTTATTTTCTTTAAATTTCTTTATTTTTTTTGTTTTCTTTATTTTCTTAATTTTCTTTATTTTCTTTATTTTCTTTATTTTCTTTATTTCTTTAATTTTCTTTATTTTTTTATTTTCTTTATTTTTTTTATTTTCTTTAGTTTCTTCATTTTCTTCATTTTCTTTATTTTCTTTATTTTCTTTATTTTCTTTATGTTCTTTATTTTTGTTATTTTCATTATTTTCTTTATTTTCTTTATTTTCTTTATTTTCTTTATTTTCTTTATTTTCTTTATTTTCTTTATTTTCTTTATTTTTTTTATTTTCTTTATTTTCTTTGTTTTCTTTATTTTATTTATTTTCTTTTCTTTCTTTATTTTCTTTGTTTTCTTTATTTTCTTAATTTTCTTTATTTTCTTTATTTTCTTTAAATTTCTTTATTTTTTTTGTTTTCTTTATTTTCTTAATTTTCTTTATTTTCTTTATTTTCTTTATTTTCTTTATTTCTTTAATTTTCTTTATTTTTTATATTTTCTTTATTTTCTTTATTTTCTTTATTTTCTTTATGTTCTTTATTTTCGTTACTTTCATTATTTTCTTTATTTTCTTTATTTTATTTTCATTATTTTCTTTATTTTCCGTATTTTCTTTATTTTCTTTATTTTCTTTATTTTCTTTATTTTCTTTATTTTCTTTATTTTCTTTATTTTCTTTATTTTCTTTATTTTCTTTATTTTCTTTATTTTCTTTAGTTTCTTTATTTTCTTTATTTTCTTTAAATTTCTTTATTTTCTTTGTTTTCTTAATTTTCTTTATTTTCTTTATTTTCTGTTTTCTTTTTTTTATTTATTTTCTTTGCTTTCTTTATTTTCTTTATTTTCTTTATTTTTTTTATTTTTTTTATTTTTTTTATTTCCTTTATTTTCTTTATTTTTTTATTTTCTTTTTATTTTTCTATTTTCTTTATTTCATTTGTTTTCTTTATTTTCTTTATATTTTTAATGTTCTTTATTTTCTTTACATTCTTTATTTTCTTTATTCCTTTACTTTCCTTATATTCTTTATTTTCTTTATTTTCTTTATTTTCTTTATATGCTTTATTTTCTTTATTTTCTTAATTTTCTTTATTATCTTTATTTTTTTCATTTTCTCAATTTTCTTTATTTTCTTTAACTTCGTATTTTCTTTATTTTCTTTATTTTTTTATTTTCTTTATTTTTTTTATTTTCTTTAGTTTCTTCATTTTCTTCTTTTTCTTTATTTTCTTTATTTTCTTTATTTTCTTTATGTTCTTTATTTTTGTTATTTTCATTATTTTCTTTATTTTCTTTATTTTCTTTATTTTCTTTATTTTCTTTATTTTCTTTATTTTCTTTATTTTCTTTATTTTCTTTATTTTCTTTATTTTCTTTATTTTCTTTATTTTTTTTATTTTCTTTATTTTCTTTGTTTTCTTTATTTTATTTATTTTCTTTTCTTTCTTTATTTTCTTTGTTTTCTTTATTTTCTTAATTTTCTTTATTTCCTTTATTTTCTTTATTTTCTTTATTTTCTTTATTTCTTTAATTTTCTTTATTTTTTTTATTTTCTTTATTTTCTTTATTTTTTTTATTTTCTTTATTTTCTTTATTTTTTTTTTTTTTTTTTTTTTTATTGTCTTTATTTTCTTTATGTTCTTTATTTTCTTTATTTTCTTAATTTTCTTTATTTTCTTTATTTTTTTCATTTTCTCAATTTTCTTTATTTTCTTTAATTTCGTATTTTCTTTATTTTTTTATTTTCATTATTTTCTTTATTTTCTTTATTTTCTTTATTTTCTTTATTTTCTTTATTTTCTTCATTTTCTTTATTTTCTTTATTTTCTTTATTTTCTTTGTTTTCTTTATTTTATTTATTTTCTTTTCTTTCTTTATTTTCTTTATTTTCTTTATTTTCTTTATTATCTTTATTTTCTTTATTTTCGTTATATTCTTTATTTTCTTTATTTTCTTTATTTTCTTTATTTTCTTTATTTTCTTTATTTTCTTTATTTTCTTTATTTTCTTTATTTTCTTTAAATTTCTTTATTTTTTTTGTTTTCTTTATTTTCTTAATTTTCTTTATTTTCTTTATTTTCTTTATTTTCTTTATTTCTTTAATTTTCTTTATTTTTTTATTTTCTTTATTTTTTTTATTTTCTTTAGTTTCTTCATTTTCTTCATTTTCTTTATTTTCTTTATTTTCTTTATTTTCTTTATTTTCTTTATGTTCTTTATTTTTGTTATTTTCATTATTTTCTTTATTTTCTTTATTTTCTTTATTTTCTTTATTTTCTTTATTTTCTTTATTTTCTTTATTTTCTTTATTTTCTTTATTTTTTTTATTTTCTTTATTTTCTTTGTTTTCTTTATTTTATTTATTTTCTTTTCTTTCTTTATTTTCTTTGTTTTCTTTATTTTCTTAATTTTCTTTATTTTCTTTATTTTCTTTATTTTCTTTAAATTTCTTTATTTTTTTTGTTTTCTTTATTTTCTTAATTTTCTTTATTTTCTTTATTTTCTTTATTTTCTTTATTTTCTCTATTTCTTTAATTTTCTTTATTTTTTATATTTTCTTTATTTTCTTTATTTTCTTTATTTTCTTTATGTTCTTTATTTTCGTTACTTTCATTATTTTCTTTATTTTCTTTATTTTATTTTCATTATTTTCTTTATTTTCCGTATTTTCTTTATTTTCTTTATTTTCTTTATTTTCTTTATTTTCTTTATTTTCTTTATTTTCTTTATTTTCTTTATTTTCTTTATTTTCTTTATTTTCTTTATTTTCTTTATTTTCTTTAGTTTCTTTATTTTCTTTATTTTCTTTAAATTTCTTTATTTTCTTTGTTTTCTTAATTTTCTTTATTTTCTTTATTTTCTGTTTTCTTTTTTTTATTTATTTTCTTTGCTTTTTTTATTTTCTTTATTTTCTTTATTTTTTTTATTTTTTTTATTTTTTTTATTTCCTTTATTTTCTTTATTTTTTTATTTTCTTTTTATTTTTCTATTTTCTTTATTTCATTTGTTTTCTCTATTTTCTTTATATTTTTAATGTTCTTTATTTTCTTTACATTCTTTATTTTCTTTATTCCTTTACTTTCCTTATATTCTTTATTTTCTTTATTTTCTTTATTTTCTTTATATGCTTTATTTTCTTTATTTCTTTAATTTTCTTTATTTTTTTTATTTTCTTTATTTTCTTTATTTTTTTTATTTTCTTTATTTTCTTTATTTTCTTTATTAATTTTTTTTCTTTATTGTCTTTATTTTCTTTATGTTCTTTATTTTCTTTATTTTCTTAATTTTCTTTATTTTCTTTATTTTCTTTATTTTTTTCATTTTCTCAATTTTCTTTATTTTCTTTAATTTCGTATTTTCTTTATTTTTTTATTTTCATTATTTTCTTTATTTTCTTTATTTTCTTTATTTTCTTTATTTTCTTTATTTTCTTTATTTTCTTTATTTTCTTTGTTTTCTTTATTTTATTTATTTTCTTTTCTTTCTTTATTTTCTTTATTTTCTTTATTTTCTTTATTATCTTTATTTTCTTTATTTTCGTTATATTCTTTATTTTCTTTATTTTCTTTATTTTCTTTATTTTCTTTATTTTCTTTATTTTCTTTATTTTCTTTATTTTCTTTATTTTCTTTATTTTCTTTATTTTCTTTATTTTCTTTAAATTTCTTTATTTTTTTTGTTTTCTTTATTTTCTTAATTTTCTTTATTTTCTTTATTTCTTTAATTTTCTTTATTTTTTATATTTTCTTTATTTTCTTTATTTTCTTTATGTTCTTTATTTTCGTTACTTTCATTATTTTCTTTATTTTCTTTATTTTATTTTCTTTATTTTCTTTGTTTTCTTAATTTTCTTTATTTTCTTTATTTTCTGTTTTCTTTTTTTTATTTATTTTCTTTGCTTTCTTTATTTTCTTTATTTTCTTTATTTTTTTTATTTTTTTTATTTTTTTTATTTCCTTTATTTTCTTTATTTTTTTATTTTCTTTTTATTTTTCTATTTTCTTTATTTCATTTGTTTTCTTTATTTTCTTTATATTTTTAATGTTCTTTATTTTCTTTACATTCTTTATTTTCTTTATTTTCTTTATTCCTTTACTTTCCTTATATTCTTTATTTTCTTTATTTTCTTTATTTTCTTTATATGCTTTATTTTCTTTATTTTCTTAATTTTCTTTATTATCTTTATTTTTTTCATTTTCTCAATTTTCTTTATTTTCTTTAACTTCGTATTTTCTTTATTTTCTTTATTTTTTTATTTTCTTTATTTTTTTTATTTTCTTTAGTTTCTTCATTTTCTTCATTTTCTTTATTTTCTTTATTTTCTTTATTTTCTTTATGTTCTTAATTTTTGTTATTTTCATTATTTTCTTTATTTTCTTTATTTTCTTTATTTTCTTTATTTTCTTTATTTTCTTTATTTTCTTTATTTTCTTTATTTTCTTTATTTTTTTTATTTTCTTTATTTTCTTTGTTTTCTTTATTTTATTTATTTTCTTTTCTTTCTTTATTTTCTTTGTTTTCTTTATTTTCTTAATTTTCTTTATTTCCTTTATTTTCTTTATTTTCTTTATTTTCTTTATTTTCTTTATTTTCTTTATTTCTTTAATTTTCTTTATTTTTTTTATTTTCTTTATTTTCTTTATTTTTTTTATTTTCTTTATTTTCTTTATTTTCTTTATTTTTTTTTTTTCTTTATTGTCTTTATTTTCTTTATGTTCTTTATTTTCTTTATTTTCTTAATTTTCTTAATTTTCTTTATTTTCTTTATTTTTTTCATTTTCTCAATTTTCTTTATTTTCTTTAATTTCGTATTTTCTTTATTTTTTTATTTTCATTATTTTCTTTATTTTCTTTATTTTCTTTATTTTCTTTATTTTCTTTATTTTCTTTATTTTCTTTATTTTCTTTGTTTTCTTTATTTTATTTATTTTCTTTTCTTTCTTTATTTTCTTTATTTTCTTTATTTTCTTTATTATCTTTATTTTCTTTATTTTCGTTATATTCTTTATTTTCTTTATTTTCTTTATTTTCTTGATTTTCTTTATTTTCTTTATTTTCTTTATTTTCTTTATTTTTTTTCTTTATTTTCTTTATTTTCTTTATGTTCTTTATTTTCGTTACTTTCATTATTTTCTTTATTTTATTTTCTTTATTTTCTGTATTTTCTTTATTTTCTTTATTTTCTTTATTTTCTTTATTTTCTTTATTTTCTTTATTTTCTTTATTTTCTTTATTTTCTTTATTTTCTTTATTTTCTTTATTTTCTTTAAATTTCTTTATTTTCTTTGTTTTCTTAATTTTCTTTATTTTCTTTATTTTCTTTATTTTCTTTATTTTCTTTATTTTCTTTATTTTCTTTATTTTCTTTATTTTCTTTATTTTCTTTATTTTCTTTATTTTCTGTTTTCTTTTTTTTATTTATTTTCTTTGCTTTCTTTATTTTCTTTATTTTCTTTATTTTTTTTATTTCCTTTATTGTCTTTATTTTTTTAATTTCTTTTTATTTTTCTATTTTCTTTATTTCATTTGTTTTCTTTATTTTCTTTATATTTTTAATGTTCTTTATTTTCTTTATTTTCTTTATTTTCTTTAAATTTCTTTATTTTCTTTGTTTTCTTAATTTTCTTTATTTTCTTTATTTTCTTTATATTCTTTATTTTCTTTTTTTTCTTAATTTTCTTTATTTTTTGCATTTTCTCAATTTTCTTTATTTTCTTTAATTTCGTATTTTCTTTATTTTTTTATTTTCTTTATTTTTTTTATTTTCTTTATTTTCTTCATTTTCTTCATTTTCTTTATTTTCTTTATTTTCTTTATTTTCTTTATTTTCTTTATTTTCTTTATTTTCTTTATTTTCTTTATTTTCTTTATTTTCTTTATTTTCTTTATTTTCTTTAAATTTCTTTATTTTCTTTGTTTTCTTAATTTTCTTTATTTTCTTTATTTTCTTTATTTTCTTTATTTTCTTTATTTTCTTTATTTTCTTTATTTTCTTTATTTTCTTTATTTTCTTTATTTTCTTTATTTTCTTTATTTTCTTTATTTTCTTTATTTTCTTTATTTTCTTTATTTTCTTTATTTTCTTTATTTTCTTTAAATTTCTTTATTTTCTTTGTTTTCTTAATTTTCTTTATTTTCTTTATTTTCTTTATTTTCTTTATTTTCTTTATTTTCTTTATTTTCTTTATTTTCTTTATTTTCTGTTTTCTTTTTTTTATTTATTTTCTTTGCTTTCTTTATTTTCTTTATTTTCTTTATATTCTTTATTTTCTTTTTTTTCTTAATTTTCTTTATTTTTTGCATTTTCTCAATTTTCTTTATTTTCTTTAATTTCGTATTTTCTTTATTTTTTTATTTTCTTTATTTTTTTTATTTTCTTTATTTTCTTCATTTTCTTCATTTTCTTTATTTTCTTTATTTTCTTTATTTTCTTTATTTTCTTTATTTTCTTTATTTTCTTTATTTTCTTTATTTTCTTTATTTTCTTTATTTTCTTTATTTTCTTTATTTTCTTTATTTTCTTTATTTTCTTTATTTTCTTTATTTTCTTTATTTTCTTTATTTTCTTTATTTTCTTTATTTTCTTTATTTTCTTTATTTTCTTTAAATTTCTTTATTTTCTTTGTTTTCTTAATTTTCTTTATTTTCTTTATTTTCTTTATTTTCTTTATTTTCTTTATTTTCTTTATTTTCTTTATTTTCTTTATTTTCTTTATTTTCTTTATTTTCTTTATTTTCTTTATTTTCTTTATTTTCTTTATTTTCTTTATTTTCTTTATTTTCTTTATTTTCTTTATTTTCTTTATTTTCTTTATTTTCTTTAAATTTCTTTATTTTCTTTGTTTTCTTAATTTTCTTTATTTTCTTTATTTTCTTTATTTTCTTTATTTTCTTTATTTTCTTTATTTTCTTTATTTTCTTTATTTTCTTTATTTTCTGTTTTCTTTTTTTTATTTATTTTCTTTGCTTTCTTTATTTTCTTTATTTTCTTTATTTTTTTTATTTTATTTATTTTCTTTTCTTTCTTTATTTTCTTTGTTTTCTTTATTTTCTTAATTTTCTTTATTTCCTTTATTTTCTTTATTTTCTTTATTTTCTTTATTTCTTTAATTTTCTTTATTTTTTTTATTTTCTTTATTTTCTTTATTTTTTTTATTTTCTTTATTTTCTTTATTTTCTTTATTTATTTTTTTTTTTATTGTCTTTATTTTCTTTATGTTCTTTATTTTCTTTATTTTCTTAATTTTCTTTATTTTCTTTATTTTTTTCATTTTCTCAATTTTCTTTATTTTCTTTAATTTCGTATTTTCTTTATTTTTTTATTTTCATTATTTTCTTTATTTTCTTTATTTTCTTTATTTTCTTTATTTTCTTTATTTTCTTCATTTTCTTTATTTTCTTTATTTTCTTTATTTTCTTTGTTTTCTTTATTTTATTTATTTTCTTTTCTTTCTTTATTTTCTTTATTGTCTTTATTTTCTTTATTATCTTTATTTTCTTTATTTTCGTTATATTCTTTATTTTCTTTATTTTCTTTATTTTCTTTATTTTCTTTATTTTCTTTATTTTCTTTATTTTCTTTATTTTCTTTAAATTTCTTTATTTTTTTTGTTTTCTTTATTTTCTTAATTTTCTTTATTTTCTTTATTTTCTTTATTTTCTTTATTTCTTTAATTTTCTTTATTTTTTTATTTTCTTTATTTTTTTTATTTTCTTTAGTTTCTTCATTTTCTTCATTTTCTTTATTTTCTTTATTTTCTTTATTTTCTTTATTTTCTTTATTTTCTTTATGTTCTTTATTTTTGTTATTTTCATTATTTTCTTTATTTTCTTTATTTTCTTTATTTTCTTTATTTTCTTTATTTTCTTTATTTTCTTTATTTTCTTTATTTTCTTTATTTTCTTTATTTTTTTTATTTTCTTTATTTTCTTTGTTTTCTTTATTTTATTTATTTTCTTTTCTTTCTTTATTTTCTTTGTTTTCTTTATTTTCTTAATTTTCTTTATTTTCTTTATTTTCTTTATTTTCTTTAAATTTCTTTATTTTTTTTGTTTTCTTTATTTTCTTAATTTTCTTTATTTTCTTTATTTTCTTTATTTTCTTTATTTTCTCTATTTCTTTAATTTTCTTTATTTTTTATATTTTCTTTATTTTCTTTATTTTCTTTATTTTCTTTATGTTCTTTATTTTCGTTACTTTCATTATTTTCTTTATTTTCTTTATTTTATTTTCATTATTTTCTTTATTTTCCGTATTTTCTTTATTTTCTTTATTTTCTTTATTTTCTTTATTTTCTTTATTTTCTTTATTTTCTTTAGTTTCTTTATTTTCTTTATTTTCTTTAAATTTCTTTATTTTCTTTGTTTTCTTAATTTTCTTTATTTTCTTTATTTTCTGTTTTCTTTTTTTTATTTATTTTCTTTGCTTTCTTTATTTTCTTTATTTTCTTTATTTTTTTTATTTTTTTTATTTTTTTTATTTCCTTTATTTTCTTTATTTTTTTATTTTCTTTTTATTTTTCTATTTTCTTTATTTCATTTGTTTTCTTTATTTTCTTTATATTTTTAATGTTCTTTATTTTCTTTACATTCTTTATTTTCTTTATTCCTTTACTTTCCTTATATTCTTTATTTTCTTTATTTTCTTTATTTTCTTTATATGCTTTATTTTCTTTATTTCTTTAATTTTCTTTATTTTTTTTATTTTCTTTATTTTCTTTATTTTTTTTATTTTCTTTATTTTCTTTATTTTCTTTATTAATTTTTTTTCTTTATTGTCTTTATTTTCTTTATGTTCTTTATTTTCTTTATTTTCTTAATTTTCTTTATTTTCTTTATTTTCTTTATTTTTTTCATTTTCTCAATTTTCTTTATTATCTTTAATTTCGTATTTTCTTTATTTTTTTATTTTCATTATTTTCTTTATTTTCTTTATTTTCTTTATTTTCTTTATTTTCTTTATTTTCTTTATTTTCTTTATTTTCTTTATTTTCTTTGTTTTCTTTATTTTATTTATTTTCTTTTCTTTCTTTATTTTCTTTATTTTCTTTATTTTCTTTATTTTCTTTATTATCTTTATTTTCTTTATTTTCGTTATATTCTTTATTTTCTTTATTTTCTTTATTTTCTTTATTTTCTTTATTTTCTTTATTTTCTTTATTTTCTTTATTTTCTTTATTTTCTTTATTTTCTTTATTTTCTTTAAATTTCTTTATTTTTTTTGTTTTCTTTATTTTCTTAATTTTCTTTATTTTCTTTATTTCTTTAATTTTCTTTATTTTTTATATTTTCTTTATTTTCTTTATTTTCTTTATGTTCTTTATTTTCGTTACTTTCATTATTTTCTTTATTTTCTTTATTTTATTTTCTTTATTTTCTTTGTTTTCTTAATTTTCTTTATTTTCTGTTTTCTTTTTTTTATTTATTTTCTTTGCTTTCTTTATTTTCTTTATTTTCTTTATTTTTTTATTTTTTTTATTTTTTTTATTTCCTTTATTTTCTTTATTTTTTTATTTTCTTTTTATTTTTCTATTTTCTTTATTTCATTTGTTTTCTTTATTTTCTTTATATTTTTAATGTTCTTTATTTTCTTTACATTCTTTATTTTCTTTATTTTCTTTATTCCTTTACTTTCCTTATATTCTTTATTTTCTTTATTTTCTTTATTTTCTTTATATGCTTTATTTTCTTTATTTTCTTAATTTTCTTTATTATCTTTATTTTTTTCATTTTCTCAATTTTCTTTATTTTCTTTAACTTCGTATTTTCTTTATTTTCTTTATTTTTTTATTTTCTTTATTTTTTTTATTTTCTTTAGTTTCTTCATTTTCTTCATTTTTTTTATTTTCTTTATTTTCTTTATTTTCTTTATGTTCTTAATTTTTGTTATTTTCATTATTTTCTTTATTTTCTTTATTTTCTTTATTTTCTTTATTTTCTTTATTTTCTTTATTTTCTTTATTTTCTTTATTTTCTTTATTTTTTTTATTTTCTTTATTTTCTTTGTTTTCTTTATTTTATTTATTTTCTTTTCTTTCTTTATTTTCTTTGTTTTCTTTATTTTCTTAATTTTCTTTATTTCCTTTATTTTCTTTATTTTCTTTATTTTCTTTATTTTCTTTATTTCTTTAATTTTCTTTATTTTTTTTATTTTCTTTATTTTCTTTATTTTTTTTATTTTCTTTATTTTCTTTATTTTCTTTATTTTTTTTTTTCTTTATTGTCTTTATTTTCTTTATGTTCTTTATTTTCTTTATTTTCTTAATTTTCTTAATTTTCTTTATTTTCTTTATTTTTTTCATTTTCTCAATTTTCTTTATTTTCTTTAATTTCGTATTTTCTTTATTTTTTTATTTTCATTATTTTCTTTATTTTCTTTATTTTCTTTATTTTCTTTATTTTCTTTATTTTCTTTATTTTCTTTATTTTCTTTGTTTTCTTTATTTTATTTATTTTCTTTTCTTTCTTTATTTTCTTTATTTTCTTTATTTTCTTTATTATCTTTATTTTCTTTATTTTCGTTATATTCTTTATTTTCTTTATTTTCTTTATTTTCTTGATTTTCTTTATTTTCTTTATTTTCTTTATTTTTTTTTCTTTATTTTCTTTATTTTCTTTATGTTCTTTATTTTCGTTACTTTCATTATTTTCTTTATTTTATTTTCTTTATTTTCTTTATTTTCTTTATTTTCTTTATTTTCTTTATTTTCTTTATTTTCTTTATTTTCTTTATTTTCTTTATTTTCTTTATTTTCTTTATTTTCTTTATTTTCTTTATTTTCTTTATTTTCTTTAAATTTCTTTATTTTCTTTGTTTTCTTAATTTTCTTTATTTTCTTTATTTTCTTTATTTTCTTTATTTTCTTTATTTTCTTTATTTTCTTTATTTTCTTTATTTTCTTTATTTTCTTTATTTTCTGTTTTCTTTTTTTTATTTATTTTCTTTGCTTTCTTTATTTTCTTTATTTTCTTTATTTTTTTTATTTCCTTTATTGTCTTTATTTTTTTAATTTCTTTTTATTTTTCTATTTTCTTTATTTCATTTGTTTTCTTTATTTTCTTTATATTTTTAATGTTCTTTATTTTCTTTATTTTCTTTATTTTCTTTAAATTTCTTTATTTTCTTTGTTTTCTTAATTTTCTTTATTTTCTTTATTTTCTTTATATTCTTTATTTTCTTTTTTTTCTTAATTTTCTTTATTTTTTGCATTTTCTCAATTTTCTTTATTTTCTTTAATTTCGTATTTTCTTTATTTTTTTATTTTCTTTATTTTTTTTATTTTCTTTATTTTCTTCATTTTCTTCATTTTCTTTATTTTCTTTATTTTCTTTATTTTCTTTATTTTCTTTATTTTCTTTATTTTCTTTATTTTCTTTATTTTCTTTATTTTCTTTATTTTCTTTATTTTCTTTATTTTCTTTATTTTCTTTATTTTCTTTATTTTCTTTATTTTCTTTATTTTCTTTATTTTCTTTAAATTTCTTTATTTTCTTTGTTTTCTTAATTTTCTTTATTTTCTTTATTTTCTTTATTTTCTTTATTTTCTTTATTTTCTTTATTTTCTTTATTTTCTTTATTTTCTTTATTTTCTTTATTTTCTTTATTTTCTTTATTTTCTTTATTTTCTTTATTTTCTTTATTTTCTTTATTTTCTTTATTTTCTTTATTTTCTTTATTTTCTTTATTTTCTTTAAATTTCTTTATTTTCTTTGTTTTCTTAATTTTCTTTATTTTCTTTATTTTCTTTATTTTCTTTATTTTCTTTATTTTCTGTTTTCTTTTTTTTATTTATTTTCTTTGCTTTCTTTATTTTCTTTATTTTCTTTATTTTTTTTATTTCCTTTATTGTCTTTATTTTTTTAATTTCTTTTTATTTTTCTATTTTTTTTATTTCATTTGTTTCCTTTATTTTCTTTATATTTTTAATGTTCTTTATTTTCTTTATTTTCTTTATTTTCTTTAAATTTATTTATTTTCTTTGTTTTCTTAATTTTCTTTATTTTCTTTATTTTCTTTATATTCTTTATTTTCTTTATTTTCTTAATTTTCTTTATTTTTTGCATTTTCTCAATTTTCTTTATTTTCTTTAATTTTGTATTTTCTTTATTTTTTTATTTTCTTTATTTTTTTTATTTTCTTTATTTTCTTCATTTTCTTCATTTTCTTTATTTTCTTTATTTTCTTTATTTTCTTTATGTTCTTTATTTTCGTTATTTTCATTATTTTATTTTCTTTCTTTATTTTCTTTATTTTCTTTATTTTCTTTATTTTCTTTATTTTCTTTATTTTCTTTATTTTCTTTATTTTCTTTATTTTCTTTATTTTCTTTATTTTCTTTATTTTCTTTATTTTCTTTATTTGCTTTATTTTCTTTATTTTCTTTATTTTCTTTACTTTCTTTATTTTCTTTATTTTTATATTTTCTTTATTTTTTTTATTTTCTTTATTTCATTTGTATTCTTTATTTTCTTTATATTCTTTATGTTCTTTATTTTCTTTACTTTCTCTATTTTCTTTATTTTCTTTATTTTCTTTATTTTCTTTATTTTCTTTATTTTCTTTATTTTCTTTATTTGCTTTATTTTCTTTATTTTCTTTATTTTCTTTATTTTCTTTATTTTCTTTATTTTCTTTATTTTCTTTATTTTCTTTATTTTCTTTATTTTCTTTATTTTCTTTATTTTCTTTATTTTCTTTATTTTCTTCATATGCCTTATTTTCTTAATTTTTTTGTTTTCTTTATTTTCTTTATTTTCTTTAAATTTCTTTATTTTCCTTGTTTTCTCTATTTTCTTAATTTTCTTAATTTTCTTAATTTTCTTAATTTTCTTAATTTTCTTTTTTTTTTTAATTTTTTTTATTTTCTTTATTTTTTTATTTTCGTGATTTTCTTTATTTTCTTTATTTACTTTATTTTCTTAATTTTTTTTTATTTTCTATATTTTCTTTGTTTTCTTTATTTTATTTATTTTCTTTATGTTCATTATTTTCTTTATTTTCATTATTTTCGTCATTTTCTTTATTTTCTTTATTTTGTTTATTTTCTTTGTTTTCTTTTTTTTAATTTATTTTCTTTATTTTCTTTATTTTCTTTATTTTCTTTATTTTCTTAATTTTCTTAATTTTCTTTATTTTTTTTATTTTTTTTATTTTCTTTATTTTTTTATTTTCTTTATTTTTTTTTATTTTCTTTATTTCATTTGTTTTCTTTATTTTCTTAATTTTTTTATGTTCTTTATTTTCTTTACTTTCTTTATTCTCTTTATTTTCTTTATTTTCTTTACTTTCCTTATATTCTTTACTTTCTTTATTATCTTTATTTTCTTTATTTTCTTTACTTTCCTTATATTCTTTATTTTCTTTATTTTCTTTATTTCCTTTATTTTCTTTATTTCCTTTATTTTCTTTATTTTTTTTTTATTTTCTCTATTTTATTTATTTTATTTAATTTATTTATTTTCTTTATTTTCTTTCTTTTCTTTACTTTCTTTACTTCCTTTATTTTCTTTATTTTCTTTATACTCTTTATCTTCTTTATTTTCTTTATTTTCTTTATTTTCTTTGTTTTCTTTATTTTATTTATTTTATTTATTTTTTTTATTTTCTTTATTTTCTTTATTTGCTTTATTTTCTTTATTTTCTTTATATTCTTTATGTTCTTTATTTTCTTTACTTTCTTTATTTTCTTTATTTTTTTTTTAATTTCATTTGTATTCTTTATTTTCTTTTTATTCTTTATGTTCTTTATTTTCTTTACTTTCTTTATTTTCTTTATTTTCTTTATTTTCTTTATTTTCTTAATTTTTTTATTTTCTTTATTTTTTTATTTTCTTTATTTTGTTTATTTTCTTTATTTTCTTTATTTTCTTTATTTTCTTTATTTTCTTTCTTTTCTTTACTTTCTTTACTTCCTTTATTTTCTTTATTTTCTTTATACTCTTTATCTTCTTTATTTTCTTTATTTTCTTTATTTTCTTTGTTTTCTTTATTTTATTTATTTTATTTATTTTTTCTATTTTCTTTATTTTCTTTATTTGCTTTATTTTCTTTATTTTCTTTACATTCTTTATGTTCTTTATTTTCTTTACTTTCTTTATTTTCTTTATTTTTTTTTTAATTTCATTTGTATTCTTTATTTTCTTTTTATTCTTTATGTTCTTTATTTTCTTTACTTTCTTTACTTTCTTTATTTTCTTTATTTTCTTTATTTTCTTTATTTGCTTTATTTTCCTTATTTTCTTTATATTCTTTATGTTCTTTATTTTCTTTATTTTCTTTATTTTCTTTATTTTCTTCATATGCTTTATTTTCTTAATTTTTTTGTTTTCTTTATTTTCTTTATTTTCTTTAAATTTCTTTATTTTCCTTGTTTTCTTTATTTTCTTAATTTTCTTAATTTTCTTAATTTTCTTAATTTTCTTAATTTTCTTAATTTTCTTTATTTTTTTTATTTTTTTTATTTTCTTTATTTTTTTATTTTCGTGATTTTCTTTATTTTCTTTATTTACTTTATTTTCTTAATTTTTCTTTACTTTCTTTATTTTCTTAATTCTCTTTATTTTATTTATTTTCTTTATGTTCATTATTTTCTTTATTTTCATTATTTTCGTCATTTTCTTTATTTTCTTTATTTTCTTTATTTTGTTTATTTTCTTTGTTTTCTTTTTTTTAATTTATTTTCTTTATTTTCTTTATTTTCTTTATTTTCTTAATTTTCTTAATTTTCTTAATTTTCTTTATTTTTTTTATTTTTTTATTTTCTTTATTTTTTTTTTTTCTTTATTTTTTTTATTTTCTTTATTTCATTTGTTTTCTTTATTTTCTTTATTTTTTTATGTTCTTTATTTTCTTTATTTTCTTTACTTTCCTTATATTCTTTATTTTCTTTATTTTCTTTATTTTCTTTATTTTCTTTATTTTCTTTATTTTCTTTATTTTCTTTATTTTCTTTATTTTCTTTATTTTCTTTATTTTCTTTATTTTCTTTATTTTCTTTATTTTCTTTATTTTCTTTATTTTCTTTATTTTCTTTATTTTCTTTATTTTCTTTATTTTCTTTATTTTCTTTATTTTCTTTATTTTCTTTATTTTCTTTATTTTCTTTATTTCCTTTATTTTCTTTATATTCTTTGTTCTTTATTTTCTTTACTTTCTTTACTTTCTTTATTTTTTTATTTTTTTTTTATTTTTTATTTCATTTGTTATCTTTATTTTCTTTTTATTCTTTATGTTCTTTATTATCTTTACTTTCTTTATTTTCTTTATTTTCTTTATTTTCTTTATTTTCTTTATTTGCTTTATTTTCTTCTTTTTCTTTATTTTCTTTATTTTCTTTACTTTCTTTATTTTCTTTATTTTTTTATTTTCTTTATTTTTTTTATTCTCTTTATTTCATTTGTATTCTTTATTTTCTTTATATTCTTTATGTTCTTTATTTTCTTTACTTTCTCTATTTTCTTTATTTTCTTTATTTTCTTTATTTTCTTTATTTTCTTTATTTTCTTTATTTTCTTTATTTTCTTTATTTTCTTTATTTTCTTTATTTTCTTTATTTTCTTTATTTTCTTTATTTTCTTTATTTTCTTCATATGCTTTATTTTCTTTATTTTTTTTATTCTCTTTATTTCATTTGTATTCTTTATTTTCTTTATTTTCTTTATTTTCTTTATTTTCTTTATTTTCTTTAAATTTCTTTATTTTCCTTGTTTTCTTTATTTTCTTAATTTTCTTAATTTTCTTAATTTTCTTAATTTTCTTAATTTTCTTAATTTTCTTAATTTTCTTAATTTTCTTAATTTTCTTTATTTTTTTTATTTTTTTTATTTTCTTTATTTTTTTATTTTCGTGATTTTCTTTATTTTCTTTATTTACTTTATTTTCTTAATTTTCTTTATTTTCTTTATTTTCGTGATTTTCTTTATTTTCTTTATTTACTTTATTTTCTTAATTTTTTTTTATTTTCTATATTTTCTTTGTTTTCTTTATTTTATTTATTTTCTTTACTTTCTTTATTTTCTTAATTCTCTTTATTTTATTTATTTTCTTTATGTTCATTATTTTCTTTATTTTCATTATTTTCGTCATTTTCTTTATTTTCTTTATTTTCTTTATTTTGTTTATTTTCTTTATTTTCTTTATTTTCTTTATTTTCTTTATTTTCTTTATTTTCTTTATTTTCTTTATTTTCTTTATTTTCTTTATTTTCTTTATTTTCTTTATTTTCTTCATATGCTTTATTTTCTTTATTTTTTTTATTCTCTTTATTTCATTTGTATTCTTTATTTTCTTTATTTTCTTTATTTTCTTTATTTTCTTTATTTTCTTTAAATTTCTTTATTTTCCTTGTTTTCTTTATTTTCTTAATTTTCTTAATTTTCTTAATTTTCTTAATTTTCTTAATTTTCTTAATTTTCTTAATTTTCTTTATTTTTTTTATTTTTTTTATTTTCTTTATTTTTTTATTTTCGTGATTTTCTTTATTTTCTTTATTTACTTTATTTTCTTAATTTTCTTTATTTTCTTTATTTTCGTGATTTTCTTTATTTTCTTTATTTACTTTATTTTCTTAATTTTTTTTTATTTTCTATATTTTCTTTGTTTTCTTTATTTTATTTATTTTCTTTACTTTCTTTATTTTCTTAATTCTCTTTATTTTATTTATTTTCTTTATGTTCATTATTTTCTTTATTTTCATTATTTTCGTCATTTTCTTTATTTTCTTTATTTTCTTTATTTTGTTTATTTTCTTTGTTTTCTTTTTTTTAATTTATTTTCTTTATTTTCTTTATTTTCTTAATTTTCTTAATTTTCTTTATTTTTTTTATTTTTTTTATTTTCTTTATTTTTTTATTTTCTTTATTTTTTTTATTTTCTTTATTTCATTTGTTTTCTTTATTTTCTTTATTTTTTTATGTTCTTTATTTTCTTTACTTTCTTTATTCTCTTTATTTTCTTTATTTTCTTTACTTTCCTTATATTCTTTATTTTCTTTATTTTCTTTATTTTCTTTATTTTCTTTATTTTCTTTATTTTCTTTATTTTCTTTATTTTCTTTATTTTCTTTATTTTCTTTATTTTCTTTATTTTCTTTATTTTCTTTATTTTCTTTATTTTCTTTATTTTCTTTATTTTCTTTATTTTCTTTATTTTCTTTATTTTCTTTATTTTCTTTATTTTCTTTATTTTCTTTATTTTCTTTATTTTCTTTATTTTCTTTATTTTCTTTATTTTCTTTATTTTCTTTATTTTCTTTATTTCCTTTATTTTCTTTATATTCTTTGTTCTTTATTTTCTTTACTTTCTTTACTTTCTTTATTTTTTTATTTTTTTTTATTTTTTATTTCATTTGTTATCTTTATTTTCTTTTTATTCTTTATGTTCTTTATTTTCTTTACTTTCTTTATTTTCTTTATTTTCTTTATTTTCTTTATTTTCTTTATTTGCTTTATTTTCTTCTTTTTCTTTATTTTCTTTATTTTCTTTACTTTCTTTATTTTCTTTATTTTTTTATTTTCTTTATTTTTTTTATTCTCTTTATTTCATTTGTATTCTTTTTTTCTTTATATTCTTTATGTTCTTTATTTTCTTTACTCTCTCTATTTTCTTTATTTTCTTTATTTTCTTTATTTTCTTTATTTTCTTTATTTTCTTTATTTTCTTTATTTTCTTTATTTTCTTTATTTTCTTTATTTTCTTTATTTTCTTTATTTTCTTTATTTTCTTTATTTTCTTTATTTTCTTCATATGCTTTATTTTCTTTATTTTTTTTATTCTCTTTATTTCATTTGTATTCTTTATTTTCTTTATTTTCTTTATTTTCTTTATTTTCTTTAAATTTCTTTATTTTCCTTGTTTTCTTTATTTTCTTTACTTTCTTTACTTTCTTTATTTTTTTATTTTTTTTTATTTTTTATTTCATTTGTTATCTTTATTTTCTTTTTATTCTTTATGTTCTTTATTTTCTTTACTTTCTTTATTTTCTTTATTTTCTTTATTTTCTTTATTTTCTTTATTTGCTTTATTTTCTTCTTTTTCTTTATTTTCTTTATTTTCTTTACTTTCTTTATTTTCTTTATTTTTTTATTTTCTTTATTTTTTTTATTCTCTTTATTTCATTTGTATTCTTTTTTTCTTTATATTCTTTATGTTCTTTATTTTCTTTACTCTCTCTATTTTCTTTATTTTTTTTATTTTCCTTTTTTTGTTTATTTTCTTCATTTTCTTTATTTTCTTTATTTTCTTTATTTTCTTTATTTTCTTTATTTTCTTTATTTTCTTTATTTTCTTTATTTTCTTTATTTTCTTTATTTTCTTTATTTTCTTTATTTTCTTTATTTTCTTTATTTTCTTTATTTTCTTTATTTTCTTTATTTTCTTTATTTTCTTTATTTTCTTTATTTTCTTTATTTTCTTTATTTTCTTTATTTTCTTTATTTTCTTTATTTTCTTTATTTTCTTTATTTTCTTTATTTTCTTTATTTTCTTTATTTTCTGTATTTTCTTTATTTTCTTTATATTCTTTATTTTCTTTATTTTCTTTATTTTTTTCATTTTCTCAATTTTCTTTATTTTTTTTAATTTCGTATTTTCTTTATTTTCTTTATTTTTTTTATTTTCTTTATTTTTTTTATTTTTTTTATTTTCTTCATTTTCTTCAGTTTCTTTATTTTCTTTATTTTCTTTATTTTCTTTATTTTCTTTATGTTCTTTATTTTCGTTATTTTCATTATTTTCTTTATTTTCTTTATTTTCTTTATTTTTTTTATTTTCTTTATTTTCTTTATTTTCTTTATTTTTTTTATTTTCTTTATATTCTTTATGTTCTTTATTTTCTTTACTTTCTTTATTTTCTTTATTTTATTATTTTTTTTTATTTTTTATTTCATTTGTATTCTTTATTTTCTTTTTATTCTTTATGTTCTTTATTTTCTTTACTTTCTTTATTTTCTTTATTTTCTTTATTTTCTTTATTTTCTTTATTTTCTTTATTTTCTTTATTTTCTTTATTTTCTTTATTTTCTTTATTTTCTTTATTTTCTTTATTTTTTGTTTATTTTCTTTATTTTCTTTATTTTCTTTATTTTCTTTATTTTCTTTAATTTATTATTTTCTTTATTTTCTTCATTTTCTTTATTTTTTTATTTTCTATATTTTTTTTATTTACTTTATTTTGTTTATTTTCTTTATTTTCTTTATTTTCTTTATTTTCTTTCTTTTCTTTACTTTCTTTACTTCCTTTATTTTCTTTATTTTCTTTATATTCTTTATCTTCTTTATTTTCTTTATTTTCTTTATTTTCTTTATTTTCTTTGTTTTCTTTATTTTATTAATTTTCTTTACTTTCTTTATTTTCTTTATTTCCTTTATTTTCTTTATATTCTTTATTTTTTTTTTTTTTTTTATTTTCTTTATTTTCTTTATTTGCTTTATTTTCTTTATTTCCTTTATATTCTTTATGTTCTTTATTTTCTTTACTTTCTTTATTTTTTCTTTTATTTTTTTTCTTTTTTGATTTCATTTGTATTCTTTATTTTCTTTATATTCTTTATTTTCTTTATTTTCTTTATTTTCTTTATTTTCTTTATTTTCTTTATTTTCTTTATTTTCTTTATTTTCTTTATTTTCTTTATTTTCTTTATTTTCTTTATTTTCTTTATTTTCTTTATTTTCTTTATTTTCTTTATTTTCTTTATTTTCTTTATTTTCTTTATTTTCTTTATTTTCTTTATTTTCTTTATTTTCTTTATTTTCTTTATTTTCTTTATTTTCTTTATTTTCTTTATTTTCTTTATTTTCTTTATTTTCTTTATTTTCTTTATTTTCTTTATTTTCTTTATTTTCTTTATTTTCTTTATTTTCTTTATTTTCTTTATTTTCTTTATTTTCTTTATTTTCTTTATTTTCTTTATTTTCTTTATTTTCTTTATTTTCTTTATTTTCTTTATTTTCTTTATTTTCTTTATTTTCTTTATTTTTTTTATTTTCTCTATTTTCTTCATTTTTTTTTATTTTCTGTAATTTCTTATTTTCTTAATTTTTTTATTTTCTTTTAATTTTTTTATTTTCTTTATTTCATTCATTTTCTGTATTTTTTTAGTTTTCTTTATTTTCTTTATTTTCTTTATGTTCTTTATTTTCTTTATTTTCTTTATTTTCTTTATTTTCTTTACATTCTTTATTTTCTTTTTTTTCTTTATTTTCTTTATTTTCTTTATTTTCTTTATTTTCTTTATTTTCTTTATTTTCTTTATTTTCTTTATTTTCTTTATTTTCTTTATTTTCTTTATTTTCTTTATTTTCTTTATTTTCTTTATTTTCTTTATTTTCTTTATTTTCTTTATTTTCTTTATTTTCTTTATTTTCTTTATTTTCTTTATTTTCTTTATTTTCTTTATTTTCTTTATTTTCTTTATTTTCTTTATTTTCTTTATTTTCTTTATTTTCTTTATTTTCTTTATTTTCTTAGTTTTCTTTATTTTCTTTATTTTTTTATTTTCTTAATTTTTTTTATTTTCTTTATTTTTTTTCATTTTCTTCATTTTCTTTATTTTCTTTATTTTCTTTATTTTCTTTATTTTCTTTATTTTCTTTATGTTCTTTATTTTCGTTATTTTCATAATTTTCTTTATTTTCTTTATTTTCTTTATTTTCTTTATTTTCTTTATTTTCTTTATTTTCTTTATTTTCTTTATTTTTTTTATTTTCTTTATTTTCTTTATTTTCTTTGTTTTCTTTATTTTCTTTATTTTCTTTTTTTTCTTTATTTTCTTTATTTTCTTTATTTTCTTTATTTTCTTTATTTTCTTTATTTTCTTTATTTTCTTTATTTTCTTTATTTTCGTTATATTCTTTATTTTCTTTATTTTCTTTATTTTCTTTGTTTTCTTTATTTTCTTTATTTTCTTAATTTTCTTTATTTTCTTTATTTTCTTTATTTTTTTATTTTCTTAATTTTTTTTATTTTCTTTATTTTCTTTATTTTCTTTATTTCTTTATTTTCTTTATTTTCTTTATGTTCTTTATTTTCGTTATTTTCATTATTTTCTTTATTTTCTTTATTTTCTTTATTTTCTTTATTTTCTTTATTTTCTTTATTTTCTTTATTTTCTTTGTTTTCTTTATTTTATTTATTTTCTTTTCTTTCTTTATTTTCTTTATTTTCTTTATTTTCTTTATTTTCTTTATTTTCTTTATTTTCTTTATTTTCTTTATTTTCTTTATTTTCTTTATTTTCGTTATATTCTTTATTTTCTTTATTTTCTTTATTTTCTTTATTTTCTTTATTTTCTTTATTTTCTTTATTTTCTTTATTTTCTTTATTTTCTTTATTTTCTTTATTTTTTTTATTTTCTTTATTTTCTTTATTTTCTTTATTTTCTTTATTTTCTTTATTTTCTTTATTTTCTTTATTTTCTTTATTTTCTTTATTTGCTTTATTTTCTTTATTTTCTTTATTTTCTTTATTTTCTTTACTTTCTTTATTTTCTTTATTTTTTTATTTTCTTTATTTTTTTTATTTTTTTTATTTCATTTGTATTCTTTATTTTCTTTATATTCTTTATTTTCTTTATTTTCTTTACTTTCTTTATTTTCTTTATTTTCTTTATTTTCTTTATTTTCTTTATTTTCTTCATATGCTTTATTTTCTTAATTTTTTTGTTTTCTTTATTTTCTTTATTTTCTTTATTTTCTTTATTTTCTTTATTTTCTTTAAATTTCTTTATTTTCTTTGTTTTCTTTATTTTCTTAATTTTCTTAATTTTCTTAATTTTCTTTATTTTTTTTATTTTTTTTATTTTCTTTATTTTTTTTTATTTTCTATATTTTCTTTGTTTTCTTTATTTTATTTATTTTCTTTACTTTCTTTATTTTCTTTGTTTTCTTTATTTTTTTTATTTTCTTTATTTTCTTTATTTTCTTTATTTTCTTTATTTTCTTTATTTTCTTTATTTTCTTTATTTTCTTTATTTTCTTTATTTTCTTTATTTTCTTTATTTTCTTTATTTTCTTTATTTTCTTTATTTTGTTTATTTTCTTTATTTTCTTTATTTTCTTTATTTGCTTTATTTTCTTTATTTTCTTTATTTTCTTTATTTTCTTTATTTCATTTATTTCCTTTATTTTCTTTATTTTCTTTATTTTCTTTATTTTCTTTATTTTCTTTATTTTCTTTATTTTCTTTATTTTCTTTATTTCATTTATTTCCTTTATTTTCTTTATTTTCTTTATTTTCTTTATTTTCTTTATTTACTTCATACGCTTTATTTTCTTAATTTTTTTGTTTTCTTTATTTTCTTTATTTTCTTTAAATTTCTTTATTTTCTTTGTTTTCTTTATATACTTGATTTTCTTAATTTTCTTAAATTTCTTAATATTCTTTATTTTCTTTATTTTCTTTATTTTTTTATTTTCTTTATTTTCTTTATTTTCTTTATTTTCTTTATTTTCTTTATTTTCTTTATTTTCTTTATTTTCTTTATTTTCTTTATTTTCTTTATTTTGTTTATTTTCTTTATTTTCTTTACTTTCTTTATTTTCTTTATTTTCTTTATTTTCTTTATTTTCTTTATTTTCTTTATTTTCTTTATTTTCTTTATTTTCTTTATTTTCTTTATTTTCTTTATTTTCTTTATTTTCTTTATTTTCTTTATTTTCTTTATTTTCTTTATTTTCTTTATTTTCTTTATTTTCTTTATTTTATTTATTTTCTTTATATTCTTTATTTTCATTATTTTCATTATTTTCGTTATTTTCTTTATGTTCTTTATTTTCTCTATTTTTTTTATTTTCTTTATTTTCTTTAATATTTTATTTTCTTTATTTTTTTATTTGCTTTATTTTTTTATTTTCTTTTTTCATTCATTTTCTTTATTTCCTTCATTTTCTTTATATTTTAGTTTTCTTTATTTTCTTTATTTTTCTTTATTTTCTTTATTTTCTTTATTTTCTCTATTTTCTTAATTTTCTTTATTTTCTGTAATATTTTATTTTCTTTATTTTTGTATTTGCTTTATTTTTTTATTTTCTTTATTTCATTCATTTTCTTTATTTCCTTCCTTTTCTTTATTTTTTTAGTTTTCTTTATTTTCTTTATTTTTTTTATTTTCTTTATTTTCTTTATTTTCTTCATTATCTTAATTTTCTTAATTTTTTTTATTTTCTTTTTTTTCTTTATTTTCTTTATTTTCTTTATTTTCTTTATTTTCTTTATTTTCTTTATTTTCTTTATTTCCTTTATTTTCTTTATTTTCTTTTTTTCTTTATTTTCTTTATTTTCTTTATTTTCTTTATTTTCTTTATTTTCTTTATTTTCTTTATTTTCTGTAATTTCTTATTTTCTTTATTTTCTTTATTTTCATTATTTTCTTTATTTTCTTTATTTTCTTTATTTTCTTTATTTTTTTTACTTTCTTTATTTTCTTTATTTTCTTTATTTCATTTATTTCCTTTATTTTCTTTATTTCTTTATTTGCTTAATTTCCTTAAGCTTCTTTATTTTCCTTATTTTCTTTATTTTCTTTATTTTCTTTATTTTCTTTATGTTCTTTATTTTATTTATTTTCTTTATTTTATTTATTTTCTTTACTTTCTTTATTTTCTTTATTTTCTTTATTTTCTTTATTTTCTTTATTTTCTTTATTTTCTTCATTTTTTTTATTTTCTTTATTTTCTTTATTTTCTTTATTTTCTTTATTTTCTTTATTTTCTTTATTTTCTTTATTTTCTTTATTTTCTTTATTTTTTTTTTTTTTTTCTTTATTTTCTTTATTTCATTTATTTTCTTTATTTTCTTTATTTTCTTTATTTTATTATTTTTTATTTTCTTTATATTCTTTATTTTATTTATTTTCTTTATTTTCTTTGTTTTTCCAATTTTCTCTATTTTTCCAATTTTCTTTATTTTCTTTATTTTTTTTATTTTCTCTATTTTCTTTATTTTTTTTATTTTCTGTAATTTTTTATTTTCTTTATTTTTTTATTTTCTTTATTTTTTTATTTTCTTTATTTCATTCATTTTCTTTATTTTTTTAGTTTTCTTTATTTTCTTTATTTTCTTTATATTCTTTATTTTCTTTATTTTCTTTCTTTTCTTTCTTTTCTTTATTTTCTTTATTTTCTTTATTTTCTTTATTTTCTTTATTTTCTTTATTTTCTTTATTTTCTTTATTTTCTCTATTTTGTTTATTTTCTTTATTTTATGTAATTTCTTATTTTCCTTATTTTCTTTATTTTCTTTATTTTCTTTATTTTTTTATTTTCTTTATTTTTTTATTTACTTTATTTCATTTATTTTCTTTATTTTATTTAATTTCTTTATTTTCTTTATTTCATTTGTTTTCTTTATTTCCTTCATTTTCTTTATATTTTAGTTTTCTTTATTTTCTTTATTTTTCTTTATTTTCTTTATTTTCTTTATTTTCTCTATTTTCTTAATTTTCTTTATTTTCTGTAATATTTTATTTTCTTTATTTTTTTATTTGCTTTATTTTTTTATTTTCTTTATTTCATTCATTTTCTTTATTTCCTTCCTTTTCTTTATTTTTTTAGTTTTCTTTATTTTCTTTATTTTTTTTTATTTTCTTTATTTTCTTTATTTTCTTCATTTTCTTAATTTTCTTAATTTTCTTTATTTTCTTTTTTTTTCTTTATTTTCTTTATTTTCTTTATTTTCTTTATTTTCTTTTTTTTCTTTATTTTCTTTATTTTCTTTATTTTCTTTATTTCCTTTATTTTCTTTATTTTATTTTTTTTCTTTATTTTCTTTATTTTCTTTATTTTCTTTATTTTCTTTATTTTCTTTATTTTCTTTATTTTCTGTAATTTCTTATTTTCTTTATTTTCTTTATTTTCATTATTTTCTTTATTTTCTTTATTTTCTTTATTTTCTTTATTTTCTTTATTTTCTTTATTTTCTTTATTTTCTTTATTTTCTTTATTTTCTTTATTTTCTTTATTTTCTTTATTTCATTTATTTCCTTTATTTTCTTTATTTCTTATTTGCTTAATTTCCTTAAGCTTCTTTATTTTCTTTATTTTCTTTATTTTCTTTATTTTCTTTATTTTCTTTATTTTCTTTATTTTTTTTATTTTCTTTATTTTCTTTATTTTCTTTATTTTCTTTATTTTCTTTGTTTTCTTTATTTTCTTTATTTTCTTTATTTTCTTTATTTCCTTTATTTTCTTTATTTTCTTTATTTATTTATTTTCTTAATATTTTTTATTTTCTTTATTTCATTTATTTTCTTTATTTTCTTTATGTTCTCTATTTGATTTATTTTCTCTATTTTATTTATTACCTTTACTTTCTTTATTTTCTTTATTTACTTTATTTTCTTTATTTTCTTTATTTTCTTTATTTTCTTTACTTTCTTTATTTTCTTTATTTTCTTTATTTTCTCTATTTTCTTTATTTTCTTTTTTTTATTTATTTTCTTTATTTTCTTTATTTTCTTTATTTTCTTTATTTTCTTTATTTTCTTTATTTTCTTTATTTTCTTTATTTTCTTTATTTTCTTTATTTTCTTTGTTTTCTTTATTTTCTTTATTTTCTTTATTTTCTTCATTTTCTTTATTTTATTTATTTTCGTTATTTTCTTTATTTTCTTTATTTTCTTTATTTTCTTTATTTTCTTTATTTTCTTTATTTTCTTTATTTTCTTTATTTTCTTTATTTTCTTTATTTTCTTTATTTTCTTTATTTTCTTTATTTTCTTTATTTTCTTTATTTTCTTTATTTTCTTTATTTTCTTTATTTTCTTTATTTTCTTTATTTTCTTTATTTTCTTTATTTTCTTTATTTTCTTTATTTTCTTTATTTTCTTTATTTTCTTTATTTTCTTTATTTTCTTTATTTTCTTTATTTTCTTTATTTTCTTTATTTTCTTTATTTTCTTTATTTTCTTTATTTTCTTTATTTTCTTTATTTTCTTTATTTTCTTTATTTTCTTTATTTTCTTTATTTTCTTTATTTTCTTTATTTTCTTTATTTTCTTTATTTTCTTTATTTTCTTTATTTTCTTTATTTTCTTTATTTTTTTTTTTTCTTTATTTTCTTTATTTTCTTTATTTTCTTTATTTTCTTTATTTTCTTTATTTTCTTTATTTTCTTTATTTTCTTTATTTTCTTTATTTTCTTTATTTTCTTTATTTTCTTTATTTTCTTAATATTCTTTATTTTCTTTATTTTCTTTGTTTTTCCAATTTTCTTTATTTTTCCAATTTTCTTTATTTTCTTTATTTTTTATTTCCTCTATTTTCTTTATTTTCTTTATTTTCTGTAATTTCTTATTTTCTTTATTTTTTTATTTTCTTTATTTCATTCATTTTCTTTATTTTTTTAGTTTTCTTTATTTTCTTTATTTTCTTAATTTTCGTTATTTTCTTTATTTTCGTTATTTTCTTTATTTTCTTTATTTTCTTTATTTTCTTTATTTTCTTTATTTTCTTTATTTTCTTTATTTTCTTTATTTTCTTTATTTTCTTTATTTTCTTTATTTTCTTTATTTTCTCTATTTTCTTTATTTTCTCTATTTTCTTTATTTTCTGTAATTTCTTATTTTCTTTATTTTCTTAATTTTCTTTATTTTTTTATTTTCTTTATTTTTTTTATTTTCTTTATTTCATTTATTTTCTTTATTTTATTTAATTTCTTTATTTTCTTTATTTCATTTGTTTTCTTTATTTTCTATATATTCTTTATATTTTTTATTTACTTTACTTTCTTTATTTTCTTTATATTCTTTATTTTCTTTATTTTCTTAATTTTCTTTATTTTCTTTATTTTCTCCATTTTCTTTATTTTCTGTAATATTTTATTTTCTTTATTTTTTTATTTTCTTTATTTTTTTAGTTTTCTTTATTTTCTTTATTTTTTTTTATTTTCTTTATTTTCTTAATTTTCTAAATTTTCTTAATTTTTTTTATTTTCTTTTTTTTCTTTATTTTTTATTATTTTCTTTATTTTCTTTATTTTCTTTCTTTTCTTTATTTTCTTTAGTTTCTTTATTTTCTTTATTTTCTTTATTTTCTGTAATTTCTTATTTTCTTTATTTCTTTATTTTCATTATTTTCTTTATTTTCTTTATTTTCTTTATTTTCTTTATTTTCTTTATTTTCTTTATTTCATTTATTTCCTTTATTTTCTTTATTTCTTTATTTTCTTAATTTTCTTAAGCTTCTTTATTTTCTTTATTTTCTTTATTTTCTTTATTATCTTTATTATCTTTATTTCCTTTATTTTCTTTATTTTCTTTATTTTCTTTGTTTTTTTTTTTTTTTTTATTTTCTTAAATTTCTTAATTTTCTTTATTTACTTTATTTCCTTTATTTTTTTAATTTTCTTATTCTCTTGATTTTTTTATTTTTTTTATTTCTTTATTTTCTTAATTTTCTTAATTTTTTTTATTTTCTTTATTTTCTTCATTTTCTTTATTTTCTTCATTTTTTTATTTTCTTTATTTTCTTTGTTTTCTTTATTTTCTCTATTTTCTTTATTTTCTGTAATTTCTTATTTTCTTTATTTTCTTTATTTTATTATTTTCTTTATTTTTTTATCTTATTTATTTCATTTATTTTCTTTGTTTCCTTAATTTTCTTTATTTCATTTATTTTCTTTATTTTCTTATTTTCTTTATTTTCTTTATTTTCTTTATTTTCTTTATTTTCTTTATTTTTTTTATTTTCTTTATTTCCTTTATTTTCTTTATTTTCTTTATGTCCTTTATTTTTTTTATTTTCTTTATTATCTTTATTTTCTTTATTTTCTTTACTTTGTTTATTTGCTTTATTTTCTTAAATTTCTTAATTTTCTTTATTTACTTTATTTCCTTTATTTTTTTAATTTTCTTTATTTTATTTTTTTTTTTTATTTTTTTATTTTTTTATTTTCTTTATTTTCTTAATTTTCTTTATTTTCTTTCTTTTCTTAATTGTCTTTATTTTCTTCATTTTCTTTATTTTCTCTATTTTCTTTATTTTCTTTATTTTCTGTAATTTTTTATTTTCTTTATTTTATTATTTTGTTTATTTTTTTTTTTATTAATTTCATTTATTTTCTTTATTCCTTTATTTTCTTTATTTTCTTTATTTTGTTTATTTTCTTTATTTTCTTCATTTTCTTTATTTTCTTCATTTTTTTATTTTCTTTATTTTCTTTGTTTTCTTTATTTTCTCTATTTTCTTTATTTTCTGTAATTTCTTATTTTCTTTATTTTCTTTATTTTATTATTTTCTTTATTTTTTTATCTTATTTATTTCATTTATTTTCTTTGTTTCCTTAATTTTCTTTATTTCATTTATTTTCTTTATTTTCTTATTTTCTTTATTTTCTTTATTTTCTTTATTTTCTTTATTTTCTTTATTTTTTATATTTTTTTTTATTTTCTTTATTTTCTTTATTTTCTTAATTTTCTTAATTTTCTTAATTTTCTTTATTTTCTTTATTTTCTTTATTTTCTTTATTTTCTTTATTTTCTTTATTTTTTTATTTTATTTTTTTTTTATTTACTTTATTTCATTTATTTTCTTTATTTTCTTTAATTTCTTTATTTTCTTTATTTCCTTTATTTTCTTTATTTCCTTTATTTTTTAATTTTTTTATTTTCTTTATTTTTTTTTATTTTCTTTATTTCATTTGTTTTCTTTATTTTCTATATATTCTTTGTTCTTTATTTTCTTTATTTTTTTATTTTCTTTATTTTCTTTATTTTCTTTATTTTCTTTGTTTTCTTTATTTTCTTTATTTTCTTCATTTTCTTTATTTTCTTTATTTTCGTTATTTTCTTTATTTTCTTTATTTTCTTTATTTTCTTTATTTTCTTTATTTTCTTTATTTTCTTTATTTTCTTTATTATCTTTATTTTCTTTATTTTCTTTATTTTCTTTATTTTCTTTATTTTCTTTATTTTCTTTATTTTCTTTATTTCATTTATTTTCTTTATTTTCTTTATTTTCTTTATTTTATTATTTTTTAATTTTCTTTATATTCTTTATTTTCTTTATTTTCTTTGTTTTTCCAATTTTCTTTATTTTTCCAATTTTCTTTATTTTCTTTATTTTCTTTATTTTCTTTATTTTCTTTATTTTCTTTATTTTCTTTATTTTCTTTGTTTCCTTAATTTTCTTTATTTTCTTTATTTATTTTATATTCTTCATTTTCTTTATTTTCTTTATTTTCTTTATTTTCTTTATTTTCTTTATTTTCTTTATTTTCTTTATTTTTTATTTTCTTTATTTCATTTGTTTTCTTTATTTTCTTTATATTTTTCATGCTATTTATTTTCTTTATTTTCTTTATTTCATATATTTCCTTTATTTTCTTTATTTTCTTTATTTTCTTTATTTTCTTAATTTTCTCTATTTTCTTTATTTTCTTTATTTTCTGTAATTTCTTATTTTCTTTATTTTCTTTATTTTCATTATTTTCTTTATTTTCTTTATTTTCTTTATTTTCTCTATTTTCTTTATTTTCTTTATTTTCTGTAATATTTTATTTTCTTTATTTTTTTATTTGCTTTATTTTTTATTTTCTTTATTTCATTCATTTTTGTTATTTCCTTCATTTTCTTTATTTTTTAGTTTTCTTTATTTTCTTTATTTTTTTTTATTTTCTTTATTTTCTTAATTTTCGTAATTTTCTTAATTTTCTTTATTTTCTTTATTTTCTTTATTTTCTTTATTTTCTTTATTTTCTTTATTTTCTTTATTTTCTTTATTTTCTTTATTTTCTTTATTTTCTTTATTTTCTTTATTTTCTTTATTTTCTTTATTTTCTTTATTTTCTTTATTTTCTTTATTTTCTTTATTTTCTTTATTTTCTTTATTTTCTTTATTTTCTTTATTTTCTTTATTTTCTTTATTTTCTTTCTTTTCTTTATTTTCTTTATTTTCTTTATTTTCTTAATTTTCTCTATTTTCTTTATTTTCTTTATTTTCTTTATTTTCTGTAATTTCTTATTTTCTTTATTTTCTTTATTTTCATTATTTTATTTATTTTCTTTATTTTCTTTATTTTCTTTATTTTCTTTATTTTCTTTATTTTCTTTATTTTCTTTATTTTCTTTATTTTCTTTATTTTCTTTATTTTCTTTATTTTCTTTATTTTCTTTATTTTCTTTATTTTCTTTATTTTCTTTATTTTCTTTATTTTCTTTATTTTCTTTATTTCATTTATTTCCTTTATTTTCTTTATTTCTTTATTTTCTTAATTGTCTTAAGCTTCTTTTTTTTCTTTATTTTCTTTATTTTCTTTATTTTCTTTATTTTCTTTATTTTCTTTATTTTCTTTATTTTCTTTATTTTCTTTATTTTCTTTATTTTCTTTATTTTCTTTATTTTCTTTATTTCCTTTATTTTCTTTATTTTCTTTATTTTCTTTATTTTCTTTATATTTTTTATTTTCTTTATTTCATTTATTTTCTTTATTTTCTTTATGTTCTTTATTTTATTTATTTTCTTTATTTTATTTATTTTCTTTACTTTCTTTATTTTCTTTATTTTCTTTATTTTCTTTATTTTCTTTATTTTCTTTATTATCTTTATTATCTTTATTTTCTTTATTTTCTTTATTTTCTTTATTTTCTTTATTTTCTTTATTTACGTTATTTTCTTTATTTTCTTTATTTTCTTTATTTTCTTTATTTTCTTTATTTTCTTTATTTTCTTTATTTTCTTTATTTTCTTTATTTTCTTTATTTTCTTTATTTTCTTTATTTTCTTTATTTTCTTTATTTTCTTTATTTTCTTTATTTTCTTTATTTTCTTTATTTTCTTTATTTTCTTTATTTTCTTTATTTTCTTTATTTTATTATTTTTTTATTTTCTTTATATTCTTTATTTTCTTTATTTGCTTTATTTTGTTTGTTTCCTTAATTTTCTTTATTTCATTTTTTTCCTAATTTTCTTTATTTTCTTTATTTCATTTATTTTCTTTATTTTCTTTATTTTCTTTATTTTCTTTATTTTCTTTATTTTCTTTATTTTCTTTATTTTCTTTATTTTCTTTATTTTCTTTATTTTCTTTATTTTCTTTATTTTCTTTATTTTCTTTATTTTCTTTATTTTCTTTATTTTCTTTATTTTCTTTATTTTCTTTATTTTCTTTATTTTCTTTATTTTCTTTATTTTCTTTATTTTTTTATTTTCTTTATTTCATTTATTTCTTTTATTTCTTTATTTTCTTTATTTTCTTTATTTTCTTCATTTTCTTTATTTTCTTTATTTTCTTTATTTCCTTTATTTTCTTTATTTTCTTTATTTTCTTTATTTTCTTTATTTTCTTTATTTTCTTTATTTTCTTTATTTTCTTTATTTTCTTTATTTTCTTAATTTTCTTTATTTTCTTTATTTTCTTTATTTTCTTTATTTTCTTTATTTTCTTTATTTTCTTTATTTTCTTTATTTTCTTTATTTTCTTTATTTTCTTAATTTTCTCTATTTTCTTTATTTTCTGTAATCTCTTATTTTCTTTATTTTCTTTATTTTCATTATTTTCTTTATTTTCTTTATTTTCTTTATTTTCTTTATTTTCTTTATTTTCTTTATTTTCTTTATTTTCTTTATTTTCTTTATTTTCTTTATTTTCTTTATTTTCTTTATTTTCTTTATTTTCTTTATTTTCTTTATTTTCTTTATTTTCTTTATTTTCTTTATTTTCTGTAATATTTTATTTTCTTTATTTTTTTATTTGCTTTATTTTTTTATTATCTTTATTTCATTCATTTTCTTTATTTCCTTCATTTTCTTTATTTTCTTTAATTCCTTCATTTTCTTTATTTTTTTAGTTTTCTTTATTTTCTTTATTTTTTTTTATTTTCTTTATTTTCTTAATTTTTTTTATTTTCTTTATTTTCTTTATTTTCTTTATTTTCTTTATTTTCTTTATTTTCTTTATTTTCTTTATTTTCTTTATTTTCTTTATATTCTTTCTTTTCTTTATTTTCTTTATTTTCTTTATTTTCTTAATTTTCTCTATTTTCTTAATTTTCTTTATTTTCTGTAATCTCTTATTTTCTTTATTTTCTTTATTTTCTTTATTTTCTCTATTTTCTTTATTTTCTTTATTTTCTGTAATATTTTATTTTCTTTATTTTTTTATTTGCTTTATTTTTTTATTTTCTTTATTTCATTCATTTTCTTTATTTCCTTCATTTTCTTTATTTATTTTAGTTTTCTTTATTTTTTTTTATTTTCTGTATTTTCTTAATTTTCTTTATTTTCTTTATTTTCTTTATTTTCTTTATTTTCTTTATTTTCTTTATTTTCTTTATTTTCTTTATTTTCTTTATTTTCTTTATTTTCTTTATTTTCTTTATTTTCTTTATTTTCTTTATTTTCTTTATTTTCTTTATTTTCTTTATTTTCTTTATTTTCTTTATTTTCTTTATTTTCTTTATTTTCTTTATTTTCTTTCTTTTCTTTATTTTCTTTATTTTCTTAATTTTCTCTATTTTCTTAATTTTCTTTATTTTCTGTAATCTCTTATTTTCTTTATTTTCTTTATTTTCTTTATTTTCTTTATTTTCTTTATTTTCTTTATTTTCTTTATTTTCTTTATTTTCTTTATTTTCTTTATTTTCTTTATTTTCTGTAATATTTTATTTTCTTTATTTTTTTATTTGCTTTATTTTTTTATTTTCTTTATTTCATTCATTTTCTTTATTTCCTTCATTTTCTTTATTTTCTTTAATTCCTTCATTTTCTTTATTTTTTTAGTTTTCTTTATTTTCTTTATTTTTTTTTATTTTCTTTATTTTCTTAATTTTTTTTATTTTCTTTATTTTCTTTATTTTCTTTATTTTTTTTATTTTCTTTATTTTCTTTATTTTCTTTATTTTCTTTATTTTCTTTATTTTCTTTATTTTCTTTATTTTCTTTATATTCGTTCTTTTCTTTATTTTCTTTATTTTCTTTATTTTCTTAATTTTCTCTATTTTCTTAATTTTCTTTATTTTCTGTAATCTCTTATTTTCTTTATGTTCTTTATTTTCTTTATTTTCTCTATTTTCTTTATTTTCTTTATTTTCTTCATTTTCTGTAATATTTTATTTTCTTTATTTTTTTATTTGCTTTATTTTTTTATTTTCTTTATTTCATTCATTTTCTTTATTTCCTTCATTTTCTTTATTTTTTTAGTTTTCTTTATTTTTCTTTATTTTCTTAATTTTCTTTATTTTCTTTCTTTTCTTAATTGTCTTTATTTTCTTCATTTTCTTTATTTTCTCTATTTTCTTTATTTTCTTTATTTTCTGTAATTTTTTATTTTCTTTATTTTATTATTTTGTTTATTTTTTTTTTATTAATTTCATTTATTTTCTTTATTCCTTTATTTTCTTTATTTTCTTTACTTTGTTTATTTTCTTTATTTTCTTCATTTTCTTTATTTTCTTCATTTTTTTATTTTCTTTATTTTCTTTGTTTTCTTTATTTTCTCTATTTTCTTTATTTTCTGTAATTTCTTATTTTCTTTATTTTCTTTATTTTATTATTTTCTTTATTTTTTTATCTTATTTATTTCATTTATTTTCTTTGTTTCCTTAATTTTCTTTATTTCATTTATTTTCTTTATTTTCTTATTTTCTTTATTTTCTTTATTTTCTTTATTTTCTTTATTTTTTTTTATTTTCTTTATTTACTTTATTTCCTTTATTTTCTTAATTTTCTTAATTATCTTAATTTTCTTAATTTTCTTAATTTTCTTTATTTCCTTTATTTTCTTTATTTTTTTAATTTTCTTTATTTTCTTTATTTTTTTATTTTTTTTTATTTTCTTTATTTTTTTTATTTTCTTAATTTTCTTAATTTTCTTAATTTTCTTAATTTTCTTAATTTTCTTTATTTTCTTTATTTTCTTTATTTTCTTTATTTTCTTTATTTTCTTTATTTTCTTTATTTTCTTTATTTTTTTATTTTATTTTTTTTTTTATTTTCTTTATTTCATTTATTTTCTTTATTTTCTTTAATTTCTTTATTTTCTTTATTTCCTTTATTTTCTTTATTTCCTTTATTTCCTTTATTTTTTAATTTTTTTATTTTCTTTATTTTTTTTTATTTTCTTTATTTCATTTGTTTTCTTTATTTTCTATATATTCTTTATGTTCTTTATTTTCTTTATTTTTTTATTTTCTTTATTTTCTTTATTTTCTTTATTTTCTTTATTTCATTTATTTCCTTTATTTCTTTATTTTCTTTATTTTCTTTATTTTCTTTATTTTCTTTATTTTCTTTATTTTCTTTATTTTCTTTATTTTCTTTATTTTCTTTATTTTCTTTATTTTCTTTATTTTCTTTATTTTCTTTATTTTCTTTATTTTCTTTATTTTCTTTCTTTTCTTTATTTTCTTTATTTTCTTTATTTTCTTAATTTTCTCTATTTTCTTTATTTTCTTTATTTTCTTTATTTTCTGTAATTTCTTATTTTCTTTATTTTCTTTATTTTCATTATTTTATTTATTTTCTTTATTTTCTTTATTTTCTTTATTTTCTTTATTTTCTTTATTTTCTTTATTTTCTTTATTTTCTTTATTTTCTTTATTTTCTTTATTTTCTTTATTTTCTTTATTTTCTTTATTTTCTTTATTTTCTTTATTTTCTTTATTTCATTTATTTCCTTTATTTTCTTTATTTCTTTATTTTCTTAATTGTCTTAAGCTTCTTTTTTTTCTTTATTTTCTTTATTTTCTTTATTTTCTTTATTTTCTTTATTTTCTTTATTTTCTTTATTTTCTTTATTTTCTTTATTTTCTTTATTTTCTTTATTTTCTTTATTTCCTTTATTTTCTTTATTTTCTTTATTTTCTTTATTTTCTTTATATTTTTTATTTTCTTTATTTCATTTATTTTCTTTATTTTCTTTATGTTCTTTATTTTATTTATTTTCTTTATTTTATTTATTTTCTTTACTTTCTTTATTTTCTTTATTTTCTTTATTTTCTTTATTTTCTTTATTTTCTTTATTATCTTTATTATCTTTATTTTCTTTATTTACGTTATTTTCTTTATTTTCTTTATTTTCTTTATTTTCTTTATTTTCTTTATTTTCTTTATTTTCTTTATTTTCTTTATTTTCTTTATTTTCTTTATTTTCTTTATTTTCTTTATTTTCTTTATTTTCTTTATTTTCTTTATTTTCTTTATTTTCTTTATTTTACTATTTTTTTATTTTCTTTATATTCTTTATTTTCTTTATTTGCTTTATTTTGTTTGTTTCCCTAATTTTCTTTATTTCATTTTTTTCCTAATTTTCTTTATTTTCTTTATTTTCTTTATTTCATTTATTTTCTTTATTTTCTTTATTTTCTTTATTTTCTTTATTTTCTTTATTTTCTTTATTTTCTTTATTTTCTTTATTTTCTTTATTTTCTTTATTTTCTTTATTTTCTTTATTTTCTTTATTTTCTTTATTTTCTTTATTTTCTTTATTTTTTTATTTTCTTTATTTCATTTATTTCTTTTATTTCTTTATTTTCTTTATTTTCTTTATTTTCTTCATTTTCTTTATTTTCTTTATTTTCTTTATTTCCTTTATTTTCTTTATTTTCTTTATTTTCTTTATTTTCTTTATTTTCTTTATTTTCTTTATTTTCTTAATTTTCTTTATTTTCTTTATTTTCTTTATTTTCTTTATTTTCTTTATTTTCTTTATTTTCTTTATTTTCTTTATTTTCTTTATTTTCTTTATTTTCTTTATTTTCTTTATTTTCTTTATTTTCTTTATTTTCTTAATTTTCTCTATTTTCTTTATTTTCTGTAATCTCTTATTTTCTTTATTTTCTTTATTTTCATTATTTTCTTTATTTTCTTTATTTTCTGTAATCTCTTATTTTCTTTATTTTCTTTATTTTCATTATTTTCTTTATTTTCTTTATTTTCTTTATTTTCTTTATTTTCTTTATTTTCTTTATTTTCTTTATTTTCTTTATTTTCTTTATTTTCTTTATTTTCTTTATTTTCTTTATTTTCTTTATTTTCTTTATTTTCTTTATTTTCTTTATTTTCTTTATTTTCTTTATTTTCTTTATTTTCTTTATTTTCTTTATTTTCTTTATTTTCTTTATTTTCTGTAATATTTTATTTTCTTTATTTTTTTATTTGCTTTATTTTTTTATTATCTTTATTTCATTCATTTTCTTTATTTCCTTCATTTTCTTTATTTTCTTTAATTCCTTCATTTTCTTTATTTTTTTAGTTTTCTTTATTTTCTTTATTTTTTTTTATTTTCTTTATTTTCTTAATTTTTTTTATTTTCTTTATTTTCTTTATTTTCTTTATTTTCTTTATTTTCTTTATTTTCTTTATTTTCTTTATTTTCTTTATTTTCTTTATTTTCTTTATTTTCTTTATTTTCTTTATATTCTTTCTTTTCTTTATTTTCTTTATTTTCTTTATTTTCTTAATTTTCTCTATTTTCTTAATTTTCTTGATTTTCTGTAATCTCTTATTTTCTTTATTTTCTTTATTTTCTTTATTTTCTCTATTTTCTTTATTTTCTTTATTTTCTGTAATATTTTATTTTCTTTATTTTTTTATTTTCTTTATTTCATTCATTTTCTTTATTTCCTTCATTTTCTTTATTTATTTTAGTTTTCTTTATTTTTTTTTATTTTCTGTATTTTCTTAATTTTCTTTATTTTCTTTATTTTCTTTATTTTCTTTATTTTCTTTATTTTCTTTATTTTCTTTATTTTCTTTATTTTCTTTATTTTCTTTATTTTCTTTATTTTCTTTATTTTCTTTATTTTCTTTATTTTCTTTATTTTCTTTATTTTCTTTATTTTCTTTATTTTCTTTATTTTCTTTATTTTCTTTATTTTCTTTCTTTTCTTTATTTTCTTTATTTTCTTAATTTTCTCTATTTTCTTAATTTTCTTTATTTTCTGTAATCTCTTATTTTCTTTATTTTCTTTATTTTCTTTATTTTCTTTATTTTCTTTATTTTCTTTATTTTCTTTATTTTCTTTATTTTCTGTAATATTTTATTTTCTTTATTTTTTTATTTGCTTTATTTTTTTATTTTCTTTATTTCATTCATTTTCTTTATTTCCTTCATTTTCTTTATTTTCTTTAATTCCTTCATTTTCTTTATTTTTTTAGTTTTCTTTATTTTCTTTATTTTTTTTTATTTTCTTTATTTTCTTAATTTTTTTTATTTTCTTTATTTTCTTTATTTTCTTTATTTTTTTTATTTTCTTTCTTTTCTTTATTTTCTTTATTTTCTTTATTTTCTTAATTTTCTCTATTTTCTTAATTTTCTTTATTTTCTGTAATCTCTTATTTTCTTTATGTTCTTTATTTTCTTTATTTTCTCTATTTTCTTTATTTTCTTTATTTTCTTTATTTTCTGTAATATTTTATTTTCTTTATTTTTTTATTTGCTTTATTTTTTTATTTTCTTTATTTCATTCATTTTCTTTATTTTCTTCATTTTCTTTATTTTTTTAGTTTTCTTTATTTTTTTTTATTTTCTGTATTTTCTTAATTTTCTTTATTTTCTTTATTTTCTTTATTTTCTTTATTTCTTTATTTTCTTTATTTTCTTTATTTTCTTTATTTTCTTTATTTTCTTTATTTTCTTTATTTTCTTTATTTTCTTTATTTTCTTTATTTTCTTTATTTTCTTTATTTTCTTTATTTTCTTTATTTTCTTTATTTTCTTTATTTTCTTTATTTTCTTTCGTTTCTTTATTTTCTTTATTTTCTTAATTTTCTCTATTTTCTTAATTTTCGTTATTTTCTGTAATCTCTTATTTTCTTTATTTTCTTTATTTTCATTATTTTCTTTATTTTCTTTATTTTCTTTATTTTCTTTATTTTCTTTATTTTCTTTATTTTCTTTATTTTATTTATTTTCTTTATTTTCTTTATTTTCTTTATTTTCTTTATTTTCTTTATTTTCTTTATTTTCTTTATTTCATTTATTTCCTTTATTTTCTTTATTTCTTTATTTTCTTAATTTTCTTAAGCTTCTTTATTTTCTTTATTTTCTTTATTTTCTTTATTTTCTTTATTTTCTTTATTTTCTTTATTTTCTTTATTTTCTTTATTTTCTTTATTTTCTTTATTTTCTTTATTTCCTTTATTTTCTTTATTTTCTTTATTTCCTTTATTTTCTTTATTTTCTTTATTTATTTATTTTCTTTATATTTTTTATTTTCTTTATTTCATTTATTTTCTTTATTTTCTTTATGTTCTTTATTTTATTTATTTTCTTTATTTTATTTATTTTCTTTATTTTCTTTATTTTCTTTATTTTCTTTATTTTCTTTATTTTCTTTATTTTCTTTATTTTCTTTATTTTCTTTATTTTCTTTATTTTCTTTATTTTCTTTATTTTATTTGTTTTCTTTATTTTCTTTATTTTCTTCATTTTTTCATTTTCTTTATTTACGTTATTTTCTTTATTTTCTTTATTTTCTTTATTTTCTTTATTTTGTTTATTTTCTTTATTTTCTTTATTTTCTTTATTTTCTTTATTTTCTTTATTTTCTTTATTTTCTTTATTTTCTTTATTTTCTTTATTTTCTTTATTTTATTATTTTTTTATTTTCTTTATATTCTTTATTTTCTTTATTTGCTTTATTTTGTTTGTTTCCTTAATTTTCTTTATTTCATTTTTTTTCTTAATTTTCTTTATTTTCTTTATTTTCTTTATTTTCTTTATTTTCTTTATTTTCTTTATTTTCTTTATTTTCTTTATTTTCTTTATTTTCTTTATTTTCTTTATTTTCTTTATTTTCTTTATTTCCTTTATTTTCTTATTTTCTTTATTTTCTTTATTTTCTTTATTTTCTTTATTTTCTTTATTTTCTTTATTTTCTTTATTTTTTATTTTCTTTATTTCATTTATTTTCTTTATTTCCTTTATGTTCTTTATTTTATTTATTTTCTTTATTTTATTTATTTTCTTTATTTTCTTTATTTTCTTTATTTTCTTTATTTTCTTTATTTTCTTTATTTTCTTTATTTTATTTGTTTTCTTTATTTTCTTTATTTTCTTCATTTTTTTTATTTTCTTTATTTACGTTATTTTCTTTATTTTCTTTATTTTCTTTATTTTCTTTATTTTCTTTATTTTCTTTATTTTCTTTATTTTCTTTATTTTCTTTATTTTCTTTATTTTCTTTATTTTCTTTATTTTCTTTATTTTCTTTATTTTCTTTATTTTCTTTATTTTATTATTTTTTTATTTTCTTTATATTCTTTATTTTCTTTATTTGCTTTATTTTGTTTGTTTCCTTAATTTTCTTTATTTCATTTTTTTTCTTAATTTTCTTTATTTTCTTTATTTTCTTTATTTTCTTTATTTTCTTTATTTTCTTTATTTTCTTAATTTTCTTAATTTTCTTAATTTTCTCTATTTTCTTTATTTTCTTTATTTTCTGTAATTTCTTATTTTCTTTATTTTCTTTATTTTCATTATTTTCTTTATTTTCTTTATTTTCTTTATTTTCTCTATTTTCTTTATTTTCTTTATTTGCTGTAATATTTTATTTTCTTTCTTTTTTTATTTGCTTTATTTTTTTATTTTCTTTATTTCATTCATTTTCTTTATTTCCTTCATTTTCTTAATTTTTTTAGTTTTCTTTATTTTCTTTATTTTTTTTTATTTTCTTTATTTTATTAATTTTCTTAATTTTCTTAATTTTCTTTATTTTCCTTTTTTTCTTTATTTTCTTTATTTTCTTTATTTTCTTTATTTTCTTTCTTTTCTTTCTTTTCTTTATTTTCTTTATTTTCTTTATTTTCTTAATTTTCTCTATTTTCTTTATTTTCTTTATTTTCTGTAATTTCTTATTTTCTTTATTTTCTTTATTTTCATTATTTTCTTTATTTTCTTTATTTTCTTTATTTTTTTTATTTTCTTTATTTTCTTTATTTTTTTTGTTTTCTTTATTTTCTTTATTTCATTTATTTCCTTTATTTTCTTTATTTCTTTATTTTCTTAATTTTCTTAAGCTTCTTAATTTTCTTTATTTTCTTTATTTTCTTTATTTTCTTTATTTTCTTTATTTTCTTTATTTTCTTTATTTTCTTTATTTTCTTTATTTTCTTTATTTTCTTTATTTCCTTTATTTTCTTTATTTTCTTTATTTATTTATTTTCTTTATATTTTTTATTTTCTTTATTTCATTTATTTTCTTTATTTTCTTTATTTTCTTTATTTTCTTTATTTTCTTTATTTTTTTATTTTCTTAATTTTCTTTATTTTCTTTATTTTCTTTATTATCTTTATTATCTTTATTTTCTTTATTGTCTTTATTTTCTTTATTTTCTTTATTTTCTTTATTTTCTCTATTTTCTTTATTTTCTTTATTTTCTGTAATATTTTATTTTCTTTATTTTTTTTTTATTTGCTTTATTTTTTTATTTTCTTTATTTCATTCATTTTCTTTATTTCCTTCATTTTCTTTATTTTTTTAGTTTTCTTTATTTTCTTTATTTTTTTTTATTTTCTTTATTTTCTTAATTTTCTTTATTTTCTTTATTTTCTTTATTTTCTTTATTTTCTTTATTTTCTTTATTTTCTTTATTTTCTTTATTTTCTTTATTTTCTTTATTTTCTTTATTTTCTTTATATTCTTTCTTTTCTTTATTTTCTTTATTTTCTTTATTTTCTTAATTTTCTCTATTTTCTTAATTTTCTTTATTTTCTGTAATCTCTTATTTTCTTTATTTTCTTTATTTTCATTATTTTCTTTATTTTCTTTATTTTCTTTATTTTCTTTATTTTCTTTATTTTCTTTATTTTATTTATTTTCTTTATTTTCTTTATTTTCTTTATTTTCTTTATTTTCTTTATTTTCTTTATTTTCTTTATTTTCTTTATTTTCTTTATTTCATTTATTTCCTTTATTTTCTTTATTTTCTTTATTTTCTTTATTTTCTTTATTTTCTTTATTTTCTTTATTTTCTTTATTTTCTTTATTTTCTTTATTTTCTTTATTTTCTTTATTTTCTTTATTTTCTTTATTTTCTTTATTTTCTTTATTTTCTTTATTTTCTTTATTTCATTTATTTCATTTATTTTCTTTATTTTCTTTATTTTCTTTATTTTCTTTATTTTCTTTATTTTCTTTATTTTATTATTTTTTTTATTTTCTTTATAATCTTTATTTTCTTTATTTGCTTTATTTTGTTTGTTTCCTTAATTTTCTTTATTTCATTTTTTTTCTTAATTTTCTTTATTTTCTTTATTTTCTTTATTTCATTTATTTTCTTTATTTTCTTTATTTTCTTTATTTTCTTTATTTTCTTTATTTTCTTTATTTTCTTTATTTTCTTTATTTTCTTTATTTTCTTTATTTTCTTTATTTTCTTTATTTTATTTATTTTCTTTATTTTCTTTATGTACTTTATTTTCTTTATTTTCTTTATTTTTTTATCTTATTTATTTCATTTATTTTCTTTGTTTCCTTAATTTTCTTTATTTCATTTATTTTCTTTATTTTCTTATTTTCTTTATTTTCTTTATTTTCTTTATTTTCTTTATTTCCTTTATTTTCTTTATTTTCTTTATTTTCTTTGTCCTTTATTTTTTTTTATTTTCTTTATTATCTTTATTTTCTTTATTTTCTCTACTTTGTGTATTTGCTTTATTTTCTTAAATTTCTTAATTTTCTTTATTTACATTATTTCCTTTATTTTTTTAATTTTCTTTATTTTTTTATTTCTTTTATTTTTTTATTTTCTTTATTTTCTTAATTTTCTTAATTTTCTTTATTTTCTTTCTTTTCGTTATTGTCTTTATTTTCTTCATTTTCTTTATTTTCTCTATTTTCTTTATTTTCTTTATTTTCTGTAATTTCTTATTTTCTTTATTTTATTATTTTCTTTGTTTTTTTATTTTATTTACTTCATTTATTTTCTTTATTCCTTTATTTTCTTTATTTTCTTTACTTTGTTTATTTTCTTAATTTTCTTAATTATCTTAATTTTCTTAATTTTCTTAATTTTCTTTATTTCCTTTATTTTCTTTATTTTTTTAATTTTCTTTATTTTCTTTATTTTTTTTATTTTCTTTATTTTCTTTATTTTCTTTATTTTCTTTATTTTCTTAATTTTCTTAATTTTCTTAATTTTCTTAATTTTCTTAATTTTCTTAATTTTCTTAATTTTCTTTATTTTCTTTATTTTCTTTATTTTCTTTATTTTCTTTATTTTCTTTATTTTCTTTATTTTCTTTATTTTTTTATTTTATTTTTTTTTATTTTCTTTATAGCATTTATTTTCTTTATTTCCTTTATTTTTTTTATTTTTTTATCTTCTTTATTTTTTTTTATTTTCTTTATTTCATTTGTTTTCTTTATTTTCTATATATTTTTATGTTCTTTATTTTCTTTACTTTTTTTATTTTCTTTATTTTCTTTGTTTTCTTTATTTTCTTTATTTTCTTCATTTTCTTTATTTTCTTTATTTTCGTTATTTTCTTTATTTTCTTTATTTTCTTTATTTTCTTTATTTTCTTTATTTTCTTTATTTTCTTTATTTTCTTTATTTTCTTTATTTTCTTTATTTTCTTTATTTTCTTTATTTTCTTTATTTTCTTTATTTTCTTTATTTTCTTTATTTTCTTTATTTTCTTTATTTTCTTTATTTTCTTTATTTTCTTTATTTTCTTTATTTTCTTTATTTTCTTTATTTTCTTTATTTTCTTTATTTTCTTTATTTTCTTTATTTTCTTTATTTTCTTTATTTTCTTTATTTTCTTTATTTTCTTTATTTTCTTTATTTCATTTATTTTCTTTATTTTCTTTATTTTCTTTATTTTCTTTATTTTATTATTTTTTTATTTTATTTATATTCTTTATTTGCTTTATTTTGTTTGTTTCCTTAATTTTCTTTATTTCTTTTTTTTTCTTAATTTTCTTTATTTTCTTTATTTCATTTATTTTCTTTATTTTCTTTATTTTCTTTATTTTTTTTATTTTTTTTATTTTCTTTATTTTATTTATTTTCTTTATTTTCTTTATTTTCTTTATTTTCTTTATTTTCTTTATTTTCTTTATTTTCTTTATTTTCTTTATTTTCTTTATTTTCTTTATTTTCTCTATTTTCTTTATTTTCTTTATTTTCTTTATTTTCTGTAATTTCCTTTATTTTTTTTATTTTTTTATTTTCTTTATTTTTTTTTAATTTTCTTTATTTCATTTGTTTACTTTATTTTCTATATATTCTTTATGTTCTTTATTTTCTTTACTTTTTTTATTTTCTTTATTTTCTTTATTTTCTTTATTTTCTTTATTTTTTTATTTTCTTTATTTTCTTTATTTTCTTTATTTTTTTATTTTCTTTATTTCATTTATTTCCTTTATTTCTTTATTTTCTTTATTTTCTTTATTTTCTTTATTTTCTTTATTTTATTTATTTCGTTTATTTCTTTATTTTCTTTATTTTCTTTATTTTCTTTATTTTCTTTATTTTCTTTATTTTCTTTATTTTCTTTATTTTCTTTATTTACTTTATTTTCTTTATTTTCTTTATTTTCTTTATTTTCTTTATTTTCTTTATTTTCTTTATTTTCTTTATTTTCTTTATTTTCTTTATTTTCTTTATTTTCTTTATTTTCTTTATTTTCTTTATTTTCTTTATTTTCTTTATTTTCTTTATTTTCTTTATTTTCTTTATTTTCTTTATTTTCTTTATTTTCTTTATTTTCTTTATTTTCTTTATTTTCTTTATTTTCTTTATTTTCTTTATTTTCTTTATTTTCTTTATTTTCTTTATTTTCTTTATTTTCTTTATTTTCTTTATTTTCTTTATTTTCTTTATTTTCTTTATTTTCTTAATTTTCTTTATTTTCTTTATTTTCTTTATTTTCTTTATGTTCTTTATTTTCTTTATTTTCATTATTTTCTTTATTTTCTTAATTTTCTTTATTTTTTTATTTTCTTTATTTTTTTAAATGTTTTTTTTCAATTGTTTTCTTTATTTTCTTTATGTTCCTTATTTTCTTTATTTTCTTTATTTTCTTTATTTTCTTTATTTTCTTTATTTTCTTTATTTTCTTTATTTTCTTTACTTTCTTTATTTTCTTTATTTTCTTTATTTTCTTTATTTTCTTTATTTTCTTTATTTTCTTTATATTCTTATTTTTTTATTTTCTTTATTTTCTTTATTTTCTTTATTTTCTTTATTTTCTTTATTTTTTATTTTCTTTATTTCATTTGTTTTCTTTATTTTCTTTATATTTTTTATGTTATTTATTTTCTTTATTTTCTTTATTTCATTTATTTCCTTTATTTTCTTTATTTTCTTCATATGCTTTATTTTCTTATTTTTTTGTTTTTTTTTTATTTTCTTTGTTTTCTTTATTTTCTTTATTTTCTTTCAATTTCTTTATTTTTTTTTTATTTTCTTTATTTTATTTTTTTTCTTTATTTTCTTTATACTCTTTATGTTCTTTATTTTCTTTACTTTCTTTCTTTTCTTTATTTTCTTTATTTTATTATTTTTGTATTTTCTTAATTTTCTTTATTTTCTTTATTTTCTTTATTTTCTTTCTTTATTTCCTTTATTTTCTTAATTTTTTTATTTTCTTTATTTCATTTTTTTTCTTTATTTTCTTTATTTTCTTTATTTTCTTTATTTTCTTTATTTTCTTTATTTTCTTTATTTTCTTTATTTTCTTTATTTTCTTTATTTTCTTTATTTTCTTTATTTTCTTTATTTTCTTTATTTTCTTTATTTTCTTTATTTTCTTTATTTTCTTTATTTTCTTTATTTTCTTTATTTTCTTTATTTTCTTTATTTTCTTTATTTTCTTTATTTTCTTTATTTTCTTTATATTCTTTATTTTCTTTATTTTCTTAATTTTCTTTATTTACTTTATTTTTTTTTATGTTCTTTATTTTCTTTATTTTTATTATTTTCTTTAAATTTGTTTATTTTTTTTTATTTTCTTTATTTTATTTTTTTCTTTATTTTCTTTATATTCTTTATGTTCTTTATTTTGTTTACTTTTTTTCTTTTCTTTATTTTCTTTATTTTATTATTTTTTTATTTTCTTAATTTTCTTTATTTTCTTTATTTTCTTTCTTTATTTCCTTTATTTTAATAATTTTTTTATTTTCTTTATTTCATTTTTTTTCTTTATTTTCTTTATATTCTTTGCGTTCTTTATTTTCTTTATTTTCTTTATTTCATTTATTTCCTGTATTTTTTTTATTTTCTTTATATGCTTTATTTTCTTAATTTTTTGTTTTCTTTATTTTCTTTATTTTCTTTATTTTCTTTATTTTCTTTATTTTCTTTATTTTCTTTATTTTCTTTATTTTCTTTATTTTCTTTATTTTCTTTATTTTCTTTGTTTTCTTTATTTTCTTTATTTTCTTAATTTTCTTTATTTTCTTTATTTTCTTTATGTTCTTTATTTTCTTTCTTTATTCCATTTATTTCCTTTTTTTTCTTCATATGCTTTATTTTCTAATTTTTTGTTTTCTTTATATTCTTTTTTTTCTTCAAATTTCTTTATTTTCTTTGTTTTCTTATTTTCTTAATTTTCTTTATTTCCTTTATTTTTTTATTTTCTTTATTTTCTTTATTTTCTTTATTTTCTTTATATTCTTTATTTTCTTAATTTTCTTTATTTACTTTATTTTTTTTTATGTTCTTTATTTTCTTTATTTTTATTATTTTCTTTATTTTCTTTATTTTCTTTATTTTCTTTATTTGCTTTATTTTTTTTATTTCCTTTATTTTCTTTATTTTTTTTCTGTATTTTCTTTATTTTCTTATTTTTTTATTTTCTTTATTTTCTTTATTTTCTTTATTTGCTTTATTTTCTTTATTTTTTATTTTCTTTATTTCATTTGTTTTCTTTATTTTCTTTATATTTTTTATGTTATTTATTTTCTTTATTTTCTTTATTTCATTTATTTCCTTTATTTTCTTTATTTTCTTCATATGCTTTATTTTCTTATTTTTTTTTTTATTTTTTTATTTTCTTTGTTTTCTTTATTTTCGTTATTTTCTTTCAATTTCTTCATTTTTTTTTATTTTCTTTATTTTATTTTTTTTCTTTATTTTCTTTATATTCTTTATGTTCTTTATTTTCTTTACTTTCTTTCTTTTCTTTATTTTCTTTATTTTATTATTTTTTTATTTTCTTAATTTTCTTTATTTTCTTTATTTTCTTTATTTTCTTTCTTTATTTCCTTTATTTTCTTAATTTTTTTATTTTCTTTATTTCATTTTTTTTCTTTATTTTCTTTATTTTCTTTATTTTCTTTATTTTCTTTATTTTCTTTATTTTCTTTATTTTCTTTATTTTCTTTATTTTCTTTATTTTCTTTATTTTCTTTATTTTCTTTATTTTCTTTATATTCTTTATTTTCTTTATTTTCTTAATTTTCTTTATTTACTTTATTTTTTTTTATGTTCTTTATTTTCTTTATTTTTATTATTTTCTTTATTTTCTTTATTTTTATTATTTTCTTTAAATTTGTTTATTTTTTTTTATTTTCTTTATTTTTTTTTTTTCTTTATTTTCTTTATATTCTTTATGTTCTTTATTTTGTTTACTTTTTTCTTTTCTTTATTTTCTTTATTTTATTATTTTTTTATTTTCTTAATTTTCTTTATTTTCTTTATTTTCTTTATTTTCTTTCTTTATTTCCTTTATTTTAATAATTTTTTTATTTTCTTTATTTCATTTTTTTTCTTTATTTTCTTTATATTCTTTGCGTTCTTTATTTTCTTTATTTTCTTTATTTCATTTATTTCCTGTATTTTTTTTATTTTCTTTATATGCTTTATTTTCTTAATTTTTTGTTTTCTTTATTTTCTTTATTTTCTTTATTTTCTTTATTTTCTTTATTTTCTTTATTTTCTTTATTTTCTTTATTTTCTTTATTTTCTTTATTTTCTTTATTTTCTTTATTTTCTTTGTTTTCTTTATTTTCTTTATTTTCTTAATTTTCTTTATTTTCTTTATTTTCTTTATGTTCTTTATTTTCTTTCTTTATTCCATTTATTTCCTTTTTTTCTTCATATGCTTTATTTTCTAATTTTTTGTTTTCTTTATATTCTTTTTTTTCTTCAAATTTCTTTATTTTCTTTGTTTTCTTATTTTCTTAATTTTCTTTATTTCCTTTATTTTTTTATTTTCTTTATTTTCTTTATTTTCTTTATTTTCTTTATATTCTTTATTTTCTTAATGTTCTTTATTTACTTTATTTTTTTTATGTTCTTTATTTTCTTTATTTTTATTATTTTCTTTATTTTCTTTATTTTCTTTATTTTCTTTATTTTCTTTATTTTCTTTATTTTCTTTATTTTCTTTATTTTCTTTATTTTCTTTATTTTCTTTATTTTTGTTATTTTCTTTATTTTCTTTGTTTTATTTTTTTTATTTTTTTATTTACTCTCTTTATTTTCTTTATTTTCTTTATTTGCTTTATTTTTTTTATTTCCTTTATTTTCTTTATTTTTTTTCTGTATTTTCTTTATTTTCTTATTTTTTTATTTTCTTTATTTTCTTTATTTTCTTTATTTTCTTTATTTTCTTTATTTTCTTTATTTTCTTTATTTTCTTTATTTTCTTTATTTTCTTTATTTTTTATTTTCTTTATTTCATTTGTTTTCTTTATTTTCTTTATATTTTTTATGTTATTTATTTTCTTTATTTTCTTTATTTCATTTATTTCCTTTATTTTCTTTATTTTCTTCATATGCTTTATTTTCTTATTTTTTTGTTTTTTTTTTATTTTCTTTGTTTTCTTTATTTTCATTATTTTCTTTCAATTTCTTTATTTTTTTTTTATTTTCTTTATTTTATTTTTTTTCTTTATTTTCTTTATATTCTTTATGTTCTTTATTTTCTTTACTTTCTTTCTTTTCTTTATTTTATTATTTTTTTATTTTCTTAATTTTCTTTATTTTCTTAATTTTTTTATTTTCTTTATTTTCTTTATTTTCTTTATTTTCTTTATTTTCTTTATTTTCTTTATATTCTTTATTTTCTTTATTTTCTTAATTTTCTTTATTTACTTTATTTTTTTTTATGTTCTTTATTTTCTTTATTTTTATTATTTTCTTTATTTTCTTTATTTTCTTTAAATTTGTTTATTTTTTTTTATTTTCTTTATTTTATTTTTTTTCTTTATTTTCTTTATATTCTTTATGTTCTTTATTTTGTTTACTTTTTTTCTTTTCTTTATTTTCTTTATTTTATTATTTTTTTATTTTCTTAATTTTCTTTATTTTCTTTATTTTCTTTCTTTATTTCCTTTATTTTAATAATTTTTTTATTTTCTTTATTTCATTTTTTTTCTTTATTTTCTTTATATTCTTTGCGTTCTTTATTTTCTTTATTTTCTTTATTTCATTTATTTCCTGTATTTTTTTTATTTTCTTTATATGCTTTATTTTCTTAATTTTTTGTTTTCTTTATTTTCTTTATTTTCTTTATTTTCTTTATTTTCTTTATTTTCTTTATTTTCTTTATTTTCTTTATTTTCTTTATTTTCTTTATTTTCTTTATTTTCTTTATTTTCTTTATTTTCTTTATTTTCTTTATTTTCTTTATTTTCTTTATTTTCTTTATTTTCTTTATTTTCTTTATTTTCTTTGTTTTCTTTATTTTCTTTATTTTCTTAATTTTCTTTATTTTCTTTATTTTCTTTATGTTCTTTATGTTCTTTATTTTCTTTCTTTTTTCCATTTATTTCCTTTTTTTTCTTCATATGCTTTCTTTTCTAATTTTTTATTTTCTTTATATTCTTTTTTTTCTTCAAATTTCTTTATTTTCTTTGTTTTCTTATTTTCTTAATTTTCTTTATTTCCTTTATTTTTTTATTTTCTTTATTTTCTTTATTTTCTTTATATTCTTTATTTTCTTAATTTTCTTTATTTACTTTATTTTTTTTTATGTTCTTTATTTTCTTTATTTTTATTATTTTCTTTATTTTCTTTATTTTCTTTGTTTTATTTTTTTTATTTTTTTATTTACTCTCTTTATTTTCTTTATTTTCTTTATTTGCTTTATTTTTTTTATTTCCTTTATTTTCTTTATTTTTTTTCTGTATTTTCTTTATTTTGTTTATTTCTTTATGTTCTTTATTTTCGTTATTTTCATTATTTTCTTTATTTTCTTTATTTTCTTTATTTTCTTTATTTACTTTATTTTCTTTATTTTCTTTATTTTCTTTATTTTCTTTATTTTCTTTATTTTCTTTATTTTCTTTATTTTCTTTATTTTCTTTATTTTCTTTATTTGCTTTATTTTCTTTATTTTCTTTATTTTCTTTATTTTCTTTATTTGTCTATTTTCTTTATTTTTTTTTATTTTCTTTATTTCATTTGTATTCTTGTTTTCTTTATATTATTTATGTTCTTTATTTTCTTTACTTTCTTTATTTTCTTTATTTTCTTTATTTTCTTATTTTTTTATTTTCTTTATTTACTTTATTTTCTTTATTTTCTTAATTTTCTTTATTTTCTTTATTTTCTTTATTTTCTTTATTTTCTTTATTTTCTTTATTTTCTTTATTTTCTTTATTTTCTTTATTTTCTTTATTTTCTTTATTTTCTTTATTTTCTTTATTTTCTTTATTTTCTTTATTTTCTTTATTTTCTTTATTTTCTTTATTTTCTTTATTTTCTTTGTTTTCTTTATTTTCTTTATTTTTTTCATTTTCTTTATTTTATTTATATTAGTTATTTTCTTTATTTTCTTTATTTTCTTTATTTTCTTTATTTTCTTTATTTTCTTTATTTTCTTTATTTTCTTTATTTTCTTTATTTTCTTTATTTTCTTTATTTTCTTTATTTTCTTTATTTTCTTTATTTTCTTTATTTTCTTTATTTTTATTTTCTTTATTTTCTTTATTTTCTTTATTTTCTTTATTTTCTTTGTTTTCTTTATTTTCTTTATTTTTTTCATTTTCTTTATTTTATTTATATTAGTTATTTTCTTTATTTTCTTTATTTTCTTTATTTTTTTTCTTTTCTTTATTTTCTTTATTTTCTTTATTTTCTTTATTTTCTTTATTTTCTTTATTTTCTTTATTTTCTTTATTTTCTTTATTTTCTTTATTTTCTTTATTTTCTTTATTTTCTTTATTTTCTTTATTTTCTTTATTTTCTTTATTTTCTTTATTTTCTTTATTTTCTTTATTTTCTTTATTTTCTTTATTTTCTTTATTTTCGTTATTTTCATTATTTTCTTTATTTTCTTTATTTACTTTATTTTCTTTATTTTCTTTATTTTCTTTATTTTCTTTATTTTCTTTATTTTTTTTATTTTCTTTATTTTCTTTATTTTCTTTATTTTCTTTATTTTCTTTATTTTCTTTATTTGCTTTAGTTTCTTTATTTTCTTTATTTTCTTTATTTGTCTATTTTCTTTATTTTTTTTTATTTTCTTTATTTCATTTGTATTCTTATTTTCTTTATATTATTTATGTTCTTTATTTTCTTTACTTTCTTTATTTTCTTTATTTTCTTTATTTTCTTATTTTTTTATTTTCTTTATTTACTTTATTTTCTTTATTTTCTTTATTTTCTTTATTTTCTTTATTTTCTTTATTTTCTTTATTTTCTTTATTTTCTTTATTTTCTTTATTTTCTTTATTTTCTTTATTTTCTTTATTTTCTTTATTTTCTTTATTTTCTTTATTTTCTTTATTTTCTTTATTTTCTTTATTTTCTTTATTTTCTTTATTTTCTTCATTTTCTTTATTTTCTTTATTTTCTTTATTTTCTTTGTTTTCTTTATTTTCTTTATTTTTTTTATTTTCTTTATTTTATTTATATTAGTTATTTTCTTTATTTTCTTTATTTTCTTTATTTTCTTTATTTTCTTTATTTTCTTTATTTTCTTTATTTCATTTATTTTCTCTATTTTCTTTATTTTCTTTATTTTCTTTATTTTCTTTATTTTCTTTATTTTCTTTATTTTATTATTTTTTTATTTTCTTTATATTCTTTATTTTCTTTATTTTCTTTATTTTCTTTATTTTCTTTTTTTTCTTTATTTTCTTTTTTTTCTTTATTTTCTTTATATTCTTTATTTTCTTTATTTTCTTTGTTTTTCCAATTTTCTTTATTTTTCCAATTTTCTTTATTTTCTTTATTTTCTTTATTTTTTTTATTTTCTCTATTTTCTTTATTTTCTTTATTTTCTGTAATTTCTTATTTTCTTTATTTTTTTATTTTCTTTATTTCATTCATTTTCTTTATTTTTTTAGTTTTCTTTATTTTCTTTATTTTCTTTATTTTCTTTATTTTCTTTATTTTCTTTATTTTCTTTATTTTCTTTATTTTCTTTATTTTCTTTATTTTCTTTATTTTCTTTATTTTCTTTATTTTCTTTATTTTCTTTATTTTCTTTATTTTCTTTATTTTCTTTATTTTCTCTAGTTTCTTTATTTTCTTTATTTTCTGTATTTTCTTATTTTCTTTATTTTCTTTATTTTCTTAATTTTTTTCTTTTCTTTATTTTTTTATTTTCTTTATTTTATTTATTTTCTTTATTTTATTTAATTTCTTTATTTTCTTTATTTCATTTATTTTCTTTATTTTATTTAATTTCTTTATTTTCTTTATTTCATTTGTTTCTTTATTTTCTATATATTCTTTATGTTCTTTATTTACTTTACTTTCTTTATTTTCTTTTTTTCTTTATTTTCTTTATTTTCTTTATTTTCTTTATTTTCTTTATTTTCTTTATTTTCTTTATTTTCTTTATTTTCTTTATTTTCTTTATTTTCTTTATTTTCTTATTTTTTTATTTTCTTTATTTTCTTTATTTTCTTTATTTTCTTTATTTTTTTTATTTTCTTTATTTTATTTATATTAGTTATTTTCTTTATTTTCTTTATTTTCTTTATTTTCTTTATTTTCTTTATTTTCTTTATTTTCTTTATTTTCTTTATTTTCTTTATTTTCTTTATTTCATTTATTTTCTCTATTTTCTTTATTTTCTTTATTTTCTTTATTTTCTTTATTTTCTTTATTTTCTTTATTTTCTTTATTTTATTATTTTTTTATTTTCTTTATATTCTTTATTTTCTTTATTTTCTTTATTTTCTTTATTTTCTTTTTTTTCTTTATTTTCTTTATATTCTTTATTTTCTTTATTTTCTTTGTTTTCTTTATTTTCTTTATTTTCTTTATTTTCTTTATTTTCTTTATTTTCTTTATTTTCTTTATTTTCTCTAGTTTCTTTATTTTCTTTATTTTCTGTATTTTCTTATTTTCTTTATTTTCTTTATTTTCTTAATTTTTTTCTTTTCTTTATTTTTTTATTTTCTTTATTTCATTTATTTTCTTTATTTTATTTAATTTCTTTATTTTCTTTATTTCATTTGTTTCTTTATTTTCTATATATTCTTTATGTTCTTTATTTACTTTACTTTCTTTATTTTCTTTTTTTCTTTATTTTCTTTATTTTCTTTATTTTCTTTATTTTCTTTATTTTCTTTATTTTCTTTATTTTCTTCATTTTCTTTATTTTCTTTATTTTCTTTATTTTCTTTATTTTCTTATTTTTTTATTTTCTTTATTTTCTTTATTTTCTTTATTTTCTTTATTTTTTATTTTCTTTATTTCATTTGTTTTCTTTATTTTCTTTATATTTTTTATGTTATTTATTTTCTTTATTTTCTTTATTTCATTTATTTCCTTTATTTTCTTTATTTTCTTCATATGCTTTATTTTCTTATTTTTTTGTTTTTTTTTATTTTCTTTGTTTTTTTTATTTCCTTTATTTTCTTTATTTTTTTTCTGTATTTTCTTTATTTTGTTTATTTCTTTATGTTTTTTATTTTCGTTATTTTCTTAATTTTTTTATTTTCTTTGTTTCATTTTTTTTATTTATTTTCTTTTCTTTCTTTATTTTCTTTATTTTCTTTATTTTCTTTATTTTTTTTATTTTCTTTATTTTCTTTATTTTCTTTATTTTCTTTATTTTCTTTATTTTCTTTATTTTCTTTATATTCTTTATTTTCTTTATTTTCTTTATTTTCTTAATTTTCTTTATTTACTTTATTTTTTTTTATGTTCTTTATTTTCTTTATTTTTATTATTTTCTTTATTTTCTTTATTTTCTTTATTTTCTTTAAATTTCTTTATTTTTTTTTATTTTCTTTATTTTATTTTTTTTCTTTATTTCCTTTATATTCTTTATGTTCTTTATTTTGTTTACTTTTTTTCTTTTCTTTATTTTCTTTATTTTATTATTTTTTTATTTTCTTAATTTTCTTTATTTTCTTTATTTTCTTTATTTTCTTTCTTTATTTCCTTTATTTTCTTAATTTTTTTATTTTCTTTATTTCATTTTTTTTCTTTATTTTCTTTATATTCTTTGCGTTCTTTATTTTCTTTATTTTCTTTATTTCATTGATTTCCTGTATTTTTTTTATTTTCTTTATATGCTTTATTTTCTTAATTTTTTGTTTTCTTTATTTTCTTTATTTTCTTTATTTTCTTTATTTTCTTTATTTTCTTTATTTTCTTTATTTTCTTTATTTTCTTTATTTTCTTTATTTTCTTTATTTTCTTTATTTTCTTTATTTTCTTTATTTTCTTTATTTTCTTTATTTTCTTTATTTTCTTTATTTTCTTTGTTTTCTTTATTTTCTTTATTTTCTTAATTTTCTTTATTTTCTTTATTTTCTTTATGTTCTTTATTTTCTTTCTTTATTCCATTTATTTCCTTTTTTTTCTTCATATGCTTTATTTTCTAGTTTTTTGTTTTCTTTATATTCTTTTTTTTCTTCAAATTTCTTTATTTTCTTTGTTTTCTTATTTTCTTAATTTTCTTTATTTCCTTTATTTTTTTATTTTCTTTATTTTCTTTATTTTCTTTATTTTCTTTATTTTCTTTATATTCTTTATATTCTTTATTTTCTTAATTTTCTTTATTTACTTTATTTTTTTTTATGTTCTTTATTTTCTTTATTTTTATTATTTTCTTTATTTTCTTTATTTTCTTTATTTTTGTTATTTTCTTTATTTTCTTTGTTTTATTTTTTTTATTTTTTTATTTACTCTCTTTATTTTCTTTATTTTCTTTATTTGCTTTATTTTTTTTATTTCCTTTATTTTCTTTATTTTTTTCTGTATTTTCTTTATTTTGTTTATTTCTTTATGTTCTTTATTTTCGTTATTTTCATTATTTTCTTTATTTTCTTTATTTTCTTTATTTTCTTTATTTTCTTTATTTACTTTATTTTCTTTATTTTCTTTATTTTCTTTATTTTCTTTATTTTCTTTATTTTCTTTATTTTCTTTATTTTCTTTATTTTCTTTATATTCTTTATTTTCTTAATTTTCTTTATTTACTTTATTTTTTTTTATGTTCTTTATTTTCTTTATTTTTATTATTTTCTTTATTTTCTTTATTTTCTTTATTTTCTTTATTTTCTTTATTTTTGTTATTTTCTTTATTTTCTTTGTTTTATTTTTTTTATTTTTTTATTTACTCTCTTTATTTTCTTTATTTTCTTTATTTGCTTTATTTTTTTTATTTCATTTATTTTCTTTATTTTTTTTCTGTATTTTCTTTATTTTGTTTATTTCTTTATGTTCTTTATTTTCGTTATTTTCATTATTTTCTTTATTTTCTTTATTTTCTTTATTTTCTTTATTTTCTTTATTTACTTTATTTTCTTTATTTTCTTTATTTTCTTTATTTTCTTTATTTTCTTTATTTTCTTTATTTTCTTTATTTTCTTTATTTTCTTTATTTGCTTTATTTTCTTTATTTTCTTTATTTTCTTTATTTGTCTATTTTCTTTATTTTTTTTTATTTTCTTTATTTCATTTGTATTCTTATTTTCTTTATATTATTTATGTTCTTTATTTTCTTTACTTTCTTTATTTTCTTTATTTTCTTATTTTTTTATTTTCTTTATTTACTTTATTTTCTTTATTTTCTTTATTTTCTTTATTTTCTTTATTTTCTTTATTTTCTTTATTTTCTTTATTTTCTTTATTTTCTTTATTTTCTTTATTTTCTTTATTTTCTTTATTTTCTTTATTTTCTTTATTTTCTTTATTTTCTTTATTTTCTTTATTTTCTTTATTTTCTTTATTTTCTTTGTTTTCTTTATTTTCTTTATTTTTTTCATTTACTTTATTTTCTTTATTTTATTTATATTAGTTATTTTCTTTATTTTCTTTATTTTCTTTATTTTCTTTATTTTCTTTATTTTCTTTATTTTCTCTATTTTCTTTATTTTCTTTATTTTCTTTATTTTCTTTATTTTCTTTATTTTCTTTATTTCATTTATTTTTTCTATTTTCTTTATTTTCTTTATTTTCTTTATTTTCTTTATTTTCTTTATTTTCTTTATTTTCTTTATTTTCTTTATTTTCTTTATTTTCTTTATTTTCTTTATTTTCTTTATTTTCTTTATTTTCTTTATATTCTTTATTTTCTTTATTTTCTTTGTTTTTCCAATTTTCTTTATTTTTCCAATTTTCTTTATTTTCTTTATTTTCTTTATTTTTTTTATTTTCTCTATTTTCTTTATTTTCTTTATTTTCTTTATTGTCTTTATATTCTTTATTTTCTTTATTTTCTTTGTTTTTCCAATTTTCTTTATTTTTCCAATTTTCTTTATTTTCTTTATTTTCTTTATTTTTTTTATTTTCTCTATTTTCTTTATTTTCTTTATGTTCTGTAATTTCTTATTGTCTTTATTTTTTTATTTTCTTTATTTCATTCATTTTCTTTATTTTTTTAGTTTTCTTTATTTTCTTTATTTTCTTCATTTTCTTTATTTTCTTTATTTTCTTTATTTTCTTTATTTTCTTTATTTTCTTTATTTTCTTTATTTTCTTTATTTTCTTTATTTTCTTTATTTTCTTTATTTTCTTATTTTTTTATTTTCTTTATTTACTTTATTTTCTTTATTTTCTTTATTTTCTTTATTTTCTTTATTTTCTTTATTTTCTTTATTTTCTTTATTTTCTTTATTTTCTTTATTTTCTTTATTTTCTTTATTTTCTTTATTTTCTTTATTTTCTTTATTTTCTTTATTTTCTTTATTTTCTTTATTTTCTTTATTTTCTTTATTTTCTTTATTTTCTTTATTTTCTTTATTTTCTTTATTTTCTTTGTTTTCTTTATTTTCTTTATTTTTTTCATTTTCTTTATTTTCTTTATTTTATTTATATTAGTTATTTTCTTTATTTTCTTTATTTTCTTTATTTTCTTTATTTTCTTTATTTTCTTTATTTTCTTTATTTTCTTTATTTTCTTTATTTTCTTTATTTTCTTTATTTTCTTTATTTTCTTTATTTCATTTATTTTCTCTATTTTCTTTATTTTCTTTATTTTCTTTATTTTCTTTATTTTCTTTATTTTCTTTATTTTCTTTATTTTCTTTATTTTATTATGTTTTTATTTTCTTTATATTCTTTATTTTCTTTATTTTCTTTATTTTCTTTATTTTCTTTATTTTCTTTATTTTCTTTATTTTCTTTATTTTCTTTATTTTCTTTATATTCTTTATTTTCTTTATTTTCTTTGTTTTTCCAATTTTCTTTATTTTTCCAATTTTCTTTATTTTCTTTATTTTCTTTATTTTCTTTATTTTTTTTATTTTCTCTATTTTCTTTATTTTCTTTATTTTCTGTAATTTCTTATTGTCTTTATTTTTTTATTTTCTTTATTTCATTCATTTTCTTTATTTTTTTAGTTTTCTTTATTTTCTTTATTTTCTTTATTTTCTTTATTTTCTTTATTTTCTTTATTTTCTTTATTTTCTTTATTTTCTTTATTTTCTTTATTTTCTTTATTTTCTTTATTTTCTTTATTTTCTTTATTTTCTTTATTTTCTTTATTTTCTTTATTTTCTCTATTTTCTTTATTTTCTTTATTTTCTGTAATTTCTTATTTTCTTTATTTTCTTTATTTTCTTAATTTTTTTCTTTTATTTTTTTTTTTATTTTCTTTATTTCATTTATTTTCTTTATTTTATTTAATTTCTTTATTTTCTTTATTTCATTTGTTTTCTTTATTTTCTATATATTCTTTATGTTCTTTATTTACTTTACTTTCTTTATTTTCTTTATTTTCTTTATTTTCTTTATTTTCTTTATTTTATTTATTTTCTTTATTTTCTTTATTTTCTTTATTTTCTCTATTTTCTTTATTTTGTTTATTTTCTGTAATATTTTATTTTCTTTATTTTTTTATTTGCTTTATTTTTTTATTTTCTTTATTTCATTCATTTTCTTTATTTCCTTCATTTTCTTTATTTTTTTAGTTTTCTTTATTTTCTTTATTTTTTTTTATTTTCTTTATTTTCTTAATTTTCTTAATTTTCTTAATTTTCTTTATTTCCTTTTTTTTCTTTATTTTCTTTATTTTCTTTATTTTCTTTATTTTCTTTATTTTCTTTATTTTCTTTATTTTCTTTATTTTCTTTATTTGCTTTCTTTTCTTTATTTTCTTTATTTTCTTTATTTTCTTTATTTTCTTTATTTTCTTTATTTTCTTTATTTTCTTTATTTTCTTTATTTTCTTTATTTTCTTTATTTTCTTTATTTTCTTTATTTCATTTATTTTCTCTATTTTCTTTATTTTCTTTATTTTCTTTATTTTCTTTATTTTCTTTATTTTCTTTATTTTCTTTATTTTCTTTATTTTCTTTATTTTCTTTATTTTCTTTATTTTCTTTATTTTCTTTATTTTCTTTATTTTCTTTATTTTCTTTATTTTCTTTATTTTATTATTTTTTTATTTTCTTTATTTTCTTTATTTTCTTTATATTCTTTATTTTCTTTGTTTTTCCAATTTTCTTTATTTTTCCAATTTTCTTTATTTTCTTTATTTTCTTTATTTTCTTTATTTTCTTTATTTTCTGTAATTTCTTATTGTCTTTATTTTTTTATTTTCTTTATTTCATTCATTTTCTTTATTTTTTTAGTTTTCTTTATTTTTTTAGTTTTCTTTATTTTCTTTATTTTCTTTATTTTCTTTATTTTCTTTATTTTCTTTATTTTCTTTATTTTCTTTATTTTCTTTATTTTCTTTATTTTCTTTATTTTCTTTATTTTCGTTATTTTCATTATTTTCTTTATTTTCTTTATTTACTTTATTTTCTTTATTTTCTTTATTTTCTTTATTTTCTTTATTTTTTTTATTTTCTTTATTTTCTTTATTTTCTTTATTTTCTTTATTTTCTTTATTTTCTTTATTTGCTTTAGTTTCTTTATTTTCTTTATTTTCTTTATTTGTCTATTTTCTTTATTTTTTTTTATTTTCTTTATTTCATTTGTATTCTTATTTTCTTTATATTATTTATGTTCTTTATTTTCTTTACTTTCTTTATTTTCTTTATTTTCTTTATTTTCTTATTTTTTTATTTTCTTTATTTACTTTATTTTCTTTATTTTCTTTATTTTCTTTATTTTCTTTATTTTCTTTATTTTCTTTATTTTCTTTATTTTCTTTATTTTCTTTATTTTCTTTATTTTCTTTATTTTCTTTATTTTCTTTATTTTCTTTATTTTCTTTATTTTCTTTATTTTCTTTATTTTCTTTATTTTCTTTATTTTCTTTATTTTCTTTATTTTCTTTATTTTCTTTATTTTCTTTATTTTCTTTATTTTCTTTATTTTCTTTATTTTCTTTGTTTTCTTTATTTTCTTTATTTTTTTCATTTTCTTTATTTTATTTATATTAGTTATTTTCTTTATTTTCTTTATTTTCTTTATTTTCTTTATTTTCTTTATTTTCTTTATTTTCTTTATTTTCTTTATTTTCTTTATTTCATTTATTTTCTCTATTTTCTTTATTTTCTTTATTTTCTTTATTTTCTTTATTTTTTTTATTTTCTTTATTTTATTATTTTTTTATTTTCTTTATATTCTTTATTTTCTTTATTTTCTTTATTTTCTTTATTTTCTTTTTTTTCTTTATTTTCTTTATATTCTTTATTTTCTTTATTTTCTTTGTTTTTCCAATTTTCTTTATTTTTCCAATTTTCTTTATTTTCTTTATTTTCTTTATTTTTTTTATTTTCTCTATTTTCTTTATTTTCTTTATTTTCTGTAATTTCTTATTTTCTTTATTTTTTTATTTTCTTTATTTCATTCATTTTCTTTATTTTTTTAGTTTTCTTTATTTTCTTTATTTTCTTTATTTTCTTTATTTTCTTTATTTTCTTTATTTTCTTTATTTTCTTTATTTTCTTTATTTTCTTTATTTTCTTTATTTTCTTTATTTTCTTTATTTTCTTTATTTTCTTTATTTTCTTTATTTTCTTATTTTTTTATTTTCTTTATTTTCTTTATTTTCTTTATTTTCTTTATTTTCTTTATTTTTTATTTTCTTTATTTCATTTGTTTTCTTTATTTTCTTTATATTTTTTATGTTATTTATTTTCTTTATTTTCTTTATTTCATTTATTTCCTTTATTTTCTTTATTTTCTTCATATGCTTTATTTTCTTATTTTTTTGTTTTTTTTTATTTTCTTTGTTTTTTTAATTTCCTTTATTTTCTTTATTTTTTTTCTGTATTTTCTTTATTTTGTTTATTTCTTTATGTTTTTTATTTTCGTTATTTTCTTTATTTTTTTATTTTCTTTATTTCATTTATTTTCTTTATTTTATTTAATTTCTTTATTTTCTTTATTTCATTTGTTTCTTTATTTTCTATATATTCTTTATGTTCTTTATTTACTTTACTTTCTTTATTTTCTTTATTTTCTTTATTTTCTTTATTTTCTTTATTTTCTTTATTTTCTTTATTTTCTTTATTTTCTTTATTTTCCTATTTTTTTATTTTCTTTATTTTCTTTATTTTCTTTATTTTCTTTATTTTCTTTATTTTTTATTTTCTTTATTTCATTTGTTTTCTTTATTTTCTTTATATTTTTTATGTTATTTATTTTCTTTATTTTCTTTATTTCATTTATTTCCTTTATTTTCTTTATTTTCTTCATATGCTTTATTTTCTTATTTTTTTGTTTTTTTTTATTTTCTTTGTTTTTTTAATTTCCTTTATTTTCTTTATTTTTTTTCTGTATTTTCTTTATTTTGTTTATTTCTTTATGTTTTTTATTTTCGTTATTTTCTTAATTTTTTTATTTTCTTTATTTCATTTTTTTTCTTTATTTTCTTTATTTTCTTTATTTTCTTTATTTTCTTTATTTTCTTTATTTTTTTTATTTTCTTTATTTTCTTTATTTTCTTTATTTTCTTTATTTTCTTTATTTTCTTTATTTTCTTTATATTCTTTATTTTCTTTATTTTCTTTATTTTCTTTATTTTCTTTATTTACTTTATTTTTTTTTATGTTCTTTATTTTCTTTATTTTTATTATTTTCTTTATTTTCTTTATTTTCTTTATTTTCTTTAAATTTCTTAATTTTTTTTTATTTTCTTTATTTTATTTTTTTTCTTTATTTCCTTTATATTCTTTATGTTCTTTATTTTGTTTACTTTTTTTCTTTTCTTTATTTTCTTTATTTTATTATTTTTTTATTTTCTTAATTTTCTTTATTTTCTTTATTTTCTTTCTTTATTTCCTTTATTTTCTTAATTTTTTTATTTTCTTTATTTCATTTTTTTTCTTTATTTTCTTTATATTCTTTGCGTTCTTTATTTTCTTTATTTTCTTTATTTCATTTATTTCCTGTATTTTTTTTATTTTCTTTATATGCTTTATTTTCTTAATTTTTTGTTTTCTTTATTTTCTTTATTTTCTTTATTTTCTTTATTTTCTTTATTTTCTTTATTTTCTTTATTTTCTTTATTTTCTTTATTTTCTTTATTTTCTTTATTTTCTTTATTTTCTTTGTTTTCTTTATTTTCTTTATTTTCTTAATTTTCTTTATTTTCTTTATTTTCTTTATGTTCTTTATTTTCTTTCTTTATTCCATTTATTTCCTTTTTTTTCTTCATATGCTTTATTTTCTAGTTTTTTGTTTTCTTTATATTCTTTTTTTTCTTCAAATTTCTTTATTTTCTTTGTTTTCTTATTTTCTTAATTTTCTTTATTTCCTTTATTTTTTTATTTTCTTTATTTTCTTTATTTTCTTTATTTTCTTTATATTCTTTATATTCTTTATTTTCTTAATTTTCTTTATTTACTTTATTTTTTTTATGTTCTTTATTTTCTTTATTTTTATTATTTTCTTTATTTTCTTTATTTTTGTTATTTTCTTTATTTTCTTTGTTTTATTTTTTTTATTTTTTTATTTACTCTTTATTTTCTTTATTTTCTTTATTTGCTTTATTTTTTTTTATTTCCTTTATTTTCTTTATTTTTTTTCTGTATTTTCTTTATTTTCTTTATTTTCTTTATTTTCTTTATTTTCTTTATTTACTTTATTTTCTTTATTTTCTTTATTTCTTTATTTTCTTTATTTTCTTTATTTTCTTTATTTTCTTTATTTTCTTTATTTTCTTATTTCTTTATTTTCTTTATTTTCTTTATATTCTTTATTTTCTTAATTTTCTTTATTTACTTTATTTTTTTTATGTTCTTTATTTTCTTTATTTTTATTATTTTCTTTATTTTCTTTATTTTCTTTATTTTCTTTATTTTCTTTATTTTCTTTATTTTTGTTATTTTCTTTATTTTCTTTGTTTTATTTTTTTTATTTTTTTATTTACTCTCTTTATTTTCTTTATTTTCTTTATTTGCTTTATTTTTTTTATTTCATTTATTTTCTTTATTTTTTTTCTGTATTTTCTTTATTTTGTTTATTTCTTTATGTTCTTTATTATTTTCGTTATTTTCATTATTTTCTTTATTTCTTTATTTTCTTTATTTTCTTTATTTTCTTATTTACTTTATTTTCTTTATTTTCTTTATTTTCTTTATTTTCTTATTTCTTTATTTTCTTTATTTTCTTTATTTTCTTTATTTTCTTTATTTTCTTTATTTCTTTATTTGCTTTATTTTCTTATTTTCTTTATTTTCTTTATTTGTCTATTTTCTTTATTTTTTTTATTTTCTTTATTTCATTTGTATTCTTATTTTCTTTATATTATTTATGTTCTTTATTTTCTTTACTTCTTATTTTCTTTATTTTCTTATTTTTTATTTTTTTATTTTCTTTATTTACTTTATTTTCTTATTTTCTTTATTTTCTTTATTTCTTATTCTTTATTTTCTTTATTTTCTTTATTTTCTTTATTTTCTTATTTCTTTATTTTCTTTATTTTCTTTATTTTCTTATTTTCTTTATTTCTTTATTTCTTATTTTCTTTATTTTCTTTGTTTTCTTTATTTTCTTTATTTTTTTCATTTACTTTATTTTCTTTATTTTATTTATATTAGTTATTTTCTTTATTTTCTTTATTTCTTTATTTTCTTTATTTTCTTTATTTTCTTTATTTTCTCTATTTTCTTTATTTTCTTTATTTCTTTATTTCTTTATTTCTTTATTTTCTTTATTTCATTTATTTTTTCTATTTTCTTTATTTTCTTTATTTTCTTTATTTTCTTATTTCTTTATTTTCTTATTTTCTTTATTTTCTTATTTTCTTTATTTTCTTTATTTTCTTTATTTTCTTATTTTCTTTATTTCTTTATTTTCTTTATTTCTTTATTTTCTTTATTTTCTTTATATTCTTTATTTTCTTTATTTTCTTTGTTTTTCCAATTTTCTTTATTTTCCAATTTTCTTTATTTCTTTATTTTCTTTATTTTTTTTATTTTCTCTATTTTCTTTATTTTCTTTATTTTCTTTATTTTCTTTATTTTCTTTATATTCTTTATTTTCTTGATTTTCTTTGTTTTTCCAATTTTCTTTATTTTTCCAATTTTCTTTATTTTCTTTATTTTCTTTATTTTCTTTATTTTTTTTATTTTCTCTATTTTCTTTATTTTCTTTATGTTCTGTAATTTCTTATTGTCTTTATTTTTTTATTTTCTTTATTTCATTCATTTTCTTTATTTTTTTAGTTTTCTTTATTTTCTTTATTTTCTTTATTTCTTTATTTTCTTTATTTTCTTTATTTTCTTTATTTTCTTTATTTCTTTATTTTCTTTATTTCTTTATTTTCTTTATTTTCTTATTTTTTATTTTCTTTATTTACTTTATTTTCTTTATTTTCTTTATTTTCTTTATTTTCTTTATTTTCTTTATTTTCTTTATTTTCTTTATTTTCTTTATTTTCTTTATTTTCTTTATTTCTTTATTTTCTTTATTTTCTTTATTTCTTTATTTTCTTTATTTTCTTTATTTCTTATTTTCTTTATTTTCTTTATTTTCTTTATTTTCTTTATTTTCTTTATTTTCTTTATTTTCTTTATTTTCTTTATTTTCTTTGTTTTCTTATTTTCTTTATTTTTTTCATTTTCTTTATTTTCTTTATTTTATTTATATTAGTTATTTTCTTTATTTTCTTTATTTTCTTTATTTTCTTTATTTCTTTATTCTTTATTTTCTTTATTTTCTTATTTTCTTTATTTTCTTTATTTTCTTTATTTTCTTTATTTCATTTATTTTCTCTATTTTCTTTATTTTCTTTATTTCTTTATTTTCTTTATTTTCTTTATTTTCTTTATTTTCTTTATTTTCTTTATTTTATTATGTTTTTATTTTCTTTATATTCTTTATTTTCTTTATTTTCTTTATTTTCTTATTTTTTTTATTTTCTTTATTTCTTTATTTTCTTTATTTTCTTTATATTCTTTATTTTCTTTATTTTCTTTGTTTTTCCAATTTTCTTTATTTTTCCAATTTTCTTTATTTTCTTTATTTTCTTTATTTTTTTATTTTCTCTATTTTCTTTATTTTCTTTATTTTCTGTAATTTCTTATTGTCTTTATTTTTTTATTTTCTTTATTTCATTCATTTTCTTTATTTTTTTAGTTTTCTTTATTTTCTTAATTTTCTTTTTTCTTATTTCTTTATTTCTTTATTTCTTATTTTCTTTATTTTCTTATTTCTTTATTCTTTATTTCTTTATTTTCTTTATTTTCTCTATTTTCTTTATTTTCTTTATTTTCTGTAATTTCTTATTTCTTTATTTTCTTTATTTTCTTAATTTTTTTCTTTTATTTTTTTTTTATTTTCTTTATTTCATTTATTTTCTTATTTTATTTAATTTCTTTATTTTCTTTATTTCATTGTTTTCTTTATTTTCTATATATTCTTTATGTTCTTTATTTACTTTACTTTCTTTATTTTCTTTATTTTCTTTATTTTCTTTATTTTATTTATTTTCTTATTTTCTTTATTTTCTTTATTTTCTTTATTTTCTCTATTTCTTTATTTTGTTTATTTTCTGTAATATTTTATTTTCTTTATTTTTTTATTTGCTTTATTTTTTATTTTCTTTATTTCATTCATTTTCTTTATTTCCTTCATTTTCTTTATTTTTTAGTTTTCTTTATTTTCTTTATTTTTTTATTTTCTTATTTTCTTAATTTTCTTAATTTTCTTAATTTTCTTTATTTCCTTTTTTTCTTATTTTCTTTATTTCTTTATTTCTTTATTTTCTTTATTTTCTTTATTTTCTTTATTTTCTTATTTTCTTTATTTTCTTTATTTTCTTTATTTTCTTTATTTTCTTTATTTTCTTTATTTCTTATTTTCTTTATTTTCTTTATTTCTTTATTTTCTTTATTTTTTTTATTTCATTTATTTTCTCTATTTCTTTATTTTCTTTATTTCTTATTTTCTTATTTCTTTATTTCTTTATTTTCTTTATTTTCTTTATTTCTTTATTTTCTTTATTTTCTTTATTTTCTTTATTTTCTTTATTTCTTTATTTTCTTATTTTCTTTATTTTATTATTTTTTTATTTCTTTATTTCTTTATTTTCTTTATATTCTTTATTTTCTTTGTTTTTCCAATTTTCTTTATTTTTCCAATTTTCTTTATTTTCTTTATTTTCTTTATTTTCTTTATTTTCTTTATTTTCTTTATTTCTTTATTTCTGTAATTTCTTATTGTCTTTATTTTTTTATTTTCTTTATTTCATTCATTTTCTTTATTTTTTTAGTTTTCTTATTTTTTAGTTTTCTTTATTTACTTTATTTTCTTTATTTTCTTTATTTTCTTTATTTTCTTTATTTTCTTTATTTTCTTTATTTCTCTATTTTCTTTATTTTCTTTATTTTCTGTAATTTCTTATTTTCTTTCTTTTCTTTATTTTTTTCTTTTCTTATTTTTTTATTTTCTTTATTTCATTTATTTTCTTTATTTTATTTAATTTCTTTATTTTCTTTATTTCATTTGTTTTCTTTATTTTCTATATATTCTTTATGTTCTTTATTTACTTTACTTTCTTTATTTTCTTTATTTCTTTCTTTTCTTTATTTTCTTTATTTTCTTTATTTTCTTAATTTTCTCTATTTTCTTTATTTTCTTTATTTTCTGTAATTTCTTATTTTCTTTATTTTCTTTATTTTCATTATTTTCATTATTTTCATTATTTTCATTATTTTATTTATTTTCTTTATTTTCTTTATTTTCTTTATTTTCTTTATTTTCTTTATTTTCTTTATTTTCTTTATTTCATTTATTTCCTTTATTTTCTTTATTTCTTTATTTTTTTAATTTTCTTAAGCTTCTTTATTTTCTTTATTTTCTTTATTTTCTTTATTTTCTTTATTTTCCTTATTTTCTTTATTTTCTTTATTTTCTTTATTTTCTTTATTTCCTTTATTTTCTTTATTTTCTTTATTTTCTTTATTTTCTTTATTTTCTTTATTTTCTTTATTTTCTTTGTTTTCTTTATTTTCTTTATTTTCTTTATTTTCTTCATTTTCTTTATTTTCTTTATTTTCGTTATTTTCTTTATTTTCTTTATTTTCTTTATTTTCTTTATTTTCTTTATTTTCTTTATTTTCTTTATTTTCTTTATTATCTTTATTTTCTTTATTTTCTTTATTTTCTTTATTTTCTTTATTTTTATTTTCTTTATTTTCTTTATTTTCTTTATTTTCTTTATTATCTTTATTTTCTTTATTTTCTTTATTTTCTTTATTTTCTTTATTTTCTTTATTTTCTTTATTTTCTTTATTTTCTTTATTTCATTTATTTTCTTTATTTTCTTTATTTTCTTTATTTTATTATTTTTTAATTTTCTTTATATTCTTTATTTTCTTTGTTTTTCCAATTTTCTTTATTTTTCCAATTTTCTTTATTTTCTTTATTTTCTTTATTTTCTTTATTTTCTTTATTTTCTTTATTTTCTTTATTTTCTTTGTTTCCTTAATTTTCTTTATTTTCTTTATTTATTTTATATTCTTCATTTTCTTTATTTTCTTTATTTTCTTTATTTTCTTTATTTTCTTTATTTTCTTTATTTTCTTTATTTTCTTTATTTTCTTTATTTTCTTTACTCTCTTTATTTCATTTATTTTCTTCATTTTCTTTATTTTCTCTATTTTCTTTATTTTCTTTATTTTCTTTATTTTCTGTAATTTCTTATTTTCTTTACTTTCTTTATTTTTTATTTTATTTATTTCATTTATTTTCTTTATTTTCTTTAATATCTTTATTTTCTAATTTTCTGAGTTTTCTTCATTTCCTTTATTTTCTTTATTTTTTTAATTTTCTTTATTTTCTTTATTTTTTTTTATTTTCTTTATTTTCTTTATTTTCTTATTTTCTTTATTTTCTTTATTTTCTTTATTTTCTTTATTTTCTTTATTTTCTTTATTTTCTTTATTTTCTTTATTTTCGTAATTTTCTTAATTTTCTTAATTTTCTTAATTTTCTTAATTTTCTTTATTTTCTTTATTTTCTTTATTTTATTTATTTTCTTTATTTGCTTTATTTTCTTTATTTTCTTTATTTTTTCTATTTTCTTTATTAGCTTTTATTTCTTATTTTCTTTATTTTCTTTATTTTTTTATTTTCTTTATATTTTTTTTTCGTTATTTTTTTTATTTTTTTTGTTTCTTCATTTTCTTAATTTTCTTATTTTCTTTATTTAATTTATTTTCTTTACTTTCTTCATTTTCTTTATTTTCTTAATTTTCTTTACTTTCCTTATATTCAATATTTTCTTTATTTTCTTTATTTTCTTTATTTTTTTATTTTCTTTATTTTCTTTGTTTCCTTAATTTTCTTTATTTTCTTTATTTTCTCTATTTTCTTTATTTTCTTTATTTACTTTACTTTCTTTATTTTCTTTATTTTCTTTTTTTTATTTTCTTTACTTTCCTTGTATTCTATATTTTCTTTATTTTCTCTATTTTCTTTATTTTTTTTATTTTCTTTATTTTCTTTATTTTCTTTATTTTCTTTATTTTCTTTATTTTCTTTATTTTCTTTATTTTCTTTAT
>OY282605.1:76062507-76065007 GCA_958298945.1 Atherix ibis | reverse complement strand
TCAGTCGATTTACCTTTCGTAAATCCATACTGAGAGCCGAACACATTGAAGTCTGCCAACTTCACATTCAACCGGTGTACCATCATACGCTCGAGGTCCTTGCCGAATACTGGCAGTAAGCATATCGGCCTGTAGGAGGACGGGTCAGTCCGAATCCCGTCCGGAGACTTGGGAAGGATGACCACGTCTCCTACTTTCCATTCACGCGGAAACACACCACTCTCCAGGCATTCACCGTAAAGGCTACTCACATGTGCGGGAATAGTCCGCCAAACACTCCTCATCATCTGACCAGTCACACCATCCAATCCTGGGGCACTTCGCACTTTCGTGCTCCACACCGATCGATCAATTTCTTCCCATTCAAACGGCAGGGGGTATCTCCTGCTAACAGTCACTTCTTCTTGCCTTTCAATCCCAGGAAAGAAGTCACTCATCAACGCATTCACACTGTCCTCCCAATTACTTGTATACCCGTCATTCACTCTGATACTCGAAATATCATTTCGAGCACCTTTGCGCATACATAAACGATACACCGGACCCCATACATCCGCATTTCCAATTTCATTCACATACTTCTGCCAGTGCTTTTCCTTGGCAAGTCTAATACTTTTCACATACTCAGCTCTGGCCGCCCTGAAGGTCACAACTTCACTGTGCGCATCTACACCACGGCGTCTACATCACTGGTAGATCCTACGCAACCTACCAACTTTTCTCTTTTCCAAGCCGAGCTCCCGGTTCCACCATGGAGTCGCTCTCCCACGCTCCTCTACTCTTTTACTCATACACCTAACATTCACACCATTCACGCTCAGTTCAACCACCTTTTCCTCCAATCGCATCGACTGAAATCTAGTAAACTCACAGATCTCAGCCGCGACCTCCTCCCCGTAGACCATCCAGTCCACCCCTCCAGTATGCCACTGCCTACCACGCGGAGAAACTTCGCGATGGTCATCCATTGGCGCAGTCACCACCAGTTCGATGAGGTTGTGATCGCTCACTCCCTACTCAGGCAATATTCTCCACTCATACTCATAACAGTCAGCAGCACGATTGCACAGTGTGACATCAATGTCACTCTGCCCATTCGGTCCGCTGAAAGTATACCATTCACTCGGAACATTCAATACATTCATACTACTGGCCAGAATCCACTCTTCGAGCTGCCTGCCCCTGACACAACTCGGCTGGACAGTATCGCCCCTCTTGCTATACCAGAGAGGAGAAACAGCATTCGCATCCATACCGATCAGTACAGGCGAACGTCCACACTTAGCCAACACCGCATCAATATACCGTAGGTACGGCTCTATTTCAGAGCCGAACCTACAATACACCGATACAGCGTACAGCTCTATTCCCCCCTTCTTGATGTACACGCACACACCGAATTCATTTGAACATTCATCCACACGCACAACATCCATTCCCACGCCAACAACAGAGACGGCCGAGTCAATTTTGCCCCCGATCTTGGCACTGGTGAAAGTCCTGGCGGATCGTCCCAACCTGCACACTGATCCATCATAGGAGTATGGCTCCTGGATCAGTGCTATATCCACCTTATTCTCGCACATCTACACACTCAACTCCTCCATAACCGCCGCAGACGCATTCCCGTTCAATTGGATGCACCTAATCATTTTAGGCCACAATCCTCATTCGTTCTCTTTCACACAACCTAACATACACCAGGCAATCCTCCGACATGACGGAGTGCGTACCCGGAAGACCCCGCAGATGGCAGTTGCGGCAGCACTCTACGTTCGGGCATTCCCGAGCGAGATGGTCACCACTACCACACCTACTGCAGAGCCTTCCAGCCCGCCTACAGCCATCACGAAGGTGCCCGAAATCCAGGCAACCGTGGCACCTTCTTACCAATTCGTATTCACGAATTGGCAGACACAACCATCCCACAAACACACGTCTCTCACACAACATTTTCTCCTAAGCTTTACCACTATCCTCTATGACAACCATATGTTTTCCGTCTTTACCGGTTGTCCTTCGGAGCACCGACACTTCCTTCTCAGCTTCGACTGTTATGCCGCGCATATTCTTCTCTTGAAGCTGCGGCACCAGCTCCGCGTTGTCAACTTCAGAAGGCACAGCGTGGATGACGAGCTTTGGCCTCGCCGTCTTTGGCTCGCTGGTTACCAAACCAGCCTTGGCCTAATCAGCTGATTCGGCAACTCGGCGCAACTCACCCCTGCTGCAAACCTCCACCGCAACACCCTCCTTCAACCACCGTACAGCACGGACGCGTACGTCCACCAGCGACTTTCCCGCCTGCAACACCCTCTTCTTGACCTCTTCCGCCGGCACACCCGCTGCAGTGGCTTTCACCACCAGCCCGAAAGTTTGTGCCGGTACAGGCGGCAAAGGCACCAGCTTCCTCGGCCTTGGAATAGGCCGTGGCACAATCCATGGACACGCGACAATCGCACAAAGCACGAAAAACGCGAAAAACGCAAAATCTGCAAAAAAA
>OY282605.1:76040007-76042507 GCA_958298945.1 Atherix ibis | reverse complement strand
CAACAGCAACCACAACAACAAAAACAACAACAACGAAAACAACAACAACAACAACAACAACAAATAGCAACAACAATAACAACAGCAACAACACCAACAAAAATAACAACAAACAATAACAAAAACAACAATAACAACAACAACAATAAAAACAACAACAACAATAACAACAATAAGAAAAACGACAACAATAAAAACTGCAAAAACAATAACAAAAACAACAACAACAACAACTACAACGTCAACAACAACAAAAACTACAACAACAACAAGAACAAGAACAAAAAAAAACAACAAGAACAACAACAACCAAAAGAAAAACAACAAAAACAACGAAAACAACAACAATAATAACAACAACAAAAACAATAATAATAAGAAAAACTTCAACAACAATAAAAACAACAACAATAACAGCAGCAACAACAACTACAACGACAATAACAACAACAGCAACAACAACAACAGCAACAACAACAACAACAACAATAACAACAACAGCAAGAACAAAAAAAAAATAATAATAACAATAACAACAGCAACAACAACAACAACAACAACAAGACCAACAACAACAACAAGAAAAACAACAAAAACAACAAAAACAACAACAACAATAATAAGAAAAACTTAAACAACAATAACAACAACAATAATAACAACAGCAACAACAACAACAACAACAACAAAAACTTCAAGAACAACAACAATAACAACAACAAGAACAACCACAACAACAGCAACAACAATAACAAACACAACAACAATAATAACAACAACAATAACATTAACAATTAAACAACAAAAACAACAACAACGACAAAAACGTCAACAAAGCCACGAACAACAACAACAACAAAAACAACAACAACAACAACAACAACAACAACACCAATAACAACAACAAGAAAAGCAACAAAAACAGCAACAATAACAACAACAATAACAACAACCACAAAACAACAACAACAACAACAACAAGAACAATAACAGCAACAACAACCACAACAACAAAAACAACAACAACAAAAACAACAATAACAACAACTAACAACAACAACAACAACAACAGCAACAACACCAACAACAATAACAACAACAATAATAACAACAACAACAATAAAAACAACAACAACAAAAAACACAACAACAACAACAACAATAAGAAAAACAACAACAATAAAAACTTCAAAAACAACAACAAAAACAACAACAACAACAACAACTACAACGTCAACAACAACAACAACAACAACCACAAGAACAACAACAACAATAACAGAAACAACAACCACAACAACAAAAACAACAATAACAACAACTAATAACAACAACAACAATAACAGCAACAAAAACCACAACAACAAAAACAACAACAACGAAAACAACAACAACAACAAATAACAACAACAACAACAACAGCAACAACACCAACAATAATAACAACAAACAATAACAACAACAATAACAACAACAAAAACAACAACAACAACAACAAGAACAACAAAAACAACAGTTACAACAATAACAATAAGAACAACAACAACAATAACAACAAGAACAACAAATAATAATAATAATAACAACAAAAACAATAACAGCAACAGCAACCACAACAACAAAAACAACAACAACAACAAATAGCAACAACAATAACAACAGCAACAACACCAACAAAAATAACAACAAACAATAATAAAAACAACAATAACAACAACAACAATAAAAACAACAACAAGAATAACAACAATAAGAAAAACGACAACAATAAAAACTGCAAAAACAATAACAAAAACAACAACAACAACAACTACAACGTCAACAACAACAAAAACTACAACAACAACAAGAACAAGAACAAAAAAAAAACAACAAGAACAACAACAACCAAAAGAAAAACAACAACAACAACAAAAACAACAATAATAAGAAAAACTTCAACAACAATAAAAACAACAACAATAACAGCAGCAACAACAACTACAACGACAATAACAACAACAGCAACAACAACAACAGCAACAACAACAACAACAACAATAACAACAACAGCAAGAACAAAATAAAATAATAATAATAACAATAACAACAACAACAACAACAACAACAACAACAAGACCAACAACAACAACAAGAAAAACAACAAAAACAACAACAACAATAATAAGAAAAACTTAAACAACAATAACAACAACAATAATAACAACAGCAACAACAACAACAACAACAACAAAACCAACAACAACAACAACAACAACCACAACAACAACAACAACAACAGTAACAACAACAACACCAATAAGAAAACAACAACAACAAAAACTTCAAGAACAACAACAATAACAACAACAACAGCAACCACAACAACAGCAACAACAACAACAATAACAAACACAACTACAACAACAACAACAACAAGAACAACAACCACAAAACAACAACAATAATAAAAACACCAATACTAACAACAACAATAAAAACAACAACCACAACAAACCAC
>OY282605.1:76025007-76027507 GCA_958298945.1 Atherix ibis | reverse complement strand
TCAACAAAATTGTGAATTAATCAAAGTAATAAAAACAAAAATAATTTATTCATTTCATTAATAATAAAAACTGAAAAAGTATACATGTTTTTTTTTTTTTTTTTTTTTTTTTTTTTTTTTTTTTTTATACTTAGCTGAATCACATTCTTCATCTTCATCCGAACTTAATTCATTAAAACTAATGTCCTCCATTTGACACCATCGTTTCATTTTATCTGCCGCAAATACTGATGTAAACGGTCTTCGTGTAACCTGAGTTGTGTCAGTATCTACTATCTTATAACGATCGTTCTTCAAAACTTCTTCAACCACATACGGTCCTTTATAACGCGGTAATAATTTCCTGGATTGACCCGTAGCAGCATGTTCAGCTCGTATCAACACCAAGTCACCTTTTCCATATTTACTTGGTGGCTTATGATTTTTATTAAATTTTTCTGCTTGATTCGATTGTTTGGTTTTAATTCGATTCATCAGAGCAAGCCTGAACTTTTCAAGATCTTGCTCCCCGTCAGCTTCTTCAGAATATCCTCCGTGTAAAGCGAGGCTCAATTTGTTATGAAGCATATTTGCTGGTTCATATGTGAACAATAATTTTTGAGCAGTGTGTCCTATGATGTCATGTTTTAAATTATTTAAGCCCCATTGGATAGCACTTAAATGTTCATCCCAATCTTTACCAGATTTATCAACAGTCATGCTAGCAATTGATTTATTTAAAGTACGAAACACCCTTTCTATTTGTCCATTTCCGCGTGGAGTCCTCACTGCATTTAATACATGCATAATATTATTTTCATGACAATAATTTGTAAAATTCTTCGAAGTAAACGCCGTTCCACGATCAGTTATTATTCTTACAGGCATACCAAAATATTGTGATATATCATCTAATGTTTTGATTACAGAAGTTGTATTTGTTGTGCGCACAGCTCTCAAAATTACAAATTTTGTGAACGCATCTATTATTCCGAGTAAATACATGTTTTGTTTTTTTACTTTTTGGAAAAGGTCCAACATGATCAAGGTGGATAGTTTGAAAAGGAACTGCAATCTTTTCAATCGGATGCAACTGATAACGTGTTTCATCCACACCTCTTTTATTATATAAACAACCCATGCAACTATTTATATATTTCTTTACTATTGACTTCATATTCGCAAACCAATAAATTTTCTTTATTAAATCCACAGTATTGTCCACCGCAAAATGTCCTATGTCATCATGATACGACTGAATAATTTTCCACCGCAATCCCCGAGGTACAACAAATTTCAACCCAGATTTTGTTTTTTTATAAACTCTATTTCCTTTAAGTTCATACTCGTTCCGAATATTTTTATTATTATTTGATGTTGTTGTAGTAACAGATTTCTCCAAAACATCTGCAATTTCTTTTATGTCTAGATCCTGTCGTTGTAATGTGGAAATCCAATCAGATTCTTTCATTTCAATTGCCATTTGAGTAGTTGCCACATCCGTTGTTTCTACGGCTTCTTCATTCGGACACCGACTTAATGCATCCGCGTGTGACATTAATTTCGCTGACCGATGAACCATTTCAAAATCAAACTCTTGTATTTTTAACCACCATCTCCCTATGCGGCTTATCAAGTTTTTCTTATTATGCGTCATTTTTAACGAATTGCAATCTGTTGCAACAACAAACTTTTTGTGAAGCAAATAGAACTTAAATCTTTCTAAGCTTGCCACAACGGCCAAAGCTTCCAGCTCATAGCTGTGGTATTTCGATTCTGCAGAAGTGGTGGCTCGACTAAAGTATGCGACAACTTTCTTTTTTCCATCAAACTCTACCTGTAAAAGTATTCCCGCCAATCCAATTGAACTGGCATCGGTGTGCAACTCGTGATCTAATGCCGGATTATATAAGACAAGTATAGGTTCGTTGCATAAACAATTTTTCAAAGTCTCAAAAGCGTTATTTTCTAATTCTGTCCATTGAAATTGTGCATCTTTCTTTAACATCATCTTGCAATAATTGAATAGTTAAGAATAAATTTCCGGAAAAATCCAGTTAGTCCCAAAAATCTTCTAATTTCAGTTATTGATGTTGGTTGAACAAATTCTTTTACTGCATCAATATTCTTACAACCTGGTTTTACTCCAAATTCGCTAATTTCGTGTCCCAAGTAAGTTGTTTTATTAGTGAAAAATGTACTTTTTGTCAAATTTATGGTGAGTCCTTCAGCTGCCAATAATCTTAAAAACTTTTCAACACTTTTAATACAGTCTGATGAATTTCCCGCTGGTATTAATGCATCATCCACGTATATTGTGCATTTTTCTGGATCCATTTGTGTTTTTAGTTTTGCCATCATTCGCATAAATATGGCCGGCGCATTTGTTAAGCCGAATGGCATACGTCTAAACTGATAAAGTCCTGTCGGTGTAACGAATGCAGTATACTGTCTTGATTTTTCTTTAACAGGTATTTGGTAATAACCACTCATTAAATCAATGCTGTTAAAAATTTTTGTG
>OY282605.1:75525007-75527507 GCA_958298945.1 Atherix ibis | reverse complement strand
CGACTGAATAATTTTCCACCGCAATCCCCGAGGTACAACAAATTTCAACCCAGATTTTTTTTTTTTTTTATAAACTCTATTTCCTTTAAGTTCATACTCGTTCCGAATATTTTTATTATTATTTGATGTTGTTGTAGTAACAGATTTCTCCAAAACATCTGCAATTTCTTTTATGTCTAGATCCTGTCGTTGTAATGTGGAAATCCAATCAGATTCTTTCATTTCAATTGCCATTTGAGTAGTTGCCACATCCGTTGTTTCTACGGCTTCTTCATTCGGACACCGACTTAATGCATCCGCGTGTGACATTAATTTCGCTGACCGATGAACCATTTCAAAATCAAACTCTTGTATTTTTAACCACCATCTCCCTATGCGGCTTATCAAGTTTTTCTTATTATGCGTCATTTTTAACGAATTGCAATCTGTTGCAACAACAAACTTTTTGTGAAGCAAATAGAACTTAAATCTTTCTAAGCTTGCCACAACGGCCAAAGCTTCCAGCTCATAGCTGTGGTATTTCGATTCTGCAGAAGTGGTGGCTCGACTAAAGTATGCGACAACTTTCTTTTTTCCATCAAACTCTACCTGTAAAAGTATTCCCGCCAATCCAATTGAACTGGCATCGGTGTGCAACTCGTGATCTAATGCCGGATTATATAAGACAAGTATAGGTTCGTTGCATAAACAATTTTTCAAAGTCTCAAAAGCGTTATTTTCTAAGTCTGTCCTTTGAAATTGTGCATCTTTCTTAAACATCATATGCAACGGTCTTGCAATAATTGAATAGTTAAGAATAAATTTCCGGAAAAATCCAGTTAGTCCCAAAAATCTTCTAATTTCAGTTATTGATGTTGGTTGAACAAATTCTTTTACTGCATCAATATTCTTACAACCTGGTTTTACTCCAAATTCGCTAATTTCGTGTCCCAAGTAAGTTGTTTTATTAGTGAAAAATGTACTTTTTGTCAAATTTATGGTGAGTCCTTCAGCTGCCAATAATCTTAAAAACTTTTCAACACTTTTAATACAGTCTGATGAATTTCCCGCTGGTATTAATGCATCATCCACGTATATTGTGCATTTTTCTGGATCCATTTGTGTTTTTAGTTTTGCCATCATTCGCATAAATATGGCCGGCGCATTTGTTAAGCCGAATGGCATACGTCTAAACTGATAAAGTCCTGTCGGTGTAACGAATGCAGTATACTGTCTTGATTTTTCTTCAACAGGTATTTGGTAATAACCACTCATTAAATCAATGCTGTTAAAAATTTTTGTGCCGGAGAATGAATTAATCTGCTCATCGATGTTTGGTGTGGGAAAATTCTCCCGCTTTGTTATTTTATTTATAGCTCTGTAATCTACACACATGCGGAAAGTGCCATTTGGTTTTTTAACCAAAATAATTGGACTAGCATATTCCGAAGTAGATTCTTCAATTATTTTGTTTTCCAACAACTCTGCGATGATGTTGTCTAAGATTTTCTTTTGCCCATAAGGTATTCTGTATGGTTTATAGCGTATAATTTCTTCGGACTTCAAATTAATTTTTATTTGGAAGTTTGTGGTTACGCCAAGCTCCTTCAAATTAAGTGCAACAGCATTTCTATATTTATTTAATAACTCCACCACCATTTCTTTTTCTTGTTGAATTGCACTTTCACCAAAATTAACGTCGTCTTCTACAATCATACGTTTAACACGCATCTGCTTATCCAATTCTTTCGCCTGTGTTACATGATTTTCTGTTCCACAAGCAGTATTGTCCTTACTAATTTTCAGTGTACCCCATCGCTTTATTATAACCACTTGAGGGTGATTTAAAAAGTTGCGCCCCACCAATATTGGAATATCCTGCACAGAATCATCAACAACTAATATTTCTATTAAAAGTTCAACTTCATTTACTTTTAGTAGATGGTGCATTTTCCCTAACGTCTTACAAATTCCTCCTGCAAATCCTTTTAAATTTATTACGTAGTCTTCATAAATCCATCCGTACTTTTGTGCGTCGGACAGTCTTAATGTAGTGCAATCACTTCCGAGATCTAAAAATGCTTGCATTTCGACATTATCCACCAACACTGTCATATAACACTCGTTCTCTTTATTTGCATTACTCGCGACTGATCGTATATTTCGTCCATTTTCTTCATTTGTTCTTGGACGCTTTATACAATTATAAGCAAAATGTCCAAGTTTTCCGCAACGATAACAAGCTTTATTAGAGTGATTATTTTGTCTGAAGTTCTTTATATTTGACTGTTCGAAATTCCTATTATTATTTTGATTTCTGTAGTTTGAATTTTGGTTCCTGTTTACGTTATTACTACTGTTGTTGTAGCTATTGGAATTTCTGTTAAAAGTTTGATGATTTTGATGTTGGCTGTATCGGTTATTTGATGAATTATTTATACCATAATTGTGATTGTAATTTGAATTTTGAGAAAACGGATTTTTGGTTGTACTTGTACTTTGAAAGTGTTTTCTTAATTGG
>OY282605.1:75512507-75515007 GCA_958298945.1 Atherix ibis | reverse complement strand
AAATAATAATAGGAATTTCGAACAGTCAAATATAAAGAACTTCAGACAAAATAATCACTCTAATAAAGCTTGTTATCGTTGCGGAAAACTTGGACATTTTGCTTATAATTGTATAAAGCGTCCAAGAACAAATGAAGAAAATGGACGAAATATACGATCAATCGCGAGTAATGCAAATAAAGAGAACGAGTGTTATATGACAGTGTTGGTGGATAATGTCGAAATGCAAGCATTTTTAGATCTCGGAAGTGATTGCACTACATTAAGACTGTCCGACGCACAAAAGTACGGATGGATTTATGAAGACTACGTAATAAATTTAAAAGGATTTGCAGGAGGAATTTGTAAGACGTTAGGGAAAATGCACCATCTACTAAAAGTAAATGAAGTTGAACTTTTAATAGAAATATTAGTTGTTGATGATTCTGTGCAGGATATTCCAATATTGGTGGGGCGCAACTTTTTAAATCACCCTCAAGTGGTTATAATAAAGCGATGGGGTACACTGAAAATTAGTAAGGACAATACTGCTTGTGGAACAGAAAATCATGTAACACAGGCGAAAGAATTGGATAAGCAGATGCGTGTTAAACGTATGATTGTAGAAGACGACGTTAATTTTGGTGAAAGTGCAATTCAACAAGAAAAAGAAATGGTGGTGGAGTTATTAAATAAATATAGAAATGCTTTTGCACTTAATTTGAAGGAGCTTGGCGTAACCACAAACTTCCAAATAAAAATTAATTTGAAGTCCGAAGAAATTATACGCTATAAACCATACAGAATACCTTATGGGCAAAAGAAAATCTTAGACAACATCATCGCAGAGTTGTTGGAAAACAAAATAATTGAAGAATCTACTTCGGAATATGCTAGTCCAATTATTTTGGTTAAAAAACCAAATGGCACTTTCCGCATGTGTGTAGATTACAGAGCTATAAATAAAATAACAAAGCGGGAGAATTTTCCCACACCAAACATCGATGAGCAGATTAATTCATTCTCCGGCACAAAAATTTTTAACAGCATTGATTTAATGAGTGGTTATTACCAAATACCTGTTGAAGAAAAATCAAGACAGTATACTGCATTCGTTACACCGACAGGACTTTATCAGTTTAGACGTATGCCATTCGGCTTAACAAATGCGCCGGCCATATTTATGCGAATGATGGCAAAACTATAAACACAAATGGATCCAGGAAAATGCACAATATACGTGGATGATGCATTAATACCAGCGGGAAATTCATCAGACTGTATTAAAAGTGTTGAAAAGTTTTTGAGATTATTGGCAGCTGAAGGACTCACCATAAATTTGACAAAAAGTACATTTTTCACTAATAAAACAACTTACTTGGGACACGAAATTAGCGAATTTGGAGTAAAACCAGGTTGTAAGAATATTGATGCAGTAAAAGAATTTGTTCAACCAACATCAATAACTGAAATTAGAAGATTTTTGGGACTAACTGGATTTTTCCGGAAATTTATTCTTAACTATTCAATTATTGCAAGATGATGTTAAAGAAAGATGCACAATTTCAATGGACAGAATTAGAAAATAACGCTTTTGAGACTTTGAAAAATTGTTTATGCAACGAACCTATACTTGTCTTATATAATCCGGCATTAGATCACGAGTTGCACACCGATGCCAGTTCAATTGGATTGGCGGGAATACTTTTACAGGTAGAGTTTGATGGAAAAAAGAAAGTTGTCGCATACTTTAGTCGAGCCACCACTTCTGCAGAATCGAAATACCACAGCTATGAGCTGGAAGCTTTGGCCGTTGTGGCAAGCTTAGAAAGATTTAAGTTCTATTTGCTTCACAAAAAGTTTGTTGTTGCAACAGATTGCAATTCGTTAAAAATGACGCATAATAAGAAAAACTTGATAAGCCGCATAGGGAGATGGTGGTTAAAAATACAAGAGTTTGATTTTGAAATGGTTCATCGGTCAGCGAAATTAATGTCACACGCGGATGCATTAAGTCGGTGTCCGAATGAAGAAGCCGTAGAAACAACGGATGTGGCAACTACTCAAATGGCAATTGAAATGAAAGAATCTGATTGGATTTCCACATTACAACGACAGGATCTAGACATAAAAGAAATTGCAGATGTTTTGGAGAAATCTGTTACTACAACAACATCAAATAATAATAAAAATATTCGGAACGAGTATGAACTTAAATGAAATAGAGTTTATAAAAAAAACAAAATCTGGGTTGAAATTTGTTGTACCTCGGGGATTGCGGTGGAAAATTATTCAGTCGTATCATGATGACATAGGACATTTTGCGGTGGACAATACTGTGGATTTAATAAAGAAAATTTATTGGTTTGCGAATATGAAGTCAATAGTAAAGAAATATATAAATAGTTGCATGGGTTGTTTATATAATAAAAGAGGTGTGGATGAAACACGTTATCAGTTGCATCCGATTGAAAAGATTGCAATTCCTTTTCAAACTATCCACCTTGATCATGTTGGACCT